>OZ014524.1:160648202-161022993 GCA_963966055.1 Lathyrus aphaca | reverse complement strand
TGACAAGTTATTCAAGAAGTTATACTCATGCAAAAGTACTCACCAGTTCAAGAGCTACTCCATAATCAACCATTGGAGTCAAAGTACTCACTAATTTCAGGGAAAAGATGGCTTTCAGCTTTAGAATGAGTCAATGTCTCAAGAGATGAATATGTGTAAAGTTGTCCACATGGAATCGATGGAATTATTTGTTGGGAATATTTTTTCAGTATTGTATTTTTATTGCCACTGCTTATATCATTGTTAACTACGACTAGAATCTTCATATATTTAAATCCTAGGTCTTTTACAACCCTTACAAGGTAGAAAAAATTAACACTAAAATAATAGACAGATTGAAAAAATTAACACTAAAATATTAGACATAATTGAAAAAATCAACTGAGAGGGTTCAAAATTTTTATTCTATACCCCTATATTTAACTCTATACTTCTACATATCAAAATTTTTAGACGAAAATACCCCTATTTATATTTCAAAAATTTCATTTTTTTCTCTCATTTTGTCTTTATACAAACGGCAAAAAAATCACATGCGAAAATCACTCCCGGAAAACCCAACAAAGCTACTTCCGGTTCACAGATTTTGCACACAGGAGAATCAAAGTAAACTATTTCTAATTTGTTCTTTTTTTATTTGTACACCCCGAATAACTTGGCATCGTGTTATCCGGTTTGTGTAATTCCTACACTGGATAACTTAATGTCATGTTATCCGGTTCTTAAAAGCTCTTCATTGTAAAACTTGATGCTGCGTTTTCCGATTTTGTCACGTTAATTAATTTTTTTTAGTGGCTCGCATTAGAGGACGCAACAAGCTTATTTATCGACGATACGCAAATGGAAGTCTGGTTCCAATGCATTCCACTCGAGGAAGATCAGGTTGTTAATCCACTAATTGTACCCGCAGCGGCTCACATTCCACCGCATCCATCATTTTCTAAAGGACCGTCTGATATGTCACTTTTGGTGAGGTATCAGAACCACGTCACTCGTTATTTGTGGTATGGACAAGTAAGTAATTTGATGACTTTTCTATGGAGAATGAAATGTAATTTTAATTATTTATGTATTATGACATATACTATGAATTATTTTCAGGAGAGTTCCGAAGAAGGAGCTAAAGGTTGCTGCACATGGCATCAAACTGATTGGATGAGTTCCATATATTCTCCCACCTATGATTGAGTAGTGGGTATCTGGTTTTGGTATATCCTTTCTGAAGAGAACCAATTTATTGAGGATAGATCAGAACTTGGTATTTGCATTGGTTGAAATGTGTCATCCTGAGACATCGTCCTTCAATATGTCGTTTGGCGAGATGATTATTACCATTGATGATGTTTCTGGCCTCCTTCATATACCGTGTAGGGGAGTTATGTAACCATGCACATGGGTTTACTGATTCAAAGGCTATTACTCAGGCTATTAGTCTGATGTGTGTTCCACTAGAGGAGGCAGCTGGCGAGATTCGTATTTGCAAAGGTCCCTATTATAGATTAGAGTGGTTGAAGAAGCTATTTATCCATCTGTGAGAGCATATTTGATTGTGAAGTTAGGGCATATATGATGTTGTTACTAGGCTGCATTATTCTTACAGATAAGACATTTATTCTTGTAGAGACAACATATTTACCACTCTTTGAGGACTTGGATAAATGTGGTAGATATTGTTGGGGGTGTTGCACTTGTCACACTATATAGATATCTCGGAGATGCTTCGTTCTATAGTTGCATACATCTTGGTGAATATGCATTTTTACTACCGGTACAAGTGTTTTATTTTAATTTCATTTAGACTTGTATTATGTTATTTATAATACCTTTAATTGATAATATTCATGTTGTGTAACAGTGTTGATTCACGAGTATTTGTCAACTGTTGGGAAGAGAGGATTTTCAAAGATTGTTGATGTTGGTAATTCACTTCCCAGGGTGATGAAGTGGTCGTACAAGCAAGGCATGCAGAAGGTTGATGAGATTAGGACGTGCTTGATGGATTAACACCTACTGATGTCATTTGACGCCCTTTTCCGGATCACAGACAACGCATACCCTTTGATGATATTTGATTGTACAGGGATGGCATGCAATAGTATGGTACATCTGTTATTTATTTATGATAGATGTTTAATTCATTTTGGATATTGGCAGTACATACCATCTCATCCACTTGATATTGACACACTTGATATAGACTTTGATTGGGTTGTTTACCATGCGAGCGTCTCGCAAGTGATTCAACGGACCGAGTTTGCAAATACTTTGTATGATGTAGTAGCAGATTATATAGTTTCTTACAACATAGTATCCCGTCCTCGTTTGATACCACCACCTATGGGGAGGTCAGAGAGATTCTAGTTCCTGTGTTTGATGATGGATCGGCAGATCCGAGGTTACCACATATTTCACATGAGTTGTGTAATATGGTGGGAGAATTGACTTTGTCGTTTTTATTTTCACGAAAACAATGTTGCGAATAGCAAAAGTCGCCATTGAATTTTCTTTTATACAAATAGGAAAGGTGGAAAAAAACAGGAATGACCTTGGTTTAGATTTTGAGTTCGGGGGGTAGGTTATACAAAGGGAATGTGTTAGCACCCTTTGTATCCATGGTTATCCATGGGCTCTTAACTGCTTAGCTCACTTTGTTTTTTGTTTGAAAAATAGTGGTGGTGTGTTTAGAAAATGCCCAACTTTGTAATGATTCTCGTATGAATGTATACAAAGTGGTTTTTTTCGAAAGTTGTTTTGAAAGTGTGAGGTGTAAAGAGTGTTTGTTTTGAAATTGTGAGCAAGCAGTTAAGGGACCCTACCTACTCAAGGTCATTCATGTTATTCTCCTCTTTCCTAAGAGATAGGGATATCCTTACTATTAGTTAGTAAGTAGTCTTATCCTTGGATTTGGAAGGGACAGGCGTAGGGACATTATGATCTTTGAAGGCAACATTGTGAGGATACTTTAGTAATTTCGAAGGGACTAATCATCACTTTCATAGGCGACCAAAGGAACAAGATCCTTTTTCGAAGGTAACCTGAAGGGACATCGAGGGACTATCATCTTTTATTCGAAGGGACTTGATGATTTTTATCGTAGCGTCTTTACTAAAGTACCCCCCACGTTCGAGAGACATGACCATTATATCGAAAGGCAACGAAGAGAGGTTATCCTAAAGGTGCAAGTGTAAATGTGACTGAATTCAAATATTTTATCTTGAGGTTAGGTGATCTAAGGTTGATTGATTAGTCTTGCCATACAAATCCTAATTACTAGCAATAGTTAATATAATAGCATGCAAGGTAGTGCGGAAAGTAAGGAGCAGAAAAATAAAATTCTACGCTATTACATGGCTTTGAGACAATTACATAATAATCGATGCGAAAAATAAAGGTCATAATTAAACTATTACATCCTCAGAAGCAGTTACAATAATAGGAAAAAGAATGTAAAAGAGTGCGCGAAAAATTAAAGTTACAACCTCGGAAACAGTTACATAATAATGAGTACAAAATAAAGAAAAATCGGGCAATAGAAAAAAAAGGTCAGGATAAATTAATTAATCTTAATTTAATTGTCAAAAGTCGGGTGAATTAGCGAATACTAAATTAACTAACTTAATTGATTTTAGAATTAAAATTAAATTAACTTAAATTAAAAAATAATTAATTAATTAATTAGTTGAAAGTTAAGTGAAATAAAATTAATTGAGAAAAATAATTATCTAATTATCTTAATTATTAAGCTAATGGTGATTAACCAATAATTAAACCTAATTAAATTAATAATTTTTTTAATTAGATGATAATAAAAAACGAGTGTTTGACTTTAATTTTTAAATATTAAAAAAACAGTGCGCCATGACTTCATCTTCTTCGCGTATGCAACCAGGCTTTTGGCTACGGTTTTCGTTTCGTAGCAATAGGTTGTACCTGCAAGAATCAAACTCAACAAATAATGAAAATAAATTTCCTATGAATACATGAATCGATTGGAAACCGCCTCCTGAATATGATGGTGATATTGGTTTCGTCAGAGTATGGCTAAAAAAAACCTGATTTGGAGCTTTGAACTCTAGCCATGGTGAATCCTTGTATCTATTCTTAAAATGCAATTGATCTATCCAGAAAACATCGAAACATGATTATAAACACGAATATACAATCAAAACAAATTAAACATGCATGTATATATAAAAAAAATCAAAAAAAAATTAGGCAAACAATATTGTGTTTCTACGTATTTCGATGGATGGCAATGGTCTGGATAGCTTCAGAAGAATCCCGGAAACCGATTGCAATGTTTAGAACGGATTGAAACAAGCTGGAAATTGGTTTGCAGGTTGCTTCAAGTTCACAGTTTTTTCAAGTTATGCTAGGATTCTTGGCTGTAAAACTTCGTTTTTTGACCATTTTTGAAAGTTTTTTTTTTGGTTTATGAGGCAAGAATTTGTGTCCTTCCGATATGCACATGATGAGAATATATAAGAAAAGAAATTAGGTCAACAAAATGGACTTGGATCAAGAGATTTGATCTTGTATTCAAGTGGTGTTCAAAACTCTCCTTATTTGAAAATTTGATTTTCAATCTTTCGATATTTTGTATGAATAATATGATTCCTTCCAAGAATGATTTTGGAGGCCTTTATGCGCCCCGTCCTTCCTTATTTACCAAAATTCTATTCTAGAAAAAACCATAATAGTGAGGAAGGTGAGATTCGAACTCATGACCTTTTTCATTTATAAGCCTTTGAACATATTCTCTTGCCAATTGTGTCATGTTACTCTTTTTGAAATAAATTTGCACAAGGAAACACATGAAGGTAAAATGCTTGGGCAAAATTGGGGTGTGATAATGAAACAACATGAAGTCCATTTGAGGCCTTGGAAGTTTTATTTCCCTTGAAGAAATCAAAACCCTAATTAGAGGTCCCTTGTTTAAGAGGAGTGTATGTATGATCATTCCTTGAGTTGTCTTGAACTTTTGAGACTCCTATGAGTGTCAGGAGACCTTTGAATCAATTTGTCTCAAAGATGTGAGGGAAAATTTAGGGGTACAACAAGTTGCGTCGCTATCTGCATCGTCACAGGGCCGAGGATGATGATGATGATTTTGTTAAGATCTTTCGAGCACTACGTCTAGCTCAGGCTAGACCGGTACCTCCGGGTGGACCGATAACTTATGATAGTGAGGACGACGATGCTTGATATATTATTTTATATTCTAATTAGTGTAGTATTATTCATACTTAATTAGTATTCCTCATACTGATGTAGTACTCTATTATATGAAGTTTGATACTCAGACATTAGTATGAGGAATAATAACTAAGTCTAAATAATACTAGACTAGTCTGAATATAAAATAATATATCAAGCATTGTCGTCCTCACTAACATAAGTTATCGATCCACCCTGAGGTACCGATCCATCCTGAGCTAGATGTAGTGCTCGAAAGATCTCAACAAAATCATCATCATCCTCTCTAATGATGGATTTTCTGGTCCATCATCAAACACAAGAACTGGAACCTCTCTGACCTCCCCAAAGGTGGTGGTATCAAATGAGGATGGGATATTGTGTAGTACCAAGCCATCTAATTTGTCACTACATCATACGGAGTATCAGCAAACTCGGTATACTGAATCACTTACGAGACACTCATATGGTAAGCAACCCAATCAAAGTCTATATCAGGTGTGTCAATATCAGGTGGATGAGATGGTATGTACTACCGATATCCAAACTGACGTAAACATTTGTCAGATAAATAAAGACCAGTTGTACCATACCATTGCAAGCCACCTCTGTACAAGCAGATATCATCAAAGGGTATGTGTTGTCTGTGATCCTAAAAAGAGATCTAAATGACATCAGTAGGTATGACATCAGTAGGTGTCAATCCATCAAACACAACCCTAATATCATCAACCTTTTGCGCGTCTTGCTTGTACAACCACTTCATCGTCCTGAAAAGTGAACTAACTACCAACACTAGCAATCTTAAAAAATTCTCTCTTCCTAACTGTTAGAAAATAACATAATATAAGTCTAAATGAAATTAAAATAAAACATTTGTACATGTAATAAAGCGACATATCCACCAAATTGTCTGCAACTATAGAACGAAGTATCTCTGACATATCTATATAGTGTGACAAGTGCAACACCCCCAACAATATCTGCCACGTCTATCCAAGTCCTTAAAGAGTGGTAAATACTTTGCCTCTACAAAAGTAAATGTCTTATATGTAAGAATAGTGCAGCCTAGTAACAACATCATATACGCCCTAGTTGCACAATCAAATTTGCTCTCAGCTCGCAGATGAACAAATAGCTTCTTCAACCATTCTAGCCTATAATAGGGGCCTTTGCAAATATGAATCTCCTCAGTTGCCTCCTCCAGTGGAACACCCATCAGACCAATAGCCTGAGTAATAGCATCCGGGTCAATAAACCCCTTGTGCAAGTACATAACTCCACCTACACGGTATATGAAGATCGTATATGAAGGAGACAAGAAATATCGTCCACCATAGAAAGGTCATAAATTTATTTACTTGGCCATCCCACAGATGACAAGCGACGTGGTTCTCATACCTCACCAAAAGAGACGTATCAAACGGTCCTCCAGAACAACCTGATCTTCTTCTCAAATGGACTCCACTGGAACTGTCCTTCCATCAGTGTGTCGTTGATAAATAAGTCAATCACGTCCTCTAATGCGAGCCACTAAAAATAATTAATCAGCGTGACAAAATCGAAAAACTCAACAGTTTTCCGATGAAGAACTTTTAAGAACCGGATAAATTTAGGTGTATAGGACAATATTTTCCTATAATTTATAAACTCGAAAGTTATAAAATTCCAAAGACTTAATTGATCTTTATTGTACAGTTAATTGAAAATGTATAGTTAAATATAAAATTTGAGGCTTCACTTTTATTATTAATAATTAATAGCTTCTTCTAGTGTACTTCTTTCTCTATATATCACGTGACTTCTTCTACAATGGATATTTCATGTTTTTAATATGAATTTTATTCAAAGAATTATTTACATTTAGTTAATTATAAATTCATTATTAATATCAAAGAAATTCTAAATTAAAATTTTGAATTTTATAAATTTTAAACTTGGCTGTGTAACCTGTGTTTATGTATCAATGCGCTCTCTTGCTGATCCAATAACGTTTTGGGTTGTAATATTTCTAAAGAAATTAGAGTCACAGCCAACAGAGGAGCAAATAAAATGAAATGAATCCTGTAAACCTATGATATGCCCAAAATACAAACTGTTCAAATTATGGTAAAACAATTAAAACCAGAACCTCCTTACAAATTTTGAAGGAAAAATACAAACAAACAACAACTCTAGACTATCGACCAAGTTCAGTGAGCAGACTGGTTTGAGGATGTTTTCTTGAAATCTATCTTGTCAACTTTAACCTCTCCATCAATCAGTTCATACACGTAGACCACAACACGCAGACCATCAATGTCCATGAGGACAAAACTTGGGTTCACATCATATGTGATACAGCTATAGGCACCAGTTGCAGAACCTGGATTTATAACTACACCACCCTCGTGTTTGTATGCTGTAAACTGATGGGTGTGACCTGTCACAAGGATGTCTACATCAAGTTGCCTCTGCAGCATTGCTAGTGAATCTAGGTCTCCCCATGGAATTACCTTCAAAAGTAATAAGAAGACTATCATCAGTTCAAGGTAATTGAACACGTACATGGGCAACATAAAGGGCTATAATGAGATCAATCATCCAACTTAGCTTCATCAGTTCAAGGTGTTGCAAGGTAAACTATAGGAATGCCTTTATATTCTTCCCTGTAGTTTGATTTTTACTGTTGTCCTATGTCTATAAATTTGATCAAGAAAAGTATATTACCCTCTACTAGGCAGTAAAATCCTAAATAACTAACTTTTCTCTTAGAATTTGAGTTTGATCTAACTCAACCCCTCAAAATTCTCAAAATTGGTTTGTAAGGTGAGAAATTTGTTCCATTCATAAACACTTTTTCAGGCTGTATCATATCCAATGTTAGACTCTCAACATTGTTCATGCCCACAAATATCTATTATAGAAGTGGAGAAATATCGTCAAAAAGTCAGGAAAATCAAACCTGATGACCATGGCAAAGTCCAAGCTTAAATTGACCAATGGTTAGTGTTTTAGTCTCGGGATATTTCGACTCTTCATCATACTCGCCACGAGTTATATGCAAATCTGGACAAAGAGTCTTCAAGTAGTCATGAACTTCCTGAGCATAATACACATAAAATTTAGGTTAGAAATTCAAGCATTAAATTTGAAACCATCACCCAGTTTGAACACCAAAAGAATAATTCACCTAATTCCACATCATACAACTTGAAAAACAAATGCAATTCTGAATAATACTATAAAGAATCCTCATTTTGACAGCCAATCCTGTCATAACATTTAATAAAATATCTGGAACCTTCTTAAAATTTGATTGCAGTAGGAAAGAGACCCAACTAAACAAAGAACCAACAAAGGAAATTTTCCCTATGTTTAGAAGAAAGCTATAGAAAACAAAGGGTGACAAATCAAAGTAGGAAAATAAGTAACATATTTGCACTAAGCTACACTGCTATAGCTTAAACACATGAATGTAGAAGATTAAAATATATAAAAGATGAAACCAATTATATTTCAAAATAAGTAACACAGAAACAGTCAACTAAGACATGCATTACTTTTTTCGGTAAGACATAAACCGACACATACTTTAATACATAAATTTCCAGGGCAAATTATATGTTGAATTTTTCCAGGGACAAGCATGGATTTGAACTTTGCAGGGAGATCAGGTGCTCTATGTGGCACATGCAAATCCCCCAGGGCCAACACCAGCACCATCCTCACCAATCAAAATCTGAAATCCCGGATACAGAACCTAAAGAAACAAAATATCTCCCATCAACATAGTAACTTCACAAAAGAATTTGTCCAAATAATTTACGAAATTATGTATCCATAAATACAATAAATTAAACATAATACACATGTTTCATATTTTCATCAGATTCAAAAAGAAGTTGAATTGCATTTTCTAATCAATATGCAGTCATGTTTGGAAGGAAAAATTTCTTCAAGAATTGAATCTTCAGATTAAGAACAGTGGAAATTACACTTGCAGACATTAACATGAGCAAAACACAATCGAATTTCAAGTTGAAGAATTGCAATATTCAATAAGCCAAATACAAAAAATCGTCAAAGTCTCATGAATCCGAAAAATCTAAACAAATCGATCATTGATAGCTTGTGTTCCCAAAACAACAGAAAATTTGTTGAATGGAAGATCACATCAATCTCCTGCTAAATTATAGTAGAATCCAATCGGAGAGAGAAAAAAAATAAACCCCTGTGAGATTTACATAACAAATTCATTGAGAGTAAAACGACTATTATATAATAAAGAAATGAAGAATGAACCTGATGAAAGCGAAGCTGTGAGGACTATGCGCCACTATGGCGATGAGCGGTGGCGGCAACGACGGCGAGATGGGAAGCAGGATCAATAGAGAAGAGTTTGGTTAGTGAGATCAACGAGAAAGCTAATTAGAAGTCGATTTATTAAGCGATTCTTTAAATTTAGAGAAACATTTTGTCATTTTATATATTTAATGAAAATACCCACGTGTCGCTATAAACTAATTTTAATATGAATTTAATTAAAATAAAATGTAATAGTGGTTAGAAAAGAATTTGATGCATAATTAATTCTTAAATCACGAAAAATAATTTTGAATTTCAATTTAATCTCAAAATAAAAAGCGTGAAAATAGTCTCATAATATTATTTTCATTATGAATTTTAGTTCATTCTGTTGATTGTTATATTTTATCGTTAGTATTTGTCACATTGATGTATCATGTGATAGTTGAGTAAGCAAAAATAACAATAAATAATTCTGATTCAAGAAAAAAAACACATAATAACTTTAAACTCAAAAAACTAAAAAAAAAACATAATCATTAATTAATTTACATAAAAAATTTAATTTACAATAACTATTATAAAAATCGTTTACATAAAAAAACAAAATTTACAAATAAAAATCATTAATTAATTTACAATAACTATTAATTAATTTCCAATAATTAATTCATTTACATTAAAATTAATTTACATAAAAAAATATAATTTACAAATGAAAATCATTAATTAACTTACACTCAGATTTTCTCAAAGGAGAAGAAGAAATCCTTCATGATCTCAAAGTACCAACAAAAGTTAAAGAACCATCACCACTATTTCCCCTAGCATTGTTATCATCATTATTAACCCCTTCTTGAAAATCAAGAATAATTTGTATTGTATTTGTTGTCTCGTGGACAACCTTCTTCAGTAATATGTATTCAACGTATCTTCTACTTGTATCAATCTGGGTAAATCGTACAAGAAAATCCCTAAGAAAAATCATGTTCAAACCAGAAAAATTCATCTGGGTAAAACATACAATTTATTTATTTGTTCACACAAGAAAAACATACAATTTATTCAACAATTTATTCAACACAATTCATCTGGGTAAAAGGTACAAGAAAAATTCCTAACCGATTGCTTGTATCCCTAAGAAAAATCGTGTTGCTTGTATTCATGATTCAACTTTTCTCGAACCATGTATTTGTTGCTTGTATCCATAAGAAAAAATTTCTAACTCGTTCACACAAGAAAAATTAGTTGTATAGAAAATATGAACAACTCGTGAAAATGAGATTTGCAGATGAAAATAAAAAAGATGAAGATATTAGAAGGAGTTTGAGCAAGAGTGAAAGAGGGATGGAGAAAAGAGAAAAATTATAGCTAGGGTTTAAAAAATAGGGAGAAGAGTTTGTTTTATATATTATAAGAATAAAATATATAAAAAACAATGTGTAATAAATTAAAATAAATTTATTTCAAAGGGCAACATGTCATGGATGCTACTATCACATAAAATGGCTCTTGGGTGATGAAGAAATTTATGAGTTTGAGAGAGCAAAGTATAGAACATATGGGACACAATGATCAATAAAAAGATTTTAGAATGAAAATTGTATATGTAGTTATGATGGATGGCATTGATAGTGTTCTGTGGCGTTACCTCTTTCATGGAAAATGTGCGCGACCTCGAGCAATCTACACCATGTGGCTAGTCTGCCACATAAAGCTTGGTACTAAAGACCGACTATCTCGCTTTGGAGTGATTTCTGAAACGCACTGTAGCCTTTATAATGCGGCGGAGGAAACTTTGAACCACCTGTTTTTCGACTGTGAGATCTCAAATAAGATTTGGAAACGAGTTCTTGGTTGGACGTGTGTCCAACATGAGCCTAAAAATTGGAATACGAAACGATTGTGGCTTCTAGACAGGATTTCGAAAGAAAAAAAGGTTGGAAAGTAAACATGTTGAAGTTGGCTATCACATACACCATCTATGGGATCTAGAAACTAAGGAATAATTTTTTTTTTAATAACACTCACATAGACTACAAGAATACTTGTGAAGATATAATAGAAAAAATTGTATATAGAGGGTGGGGGTCAAAAAAGCTTAGAAAATCCATAGCTATTTTGATGACATAGGTTCTTTTAGTCCTTTTGATTGGTTGGATCAGTTGATCACCGTGTACTGTGGACTGTTTTTTGAGTTAATAATATCTTCTTGATTAACAGAAGTGTTTTAAGGGATTAGAGTGACATTTTTCAACTATGGGACTAAATTGAAATAATAAATTAAGTTAAAGCACAAAAACTGAATTAAGCCTTTATTTTAAATATGCAAACATAATAATGATGAATTGATTGAGGAAATTTTAGAGTACATAATAATTAATCTTTTATATAATATATAGTGGAAGTTTCAATTTTTGAAAATGAGAAAAGTAATTTTAAAATCTAAATTTAATTTTGATATAACTTTTTGTGTATAATTTTATTTATAGAAGTAATTTTCCTGGATTAAGATTTGTAAATTTTTAATTTAAATATTTTTTTATTTTATTTTAAATTTTATTATATATATTATATTTAAATACAAATTACTCTAATTTCACATTAGCAATTGAAATCAATAATTAATAATTAATTTTTTCTAATGCATAGCAGTTATTTTTAAATATGTTAAAAATAAATTTGCATAAAAAAATGATAGATTTTTTTTTGTTACAATGAGGGGGCTAGATCCAAATAAGAAAAACCGAAATTAAAATCGAATGAGGGGATGAAACCCCAATAACATTAACATATAACAAATGATTAACATAAGTCGAACAAAGTTCATAAAAATATTATGCCACCTATCAATATGCGTCCAAATTTCATTAACGCATTCACACAATGATTAGCTTCTCGATATGTGTGTTTCACCACCACATCTCAATCCATATTGATCGAGCGACGAATCCTCTTAACCAACGCCTTACCCACTGAACTCCATTTCCCATGATGCCCACCAAGACAATTCGCCACCACAAGTGAATCCACGTTCACCTACAGTACTTGAAACCCCAATCTTCCCGCATATTGAAAACCTTTAAACACTCCCTAAAGCTCAACCATAAACACATTACATATTCTCATACCTTTAGCGAAATCATCTAACCATTTAGCGAAATCATCTAACCATTCTCCATCACACCCTCAAATGATACCACTACAACCCGCACTTTCATTATCTCTACAAGAGCCGTCGATGATCAACTTGACCCATCCTTCTAGAGGAGCCTTCCAACTAATTAAAATATTTTCATGTTCATAGATATTCAACATATTATTAGCTTTAAAAGCCAAGAAATACTCCATAGTGCACTGCTAAACCTGATGCAAAAGGAAGATTAGTCGTTGAAAGTATTATTCATGCTTCTCCTTATTCCTCCAATACAACAAGCAATGCCACATCGTCGCCCAAAAACTCTACCACTTAACCATATGTTGTCATTCCACTTCATTGATCATATTAAAATATATTCAATGCTTTAGATCACCCGGGGAAAAAAATCAACTTTTGCATTAACATGAACAACATTTGACCAAAATGGTATCACAAGTGGACAATCGCGCAAAATATGAATGTTATCTTCAAAAGTGTGACCATAAAAATCACACATAGCGCTGCCTAATCCCATGCGACTTTTATTATAATTTTTCAAAAGGCTTTTCAACCTTTAACCATTGATTCCAACCTTTTCAAATCACTTTCCAAGCCATTTTGCAATACAAGTCAAATGCTTGATCCAACGTCAAGCTATTCTTAAAATCATTTTCAAACCCTTAACCCATTTTGTCAAACTATTTCACAAACACTAACCAAACTCTTGAACTAATGTCAAACCATTTTCCCAATGAAAAGTAAAAAATACGTAATCATTATTTGACGCTTTTCACAAGCTCCTGAGAGTTGGCACATATGAGATGTAGTTCTCAACCATCTGAACATTCATCGTTGTCCAAACAATTCCATAATGCAAAATAAACTTTGATCAACATCAGTGCCTTTTCTCAATAAACCCTAATAAACCTAAAACTATCATACTTTTCACAAATAAGATGAAAAAGGAACATGGTGTAATCCACGAGCTCCCGAGAGATGGGATATGATATGTAGTTCTCGGCCATCCGAGATCTTGTCATCAACTCAAAATACATCCAACACGTCAAACTCTTTTTCTCGCCGTCATGCTATCTTTAAACCATTTTTATAAACGAAAGATATTTTGTCTCGAGACAATGCAAGACAATACTTCGTTCACTTATATGTGTGAGCAAGCTAGCGACATTTTTCTGCGAATGTTGATATGTATATCCATTCGGTCGGAAGAAAACATTCCCTTCTCCACTATTTTGGGTAGCAATCCACATTTTTCCGTCGATTGAGACAAAATAGTTTTCGCTAAAATTGACCAATAAACAAATATTTTCTACCAAGAACTACGTAGCCTCGAGTTCTCCATTGCACTAGGAGATACGTAGGAGCGAGATTTAAAGTCTCGTCAAGCACCTTAATAAAACATCAACCTTTTAGGTCAATTCTCTTCCATTTTAGTAACTCGATAATCCTAACTTTTATAAGCTAACACTAACATGCACAACAAAACAAATGGTTTCCATTGAGTACAACGGGCGGGGAGGGTGCTAATACCTTCCCCTTGCGTAATCGACTATCGAACCCTGATTTGGTTGCAATGACTATAATCATTGTCATTATTTTAGGGTTTTATTGATATTTTCCCTATCTCTCTTTGGGAATGAGTAAAGTTCGATGGAGACTTTGTTCAATCCATCTTGCAAGCGCGCGGTTACGCTTCGTGAGCGTCATGTTCTTTTTTTCTGAGATAAGACAGATACAACCTTCCTGAGACGTTGAAGGCAGGGCGCCCCTATATGTTGTTGTAAGGTGACATGGTGTCCATGATAAGGTAGCTGACGTCGATGCTTTTGTGTTATCTCCCTCGCCGTATGTGGTTTCAAGGGTTACATAATCCATTATTTGCACCCACTCGCCTGATAGTCCCTTTAGAGAGTCGGTGAACCTCTGGATGTCATCTGAATTTAGTTGTAGCTTTAGGAAGATATCTCAGAATATGATATTGGCTGAAATCACCGGGCCAATCAAGACACGCCTGATATCCTAATTATCGTGTGTGATGGTGATGACTAATGGGTCATTGTTATGAGGGTCGACGTCCAAGGCATCTTCCTTGGAGAAAGCAATGTTGGCTCCGACCATTCCAATAGTGTTTTCAGGACCATTGAAGGATATGGTGTTCGACACAAACATCTGCCTTGTGTATCTTTGTCGAGCATCCCTAGAGAGGCCTCTCCCTAAAATACCTCAAGTGATGGTGTATGATCTTGTTAGTCATCTCCAGGAAGGAAATATAGGATGACAAGATTGTAATGGAAGGTATTGTCCATGTTACTTATACCAGGCCCCACGATGGGTGCCACTCGATTGTCCAAAAAGTACAGGTATGTGCTTTTTTCCTATAGAGACAAGGAGATTCAGAGGCTCTAGCAGGTATATTACACGTTTGAGGGTGAAGGTTGGATCACGGTGGCAAGTAGAATTGTCTGGTGGTTTTTTAGGGTATTTGAGGGACCAACTCACGTGAGGTGAGAGGCACTATTGGTGGCCGATGTTTCTGGGTTATAGGTGTGCGGTTAGCTTTATGATATTAAGGCTACTGGGAGCGCGGAACTCTCTGAGTAGTAGTAGTAAATTTGCATGACTTAAGGATATGTCATCTCTCCCTTTGAGGGATAACATATTTATAAAAGTTCTCAATACCTGGGTTTTCTTGGAAAATGTAATTGCCCACCTAGCCAAAAAGTGGACAGTTGAATCCTTATTCCTAAGGGAGACGTGAGTCACTAACGACTGTGACTCTCTCTTTATTCAATATACGTTTAATCCCACGTTTTTTCCTCTTAGAGGCGAGGAAAACTTAAGGGCGAGGTAGTATCTCCCTTGGGGCGACCTCGTGTCGTCGCCTTTTTCTAGGGTGGTCACAAGTTGTCGCCCCATGCAAGGTTATTTGCAAATATACATTACATTATTTCATCGGTAACTTGGAAATTTGTACCCACACTTTGACATTCTCTATTGCGTCTGACTAGGATGAAAATTTGGACTCCACTCCTTCACCGTCAAATAATAATCATATATATGAACTATGATCCATCATAAGAGTAACATATTTGTCATCTTCATGGGAGAAAGTAACCAAGAAATAATCATTGCTTAAATCTATTACTAGTATGTTGATTATTCCCTTCCTCTCTCACATTTGCTTCGTCAGTCTCTAAAGTTTTGTAACCAATCCTTTTCCCATTAGCTTCATAATCACACCCCTCTTTCATGGTCGATGCAACATGTTCTCTTTCAGATTTTAACATAAAAGTCAAGAGTCAAAACTTTCCTGAAAAAAAATTACAAATCAACTTTTCACCTATGCATGGATTGAAACCGTCTGTAAATCATACAATTTAAACTCATTCTATCGTTATAATAATCAGACTAATGCACATATTCTTCTTAAATCATGTATTTGCAATATTCATGCATTAACATTATAATTTTTTATCATAACTATAAGCTTAATCATGATATTAATATTAACAAGCTAACCAATTAGAGAATGTAAAAGAGTTGGAAAAAAAAACAAGTTTATTTCAATGTTCAAACATTTTTTCTACAAAACTTGAATGTTTAAACATTTACAACATTTTCTTAAGTCATACGCCTTGCTATAATCTTGTTTTGTTGTTCCAACCACAGTTGTTGAAGCCTCAACAAAGTTTGACCTTGCATTGATGACACATTAGATGTTTGATCATTTGCCATTGCAGTACTAGGCCATGGTCCAAAAGGATCATCTTCTACTTCTGTTGCCAATGTTGTTTCATTGCCACCATTTGCACTAAATGTTGGTGCCACGGTTGAATTGTTAAAACTATTACTTGGATCAAAAGGAACAATACAGGTATTAGGATTCTCAACGGTATAGGTTGGTGATTCTACTATGTAATCAACGTTTGAATTCCGCGCTTCGAATGTTGGTGTTGAAATATTCTTGAAAGAATCTTTAGCCTCAAAGGTTGGTGCTACAATCATCTCCAAAGAACTTTGAGCTTGAAAGGTTGGTGCAACTGTTGTGTTGTTTTGATTTATGTCGCCGAAAATTAGATCCAAATTTGTTGCGGAATTGGAGAAAGATGATGCAAAAGGGTCATCAGCATTAAAGGTTTGTGATGTTGTTGATGCCTTAAAGGTTGGTGCTAGTGATACATCGAAAACATCGAGAAAATCGGAATACGTTGTTGTGGCTGCAAGAGGAGGTAAAGTTCCAGTGTCATCAAGGAATGGATTGTATTTTTGTTGAGGTACAGGTACTAAAGCTTGATCAAAGAAACTGAGAAAAGGGTCAAAATCATTATCCAATTTAGGTGATGATGATGATGTTTCATTAGTTACTGTCTTTGCCAACACTATTTCCCAACAATCTTTGGAGCTATCATTGAAATTGGAACCTTTTTCATTTGTTTGATTTTGTTGCACTTGATCTTGATTCAAGTCATCAACACATATTATATCGAAACTCGAACTCGACCTCGAGTTTCGATCCATCGTTAAGGATCTAACAGAACCCGAACCATTAGCACTAACAAACTCATCATCATATTGTGATGATTGTTTCTCGTCTTCATCGGATACCTCGGAATACACATCGTGTTCCATCGATCCGCGCGAACTCCCGGCCGCATCGGTAGCGCACATTAAATCTTCCAATGATGTACATTGAGATCCAAATTCGGAACCAGTCTCGAAAAACCTTTCAAGTGTTCCACATTTTTCAACACCTAGTTCATCTTGAGATGAACAAGAACCTGAATTAGAGTTTTTGTGTGCAGAAAGATTTAAATGTTTCGAACCGTTGTTATTCGTATGAAACGAAGCTTGATCCTTCAAGAAAGCGTGTAATGTTTCCATAAGCTCTTCTGAAACTTTCTGCACACATGGATACTCATAGGATCTACCAATTCCAATGCTTGCACAAAAAATATAAAATGCAGCTAATTCGTCGAATTGCTTATATGATTTAACACATGCATTGAATGCAGTAACACAAGCTGAAAGTGGTAAATTGAAGAAGTTGTCCAAAACAACACCAAGCCCATCATTGATATCTTTGTAAAGATCAAAACTTTCTTGCACAACAGCATAGAGAGAAATCTGAACCAAACGACTGTTCTTGGCCGAACCGGTTGGCCTTGTCCCCATAGCTCTATCCAACAACCTTTGCCAATAACTGATTCTATTAAGAATCAATGTAGGTTTCATCTCTTTAATACCAGGCTCATTCCTTTGATTCTTTTGGTAAAATCGGTTATTATAAGTGAATCGCCTTTGAAGTTTTCCCGTTAGGAAACAATCTAACCGTTCATCAAGGTACAATGCAAACGTTCTGATAAACGCGGTGTAGTCCCAAGGACTAGAATTCGAATCATCTTTGAAACTTGAAAGGTTGAGAATTTTTGCACCCCTTTTCATTGAATGAAAAACTTCTCTAGGAAAATATGGATCACCTTCTTGGAATATTCTAAGGACAATCATAAGAGATTTGAGTGCAACAACCCAATTTCTGGTTTTGCCTATTCTTTTGCCTATACATTGTGCACATGCAGCAGCATAAGCTTTGTTCGAAGATACTACATTAACGATTTCGTTAACGTAGCGCTCTTCGATTGGATTTTTATCATGTGTTGTTGCTTTAAGAATTATTACCTCAAGATTTGCAGCATTTGTTACCTTGGCTAGGCTAATGCTTGTTTGGTCTTTTACTGCTCCAATTGCTTTCCTTAGTTTGCTAGGCATTGTGAGAGAGACAAATCAAACAACAAGAAATGTTTTTTGTTGTTGATTAGGAATTTTGGATTTTAGAACATCACTATAGGCACATGAATACATGATGTTTGTTGAGGATTTGTTCTAGGAAAGCAAAAGTTGTTGAAAATTGACAGGATTTGTGTGACAACATTTTTGTTATGGGGACATAGATGAAAGAGAATGGAGATTGAAATTTTGTTTATATTTTTAGTTTGTGGATTTGAATGGTGGAGAGTGAAAGGTGGGAGAGGAAAAATGTGCACATGACCAGAGTGTTTTCTCTCTTGGTTTGTTGGCCAATTATGCTTTTGGATTAGTGATTTGAATTGTTTCATTTCCTACTCTTTCGTAGTTTTGGAATTTTGCATACATTAAGACTTTATTAGTGTATGAAAATTAACCAATCTTTGATTGTTTTACAAGTTTTTGGTTTTCAATGCAAAGATTTTAAATACCTTCAAAAAAAGTTAATAATTGTTTTTTTTTAGAAATATCAAAGAAGTTAATAATAACTTTTATTTTAGACAAAATATCATTTTGATCCCTTAAGTATACTTTTAAGTTCATTTTGGTCCCTTATTAATTTTTCGTGTCAATTTGGTCCTTTAAATTTCTAAAAGTTTCAAATGAGTCACTTTCGTCATTTTACCACAAACGGCCGTCAAAATTGCCTACATGACAGGTGAGGTGGCATTGATTCACTTTCTTTTTTAAAGTAATCACACAACCGCTCAATGTTTGTAACATTTATGGGTTGTTCTTCATCTTCATCTTCATTAGGGTTTCACATATTTTTCTTCATCTTCTTGTTTCACGTGTTTGGTATTCTTCATCTTCTTGTTTCACCTTATCCGGTTTGTTCCTCATCTTCTCATTCTTACGAAGGATGAAGGTCAGCCATGGTGCTTCGGGTCTGAAATTGCATAAATCCGAAAGTGGGCAATCATGTGTTCACAGTAGCTCACGATTGGTACCAATTTGTCATTGTAAAGATGAGGTTGTGCTTCGTAGGGCAAATACTGAGAAGAATTTCGGGAAGAAATTATGGGGTTGTCACAATTATAAGGTAAGCCCTAATTTTTGTATGAGTTGGTAAAATCTTGAAAATAGTTTATGATTGATATTTGTTAGTTGCAGGGGTCCTTGCAAAAAGGATGTGGTTATTTCAATTGGTTCCATGAAGAATATCCAGAAGAAACAAATCAAATTTTATTGAATAGGTTGGAAAGCTTGTCAAAAGAATTTGAAAAGTGAGGCTTAGAAATGAAAAACTAGGGAAACATTTGACTGAAATTTATCATCAACTGAACAAGATATGGAAGTGGAAAATTCTATTTCTTGTAGTTTTATGTTTATTTTTGTTTAGGATGTTTTAGTTGTCTACTGTAATGTGTCATTGTAACACAGTTTATGAATGTAATGACTTGTATTGTTTTGTATGACATATGTTTATGACTTGTACTGAAATTCATCATCAACTGAATGCAATGACTTATATTGTTTTAGTTGACATATGTTTATGTATTTTTTTAGCAACATATGAGATTCACATAACAGTAATCAAACTAAACTGATACAACATATCAGATAACTCAAACTTGATACAACATAACAGAAACTGGCATTAATTGCATATTGTTTAAAGACATAGGAAAATTTCCACAAAGGTTCCAAAATGCACTGACATGTGACATAAACATGTTCACAATGACTTTAAAATACATTACAAAGTACCAAATACCAAATACAGTACATAATCTAACATAGCCTAATTAAAACTAGATGGTCTTCTTTGGTGGGATCCTCTTGGTTGGGGTAGACCTTATGGTTGTAGAACCAATCATATTCTTTGAAGCAGACAATCTGGTTGTTGGTCCTAGTGCTATAAAGGGCCTTCTAACACCAAGTTTTTGAGGTCTTTCAATTGCTTTATCCTTTGAGCATTGTTCTGATACAACCTTTCCTTTAGAATCCTGAGTTGCATTCATGTATGCATGTGTTCCTGAGTTCTGAGTTGTTGCCACTTGAGATGTTGGAACATAACCTTGTGTTGCCTGACTTGCATTGACCTGACTTGTATTGGCATGAGATGATGAAGATTCAGTAGCTGTAGGTCTGACCTTGTAGGTTAATTTGTTATGTCCTTCCTTCTTTCACTTGTAGCACTTAACTATAAAACACGTTCTTCTCATTTTCTTGTCACTCTCATCAATCTCCCTTTGCTCAAGATTTCTCCTTTTCTTTGGTCTCCTAGACATCTTCTTATACTTAGGTGGCAAAACATCTGGATATGGAGTCTTGACCCACAAATTAGATTCATTCACATGGTAAAGAACATGCTTGTATACTGCCTTGTAGAGATCCTGTAACAATCTAGAATAAAATGATCAACTTTAAAATTCCTACTCTTCATGGATGACATAACATGGACACATGGAAGTCCTGTCAGATTCCATCTTCTGCAGGAGCAATGGTAATCCTTCAAATTCACAGTGAATGTTTCAACTGGAATTAGTAGCATTCTCCCCATCAACATTATTAGCATTATCCACAACATTAGTCTCATCCATATTATCTATTAACTATTCTCGTAGCATTTTTAGTACCTCTTGAACCTCATCTACAATTATCTCAAGCTCCTCAACAACATTATCAACTGGTTCATCATAATAATCATATTGACACAAAGTGTGTTGAATGTAAATGTCAACACTTCGGTGGACCCTGTAAAGGTCTACAATTTCTAAAGCACCAGTGTCATCAACTAGGGCCTTCATCCCAAACTGTGGATCATTTTAGTACATTTTCTCAAAGTCCCTATAACATAACTCCTTCAAAAAACCTACTAACTCCAAATAGCTCCACCTATCAACATCTACTTTCAACTCTTCCATCGTTCCTCCTTCATATACACTAAGTTCAGAATCAACGAAAGCACCACTATGGTGAATTTTTAGCTCCAGAAATTCATCTATCGTAACCTAACATCGTTCAATAACAAAACTTCAAAACCTAAATCTACAAAACATACATTTAAAGAAAGCTCTAAATCTACAAAACCTAACTCTACAGAAAGGCCTAAATCAAACATTCAACATTTACTTACTTGGAAAGCTTAGTCTTCAATGTCGCTTCGTGATTCACCTTCTAACAAGCTTCGTCAATAGCTTCGCAAATCTCCTTGTTCTTCTTGTTTCAAAATTTGTTTCACGAGAATGGAGTTTTTTGAGAAGTCTAATGGTTACAAGCCGAGACTTAGGGATAACACGTTGATAAAGTTGTCACATATCCCTTAAATTGACATATGGATTCCACTTATCCACTTAATCATTGAAATTGCCACCTGGAAGTAATTTTTGAATTTGAACTAACGATATACTTACGGAAGGACTAACGTGACTATTTTAACAAACTTAAACGACCAAGTTGGCACGAAAAATTAATAAAGGGCCAAAGTGAACCTAGGGTTATACTTAAGGGACCAAAAAGGGTATTTCGCCTTTATTTTATCTATAATATCTTTAAGGCTTACATAGTGTTTTCGTCCCTATAAGTTAGCGAGTTTTTTGTTTTCGTCCCTGTAGGTTTTATTTTGGGTTTCGTTCATATATCTTACTTTTTGCTTGCGGTTTAGTCACTAAAGCCAAAATTCGAAGGAAAATCCGCAGGTTTCATGCGAATTTTTCTACGGATTTTCCTACAGATTTTGGTTTTAGGGACTAAAACGAACGCGAATGTAAAATATAGGGACGGAAAAAAATACATGAACGAAAACTAAGAACTCGCTAACTTACCGGGACGAAAACATTATTTAAGTCTATCGTTAATTATTCATTATCTCAATTTATTTATTTTCTTACTCCATAATAAATAGTCAAGGTGATTTTGACAAAGTTATAGTCAATATAAAATGGAATGAAGGAGTATTTTGCAAAACGTTTTCATTAATTATGTACTAGTATATTCTTAAAATGCCCACAAAAGACATTGTAGGGAGTTCTTTAAAGAGAGGCGATGTAAAATAGCTTCCCTATTATTTTTCTAGTTGTCCACTTATTGGAGCAAATATCTATCATTCGTTTATTATTCTCATTTTCTATATCACTTGTCTTTATACAAAAACATGATAATGATGTGTCCTTATCTAGTATGGGAGAGGAAGTAAAAATGGGGAAGTCACGTACTCCAAAATAATCGGGGAGGTGATCGTTTGTTTCCCACGCTCTTGAAAGTAATTTCTTGGAGCCTAAGATCCATATCTAAGAGATTCTTATAAATACATCAATCCTGAGGTTGAGAAGTACGCTCAATTCTATTTGAAAAGACCATGGACAAAGTTTCTCACATTCCTGTGAGAGTTTGTTCTAACACCACAACAATCCTTATTACATATGACAACACTTAACCACTATAGACGGTTAAGTAATATTAGCATGAGAAGACTCTCAAAGCTCAACAAGCTCAACTTATTCAGAGACCTTCCAAATCTGAAGTTTGCTTCAGATGCTCTTAGTGAGACATGCCAAAAAGTCAAGTTTTTAAAACTTATTTTAAAGTTAAGAATGTTGTTTTCACCACTAGACCTTTGGAACACTTGCACATTGATTTGCTTGAGCCAATTAATATTGCTTCAATAATGGGCAAGAAGTATGGGTTCATCATTGTAGATGACTTAAGCAGATGGACTTTGAGACACAAGAATGAGTCACATTATGTGTTTACCACCTTTTGTACACAAATGCAAAATGAGAGAAATTTAAAAATTGTCAAAGTCAGAAATGATCACGGAGGTGAATTTGAAAATAAATATTTTAAAAACCTTTTTGCAAATAACGACATTTCTCGTGATTTCGCCTGTCCCGTAACTCTTCAACAGAATGGAGTTCTTGAACGAAAAAATTATACTCTACAAGAAATTGTCAGAACCGTGATCAATAAGACTAATGTGGTGAAACACTTCTGGGCATAAGCAATAAATACTGCATGTTATATTCAGAATATGATCTCGATAAGAACAACTCTAGATAAGACTCCATATGAACTGTGAAAGAACAAAAAACCCAACATATCTTATTTCTATTCATTTTGATGTACTTGTTATATGTCTAACACTAAAGACAATTTGAACAAGTTTGATTCAAAAGCTCAAAAGTGTATCATGTTAGGATATTCTAAACGCTCAAAAGGCTACAGAGTATATAACATTGAAACCAATAATGTTGAGGAATCAATTCATGTTAAGTTTGATGATAAGTTTGACTCTGAAAAGTCAAAGTAAAATTGAAAAGTTTATAGATCTGGAAATCATATACTCAAACTCTAAAGGTAAAGACTCTGAGGTCAAAGACTTTGGAAGTGTTCAACATGAAACTGATTAGTCAGAACCAGAACTTGCTAATACACCAACACCTATGAAGAAGTACAAGCAGAGATTATATCATTCTGAAGATCTGATTTTGGGTGACAAAACATAACCTATCAGAACCAGATCATCTTTCAGATAAGATTAAGAGATATTTTTGGGCTTGATGTCTATCTTAGAACCAACATTCATTGTTGAAGCTCTACTAGAGAAAGACTATTTGGTTGGTTATAATGAGATTTTGGCAAACTTGATTATGAATCAATTAGTCCTTTGAAATAAGAAAGTTATCTAGGTCAGAAGGTCATAGGTTTGAAGATTCTAAGTCAGAATCCCTCTGGAACTTTCTATCTTATGGACTCAGAGTTTATTAATAGTTATTTGATTGTGACATCAAAGTGTGACATATGTCAAACTAATTCTTCCGACAGTCATAAATAGTTGAATGGTCCTTGAGATTTACCACTTTTTGGAGTAAAGTAAAATCATGTTTTGGCACCCCTTATGTCATCATTATTCACATTTTTCAACAAGCATGCCTTAATCAAACCGTTTTCATATTTAAACCCACTCCCACTCACATCTCACACACATTGCTACATTCACAACCTATACGGTAAACCTTTCATCTTTAATTAAAACCCATTTTCTCTCTCAGAAAATTTGTAAACCCTAATAATGGCTAAGCAACATAATACTACCAATGAGATCGAAACCCTTCCTGAAATATCTTTATCTACACCAGTTGATGAACTAGAAGTTCTCAGTGAGTCAAATATGGATTTTGACAGCTTAAAGCTCAATGGATTTGATCTTACAGGAGACGTCACTTCTTACGGCTGGGAATCGTTCTTAGATTCCATCATATTATGTTCATTTCTCAAGTAACCAACAACCTAACGAAGCATTTCTTAGAACTAACATCTATGAGAGTCCTCCACCTAAACCTTATTTTGATGAATCATGGACAGGAGTAGAGTAACATATAGTAGCGAGTCACCGCTCTATGAAGTAAGTTGTCACTGAGTGTGCAAATCCTGCTGAGAGTAATGCATTATATGACCAATATCGCATCTGGACAGAATATTGCCCCAAGTTCCTCAAAGAACTTTCATATGGTGAGGTTCTCAAGAAATTCCAAGCTATATTATCTTCAACTATGATTCTTCTTCTGGAATTCAATAAAGTTGTTAATGAATCAATTGCTAGATCTCATTTTCTGAGGCTACCAGCTCTTGAGCCAGTTATACTTATTGAGAAACTTCTGTCATCTTCTAGTCTTGAGATTGGAACTTCTTCTGTTATGCCATCATCTTCTATACTAATGATATCTTTTGTGCCAAAGTCATCCTCTAAGCCATCAACTATATCTACTATTACTAAGACTTGAGATGAACTGAAGCAGGAAAATGAAGTGGTAAAGACAAGGTTGGATCGCCAAGATAAAATGTTCATAGCCTAATTGCAAATTTCACTTTGTGAACTTAAGCTAAGAAAATTTTGAAGTTTAAAACTCAAAGGGCTTACAAACATAACTCTGATTATTTTGTTAAGTAAAAATTACAGTATTTGTCATCATCAAGAAGAAGGAGATTCTTGAAACAAGTTTGGTTCTACGTCTACAATTCTTGAGTTTTTATGATAACAAATTATAAAGAACAATTTTGTACTCTAATAATTTTTTGAGTGTCCGGAATGTGAACAAGCCAAATGTTGTATAAAGCAGAGTCTAAATTGTTCAGGTGTTATATAAAACAGACTCTGAACAAGGCAGATGCTGGATAAAATAGACTTTAAACAAGTTAGATTTTGAACAAAGTTGGATAGAAAGACTCTTGACTCTGGACATAAAGAAACTCTAGACTTCTGATAGAAAGACTCTGGAGTATGGATAGAGAGACTCTGGACTCTTGATAGAAAGACTCTAGACTCTGGACATCATGAGGTTCTGAACCAAAATTATTATGTGATGAAATGTTTAACTTAAAGTCAACACTAGATAACCCAGTAAACACTTCTGAAAATACAGAATTACTTTGATAAATTCAAGCCTCTTTTTCACTATACTCTAAAGTCTACCTTCAAGGCTTTGAACTCTAATCAAGCTTCAAATCTATCTAATACGAAGCCAATGATCTAGATAAAATAAGTGATGAATATTCTAAAAGATAGTAGAGTTTGAGCAGAAAAATCAAAAGGACAAATTCACCCAAGGATTGTACTATCAAATGGCTATCAAATATTTTATCTCCATTATCCATGATTTTTGGCTCAACCTCGTACCACTATTATAGTTGTGGAACTGAAGAATTTTTCAATCTTATCATCCAGCGATATTATTCATCATCTATATAAAGAGAACAAATAATATTGAGAAATATGAATAACTTCACAGACGAAACATTTATACGAATGTTGAAAGAATTTCATTAGAGAAAATTAATACCGAGAAAGAGAAAATAGAGAGAAACACTTAACACTCAATTTCATATATTCTTAAGTGTAAAGTTTGTTTATCACTTTGTGTATATGCTTATTTAGAAGCAATATTTTAAACACAAACCTTGTATTTAACTATTGTTAAACTCCTTGAGGGACTAGGTTTTAGTCAAAGCCTTGAGAAGTCATTGACTGATAGTCTTTGAATTTTAAGGTCTTAAGGGACTAAATGTAGTTAGAATCCTTGAGAAGTCATTGACAGGTAGTCTTTGAGATTATAATTAATTTGATTATTAGATTAAGTCTTATTGAGAAGGCAAAATCATTCTGACGAGTGGACTTGACTAACCTAATTAACGGTAAACTATCATAAAAAATACCTTGTCATTTATTTATCATTATTGATATTGTTTTTGAATTGCAAAAACTATCATATTTAAAACTCAATTCAATCCCCATTTCATGTGTTTCCTGAACCTTCAACAAGACTAGATCAGAATGTGTTTCCTTTTGGGGTAGAGTTTGTTGGATAATTTCACAGTGTTTCCTGAACCTTCAACAAGACTACATCAGAATGATTTTCCTTTTGGGGTAGAGTTTGTTGGATAATTTCACAGTTTTCCTCTTGCCACTCGTTTGGATTTTCTGTTTCTTTATTCTTGCCCTTAACAACAATGATTTTATCAATAACAATAGCATTACCGTGCTCTTTAGGATTATTTTGGGTGTTTGCATTTAGTGTGTTTTTTTGTTGTACACTCTTTGACATGAGAGAACCCCTGCAGTAGCATCCAACAACAACTATGGTTGTTCTTATAATCCATTTATGAATATGTAAATCATTATAAGATCCTTAAAATCATAATTTGGGCATTTCCTGAGGGTGGACTTGTACCTCTCTCACGCTTGCTTCACAAAGAATTTCATATGCACTTTAATACCACAATAGTTATTTTAGCTTCCATGAATTTAGTGTGAGAAAAGAATCTATTTAAGAACTTTTCCTTTAACTTTTTCCAATTTGTCATTATCGATGTTGGTTGGTCTTCATGCATTTTGCAACTTGTAAGACTAGCTTAAGTAAATGACAATATTCCATTAATGCATTTTGCAACTTGTAAGACTAGCCGAGTAAATGACAATTTCTTTCTAGCAGCCACAAGGTGAAATATTTGTACATTTGATCTAAACACATTTTCCATTGTGTTTTTCAACTATAGATTTAAATCTTTTGAAAGTATGAAACACTTCATTCTCTCTTTTATCCTACAATCTATCTATGGATGAGATCAAAGATTGAAATCATCATCTCTTTAGATTATCATCACAATATTAAATACAGATTTCCTAGCCACATCCACAAAAAGTTAATTCTTTCAACAGCTTAATTCCAACAGAATTCAAACAAGTGAATAAGTCATTCTCACTCATCCGTGTCAACAACAAGATGACTGGACCCCCAACTCACCAAACCAAACGTAAGAGATTTTCTGACAAAATGATGCATTGTATATTCTACTATTTCATATATTAGTGCGTCAACACGTCACTAATCCAACATCATAGTATACTACTAGTGCTAACGTTGTAATCAATGTCTCAAATTCCTCACCACATATTTTTATATACAACAAGAACCGTATCATCAACCACTTCCTCACTCAATCATTTGTATCATTCAATCTCAGACTGTGCTTTATATTTCATGGTGAAACTCATGAAAATGTTAACACTTCAAAACAAAGTAAGTAACTGTTTTAACTAGGAGCTTCTGTTTTATTTAGTATCTTTCTATATATTTTTCATACAAAATCACTTGTTGAGAAAGTTGTATGTATCCATAGTCCATGGATGCTAGAAACTTGTTGAGGTTCTTAGTTCTTTCATTTGGTTTTACACTAGTTTTACTTCTTACCTGGTTTCACCTTCCAACTTCTTTCCTTAACAAGGAAACTCTAGACTGCAAGATTTACTCTGGATGGTGTATTTCAAAGAACCGTTTCCATTCTTCAAATCCAATCAATAAACCAACATTCTCCACTCATAACCGAAAACCGCGACACGAATCTGATGTTCCTCGCCACCCTTTAGATCCTTTAACCATCCAAGAATTTAACGAGGTTCGCGCGATCCTGTCTGAACACCCTCTCTTTAAGTCCTCAAATAGTTACACTCTCAATTCCGTTGTTTTAGATGAACCGGAGAAAGGACTTGTCCTCAAATGGAGAAAGGGTCAACCGTTACCTCCTAGGAAAGTTTCTGTGGTTGCACTTGTGAAAGGTGTCGCTCATACTCTTGTTATTGACCTTAGCACAAGTCAAGTAACCAACCATGAAAGGTCACCTTCTTCTGGATACCCTACCATGACAGTTGAGGATATGCAAAGTGTACTTGAGGTTCCGTTGAAGAACGACGAGTTCAACCGCACGATCATTAAACGCGGAGTCAATTTATCAGACCTGTCATGCCTTCCTCTCTCTGCAGGGTGGTATGGAACACCGGTCGAAGAGAATAGAAGGTTGATTAAGGTGCAGTGTTACTCAAGCAAAGGAACTGTGAACTTCTATATGAAACCGATTGAAGGTTTAACCGTGTTGGTTGATATGGATAAGAAAGAGGTTGTGTCCATTACTGATAATGGACTAAACATTCCTGTTGCAAATGGTATCGATACTGATTACCGTTACTCGGTTCAGAAGCTAAACGGAGAGTCGAATTACCTGATAAATCCAATATCATTGGAACAACCAAAAGGTCCAAGCTTCACAGTTGATGGACATATAGTGAAATGGGCTAATTGGGAGTTTCATTTGAAACCTGACCCTAGAGCTGGAATCATTATCTCTCAAGCCAAGGTGAGAGATACTGATACATCTGAGATGAGAAATGTTATCTACAAAGGGTTCACTTCTGAACTTTTTGTGCCTTATATGGACCCTACTGATGCATGGTATTTCAAGACATACATGGATGCTGGTGAGTATGGATTTGGTTTGCAAGCAATGCCTTTAGACCCTTTGAATGATTGTCCAAGAAATGCTTACTACATGGATGGACTATTTCCTTCTGCTGATGGAACACCTTTTGTTCAACCAAACATGATTTGCATTTTTGAGAGTTATGCTGGTGACATTGCTTGGCGGCACGCCGAGTGCCCAATCACTGACATGAAGGTTACAGAAGTGAGGCCAAAGGTGACATTGGTGGTTAGAATGGCAGCAGCAGTGGCAAACTATGACTATATCATAGATTGGGAGTTTCAAACCGATGGACTAATCCGATCCAAGGTTAGTAATGAAAATACAATTTATTTAGTTTGAATAATATTTTTGTTTAGGGAATAGTGCTGAGAATCTGAGATTGATGCCCCCAGTGACTATAATGTGCATAGTTTTGGAGTCTGTACAATAAAATAAACAAATCCTCGCGATACTTTGACATGTATAGTATTTCATTCGATGATGCCAAATTTATGCGAGATTCAATGTTTACTAGCATTATTCAATGATTTGTTCTTTCAGCACTGCATTTTCAATTATAAAGTGTATTAATCAGTAGAAAATGGGACAAGTTGCCCTATAGATTGATGGTTTAAGGTCAGAGATTGGACAAAATATTTGAAATTGATGCTACATGTTTTGTCTAGTTGTATATTTAATAATTTAAATTAACATCAATTTTTCTTCTGATGTAGGTTGGACTAAGTGGTATCTTGATGGTGAAAGGAACAACCTATGAGAACATGAACCAAGTACCAGACCAAGAGTATCTCTACGGAACACTTTTAAGTGAAAACATTATCGGCGTAATCCATGATCATTTCATCACATATCACCTTGATATGGACATTGATGGCTCAGACAATTCATTCATAAAGGTAAATATAAAGAAACAAGAAACCTCTCCAGGAGAGTCGCCGAGAAAGAGTTACCTGAAAGCTGTGAGAAAAGTGGCCAAGACAGAAAAAGATGCTCAAATAAAGCTTCAACTATATGATCCATCTGAATTTCATGTGGTGAACCCTTTGAAGAAAACAAGGTTGGGGAATCCGGTTGGGTACAAATTGGTTCCGGGTGCAACAGCAGCTAGTTTACTTGATCATGAAGATAAAGCTCAAAAGAGAGCAGCTTTTACAAATAATCAAATATGGGTTACTCCTTATAACAAAAGTGAGCAATGGGCTGGTGGATTACTTGTTTACCAGAGCCAAGGCGACGATACTCTTCAAGTGTGGTCCAACAGGTTAGAGATTATTTTCCGTTATCTATCTTTGTTAGGACAGATAGCATGTCCTGAATAGAACATTACGACGAAAGTTGATTCATGTCCTGAATAAAACCAATGATATTTTGATGTGCAGGGATCGTCCAATTGAGAATAAGGACATTGTGTTGTGGTACACAGTAGGGTTCCATCATGTACCAAGTCAAGAGGACTATCCTATAATGCCTACTGTATCTGCGAGTTTCGACCTGAAGCCTGTCAACTTCTTTGAAAGAAATCCAATCCTAAGAATGCCACCAAATTTCCAAGAGGATTTACCTGTTTGCAAGGCACAAGATTCAGCTTGAGAGATTTTATCTCTTGGTTTTAGTCTAACTATGTGTGTGGATGATGCAGAAACTCATAGCTTTAAATAATTAGTAATGGCAATGGTTAAGCTTGGATTGTGATGTGAAAAATGTAGAATGTTTTATTTCTGTCATCATGGACTAGTCAAATAAACAATTCAGAAGTTGGTCTAATGGAAGCATATTAGTTCTACAAATTTTACTGTTGTAGTAATAAATTTATATAAATTGTGTTTTATTCTTAAATAATTATTCAAACAATTAATAGAATATGAGAGAAAATTTTTAAAAAAAATTAAGTATAAATTTAGTTGAGTATTGTTGGAAATAAGTCATTAATATATTTGAAAGTTTATGAAGAGTCTTATAAAATATAAATATGGACTACATAGATAGAAAGTGGATATTATAATTAGAGACAGAGTAATGAGAATGAAAAAGAGAAAGACAAAATATAAAAGCTAGAGAAATTAGAAATACTGAAAAGTTTGCTCTGTTCTTGACAAGAAAATCAGCATAAGCATTATTTTCACAAAAAATATGATAAATTGGGATCCCGCACTCCTTAATCATAAATGTCCAAAGAAACTACATGCTAGCATAGTCATGTAAACTTTGGATTTCACTGTGTGCTAATCTACAACTTCCAAATACCAGTTTTTAGGGTGATAATTTCCCCATTTATAATATGATTATTCGATGTTAAGATTTTTAATACGGTTTTTCATGTTCATGTTTAGAATTAAACATTTGAAATGTGGAAATAAATGACGGATAGTTCGTTAACGGAAACCTGATAGCAAATAGCAAATTGGATTTTAAACAAAACTATGATATCATGTAAAAAATTGTGGTTGAATCTAACTCAACTATACAAAACCGGCTTGTAGGGTGAGAATCGGTGAGAGTGGTGCAACAGAAGCGTGGTGGACCCATAACCCAGAGGTCTCTGGATCGAAACCTGAATATAATATCATGTTAAGAATTGTGATTGTGTCTAACTCAATCCTACAAATCGGTTTGTATGGTGAGGATTGCCCTCACTTATAAGCACATTTCTAGGTCATATATTGTCTGATGTTAGAATCTTACTTCAACAAAGTTTAAATCCAACTAAAAGTAATTGTACTTTAACATGGAGAAATTTTGAGCTCCCGATACTAGAGCAGAACTCGAGTATATAACTAGCATTATGCTAAACATGTTGAGATATAATATAATCTAAGTTGTATGGCCCAAGCCCAAAGTTAATTAGGGTTTAGGGTTTGTTACTTAGATTATTATATTTGTTACTTAGTAATCAAGTCACTTAGGTGTATATTTGTTACTTTGTTACTAGCATTATATTTGTCAAATCTTCCAATACATTACATGTCTTTCTACAAGATGCCAATCAAGGTTTGTCAAATTTTGACTTCAATCCAAAGACGGTTTTTGTGGAGTGGTTCATCGCTAAAGGAAAGTGTGAATTGGATTAAGTGGAAGACGGTTTGTAAGACGAAGCATGCTGGAGGCCTTGGCATAAAGAATTTACAATTATTCAACATTGCTTTGATGTCAAAATGGTTATGGAAGATGGTCAAAAACAAACAATGTTTATGGTCTAGCTTAATACAAGCACGATATGGAAATTTTACTTCTGACTTAATCCAAAATAAAATTGCAAAGTATAGAGTACAACCATCTCTATGGTGGAAGGATCTATTCTCAATATCGGATGCATTCGGTGTTGATGGTTTCTTTGGTTGGACTGTATGTGAAGTGGGCAACGGGAAGGTGGCGTCTTTTTGGAAATCAAAATGGTTGGGGAATGCTAATTTGGCTGAAACATTTCCGGATTTGTATTCGTCTGCGACAAATAAAGGCGGATCAGTGTCAGAATTTTGCTCTTTTACTAATAATGATTACAGGTGGAACATACAGGTGGATCAAATCTTAAGTAATCAATTGGTGGTGGAACAACATAGGCAATTGTTGGATAGTGTTCGTGGCTTCACTTTTAAGGAAGATGAACAAGATACATGGATTTGGTCGGCGGACTCGACAGGTGAGTTTTCGGTTAATACTGGATATACCATTTTGGATTCTTTGCTGGATTGTGGAAATAGTTTAGGGGATGTTGAGTTGAATGTTATTAGACTATGTTGGAATTCTACGGCGCCTGAAAAGATTAAGACTTTTGCTTGGAGATTATTTTACAACAGATTACCAACGCGAGATAACCTTCACCGACGTCAAATCATCGCGAATAGTAGGGACCTCCCATGTCCTCTCTGTTTTTTGGTGGAGGAGGAGCGTTTTCACTTATTCATCATGTGTTGTAAAAGTAATCGGATTTGGAATTTATTGGGTTCTTGGTTAGGAATTTTGTTGGAACAACAAAATAATTTAATGGAACATTTTGAAAGTTGGTGTCAGAAGTTAGCGGTTCGGAACATTTCCAATGCAAATGTTGCGGCTATGTGGATGTCCATATGTTGGATTATTTGGAATTGTAGAAATAAGATTATGTTTAGTGGGGAATTTTGGGATGAGGATCAAGTTCTAAATGCTTGTATCACTTTTACATGGTGGTGGATTGGAAAAAGATCAAATATTAATTATAATTATCACAGTTGGTATAACTGCCCAGTTGAATTTTTTTAATTATATTCACTGAGGAATAGGTGACTTTGTATACGGGTTGGGTGCCCCTTTGCACCCTTTTTTGAATGAATTTTTTGATTATAAAAAAAAAGGTGTATATAAATAGATACTTTGTAATTCAGTTTAGTAACACAATCATTCAATAATATCAATCCTTATTTTCATATTCTATCTCCTCACTAAAAGTGTCTCACACACTAACAAATTGGTATATAAAGCTCCAGTTAGGTTCTTGGTCGTATTTTCAAGAATCACATGTTCGTGATCGTATTTCAGGGATTGTGGGTTGTTAATCAATTGCTGCAAAGATGAATGGTACCAATGACATTCTTAATTCTCTTCCAATTCTTGACAACAAGAATTGGATCCGATGGAGAAAACATATGCAATATCTGTTTGGCTTTCACGAAACCCTAGAAGTTGAGAATGCAACTGATGCTCATACAAAGAGGTGAAGAAGAAAGATTACAAGGTTGCATATTGCATTCAATCAGTGTTAGATTTGGAGAATTTCGACAAGATCTCTCATTCTAAATCGGCGAAGGAGGCATGAGATATTCTTGTCAACTGCTATGAAGAAGGTGAGAAAGACAAATTCGTCAAATTGCAAACTTTGCGACGGCAGTATGAATTGCTATAGATGGGAGAAGATGAAAACATTACAGGCTATGTGTCGAAGGTGCAGAATCTCATCCATCTCATGAAGGGTTGTGGTGAAATCTTAACTGATAAGATGATAGTTAATAAGGAAATGTGTACATTGACCTCTCACTTTGATCACTTTATTGTAACTATTCAAGAATCTAACAATCAAGAAACCCTAAAACTGGAAGATTTGGTTGGTTCGTTGGAGGCGCATGAGATTAGGATTGTCGAAATGGGTTCAAGAATCGATATAAGCACTACAGGCTCAATATTTGAGGAAGCATGGTGGTTCCAACAAATTCAAAGGCATATGAGATAAGACTCAGAGCAAGAAGTCTTGGCCGAACTCTAATAAGCATAAGATCGACAATAGGGCTTCTGAATCTTCAAAAATAGGAGAATGAAATTCTTATTAGAAAGAGAAAGAAAAAAATGTGTGTAGTGTTATAACTATGAAAAGTGTGGTCACTTGGCAGTGCATTGTTGGTACAATAAAGACAAGTGATCGAGAAAAGGCAAGGAGGAAGGAACAAACCTTGCACGTCAAGATTCAAATGACTCTGAAGATATAATGGTTATGGCTGCAGTTGCAGATGACACTGTCAACTCCAAGATCTGGTTCCTTGAATCAGACTGCTCGAATCACATGACTGGTCGAAAGATGTTGTTAGCAGATTTTGACTCGTCAAAGAAAAGCAAATTTAAACTTGTTGATAATAGCTCGTTGCTAGCATGAGGTACTAGCAACATAGTTATTCAAAGAGGAGATGGAGGAAAAGTTATTATCAAAGATATACTCTATGTACCTGGAATGAAATGCAATCTGCTAAGTGTTGGACAATTAGTCAAAAAAGGTTTCCCAGTGATTATGAAAGATGGATCATTAGAGTTGTATGACACTCATAATAATTTTATCTTGAAATCTCATTTGTCGAAGAATATGACATTCAAGACCATGATCATTTTGACTAAAGTAAAATGTCTAAAAACTATTGTCGACCACAAGAATAGTTGGTTGTGGCATTTGAGGTTTGTACATTTGAACTTTTTATCCCTCAATAAATTGATTTCTCAAGATATGGTAATCGTTGTACCAAGTCCGGAGATGCCCGTCAAACTCTATGAAGGTTGTATAGTTGGAAAGCAATCCAAAAATTCTTTCATTTTGACTATGCCAATGAGATCCTCCTGCATACTCGAAGTTGTACATTCAGATGTATGTGGTCCTTTTGAGGAGCATATCATTGGTGGAAACATGTATTTTGTTTCGTTTGTCGATGAATTTATTCAAAATTTATGGATCTAAGTGATCAAGAGAAAGGAAAAAGTGTTTGAAATCTTTAAGAGATTCAAGATGTTTGTCAAAAACCATAGTGAGAAGAAGATCAAAGTTCTGCGAATAGATGAAGGTGGCGAATATACATCCAAGATGTTTGAAGGGTTTTGTGTAGAAAATGGTGTAAATCATGAGGCAACAACTCCTTATACACCTCAACATAATGCAATAACAAAAAGAAGAAACAAGACCATATTGGACATGGTGATATGCATGTTGAAGCAGAAGAATTTTCCAAAATCCTTATAGGGTGAAGTTGTTTCCACTGCTTTTTATATTCTGAACAAGTGCCATACCAATAAGCTGAATAACAAGGTTCCTAAAGAGGTTTGGAGTGGCAAACGACCATAAGTGAGTCATCTGAAGGTGTTTCTCTCTATGTGTTACAAGTATGTTCCTGATAAGTCAAGATATCAAAGTGAAGTGGATGTTCAAGTTGAAGCATAATGTTAATGGGCCGATAGCCAAACATGAGGCGAAATTGGTCGTTAGAGGTTTTCTTCAGAGAGCAGGAGTTGACTACTTTGAAGTATATGCATCGATAGCAAGATTGGAGACTGTTCAACTACTATTCTCTTTGGTATGCAATCAAGGTTGGTCAATATTTCACTTAGATATGAAATTAACATTTTTGAATGGTCGTTTAGATGAATAGGTATATAAGTGGAGGTTGAGGTTGATTACTTTATAAGTGAGAGGACCCATACACCCATCACCTTAAGGTTTGGGGATAATATATGGTGTCTCTCTCACTTATTGGGTGAATATTTGACCTTTAGGTGAGTGTTATACCCAATGTGTATGACCCCTCCTCAATTATATTCCAACAGTGGTATCAGAGTCAATGGTCCGAGTAAAGGACCATCTCCTTATGTCGAAAGTCCTCCTGGCATAATGGTCAGGCGACATGTTCCGTTGAAGTGTCCATGATGAGATAAAGGTGTCTTTCAATGGCGGTACAAACATGTGGATGAAAGAGCTTCCACTTGAGGTGGATCATAGTGGATGTACTCACACATGAGGGGGAGTTTTTTGGAAACGAGTGTGAGTTGTGTTGAAAAACAAGTGTGAGTTTTAAGTCCCACATTGCTTAGAAAAATGAAGGTTAAGAACTTTATAAGTGAGAGAACTCATACACCCATCACCTTAAGTTTTTTGGTGAATATGTAGTGTGTCTCTCTCACTTGTTTGGGTGGGTCTTTGAATTTATGTGAGTGTTTGACCTAGTGTGTATGCTCCCTCCCCGTGATGACACATCATAAACTCACCTCTCAATTAAGCAAATAGTGTAATAGGTTCCCCCAAAGAGTATATTTTTCCCCTTTGTCATTATCAAAAAGGCATAAAATTATCAAAGCACATAGATCCCATGTAAAAGGAACGAGTTACCTCGTAGAAATGGACAATAAAAGTCCATAGTAATTCATAGGTTATATCTAATGAAACTGTGATGTACCCTCGGTAGCATCTCGTCGCCTCCGGGATGAAGAAGTGTCATTGGGCTTTGATGTAGACGAAATTATGTTTATCGCGGTCTATGATTTAGATGGTACATCTGGATGGGTATTCTCCTTCCAGAAAGAGCATGTTGGGCAAGTCGTCCATGTATCCGTTTGGATGTAGGTATGTCAAAATCTGGATCTGAGTCAGTCATATAGTCTGCATACAACCAATAAATTAAAATTTAGATACAACAAAAATAAAATATTTTTTTGTTTATGTAAATGCATCCACGGAAGGCTTCCCCACTTGTATTTACGGAAGCACCCGAAATTTAGAAAGTCTGGGTTGTTCTGCTAGTGCATCTACGAAACATATTAACGTTAATTTGTTCCGCATATGCACTTGGGAACCTCTGCAACTTCAAAAATACAGTGACGACTCCATGAACGTACCAAGAAGAAAAGTTCATCAATTTTAACCCATGATCGTTCGTTTAATCCATCAAATAATACCTACATTGTTTCTAAACTATGTTTCTAAACTTATCTAATGATTTCTACACCTAAATAGCTATTCTAAATCAATTACAGAGAAAACTCGAAAAAAAACTCGAAAATTCATAAACTAGAAAACTTATCGATTGAAATGAGCTACGAATGATTAGGAGTTTGTTGATCGTTGCAGATGATCCTCTGTGTCGAATTGGAGTGAAAACGATGTGTTTTGTTTTGTTTTTAAGTTGAGAGAATGTAGAGAGTGTTTGAAGAGGAAGATGAAAAGTGAAAATGAGGGAGGAATAGGGTTTGGCGCGAAATATATCAAAATATGTTCCGGAGATACATAACAGGAATCCTTTCGCTGATGTATCTCTAAACAAACGAAAATTGAGCAAAAAAAGTGTATCTGGAGATACATCAGGGGAAGCAAGAGGACAAAATTAGAAACGCACATGGTACGTCAGACACCCAAGAGGTGGGGTAAGAAATTCTTAAATTCAATTGTCCAACTCTTATGTACTTTTGACTAGGTTTAGAGTCTTGATGGTCGTGCTAGACTCTAGTAAACTTAGAAAGATTAGTTTGACTCAAGATTAGTTTGACTCTTGTTCGACTATGTTTGAGTTTGCCTGACTTTTTTTCAATTGGGGGCCAATAAATAATCCTAAAATCGTCTGTTTATTGATATCGTTTAATAATGTATTTATTTTTAGATATAAACGTAAATGAAAGAGGGTATAATATGTCATTGTGCATTCTATTGGTTACTGTATTACCGTTTTAAAAAACAATTTTATCATACCTCTAATGATTTAAATAAAAAAATAGTAATAATCGAAGAAAATTCATCTTTTATAATTGAAACAATAAGGGTTATTATACAATTAAATTGTAAGAGGTCAGGTAAAGTTTATAGAGACAGAGAAATAGAATTAAATTGGAAGGGGTCAAGTAAAGTTTATAGGGACAAAGAAATACAATTAGTTGTAAATTATATAAAAAAATTAGGGTTAAATATGTTTTTAGTCCCTATAAATATCTCAATTTTTATTTTTAGTCTCTATTAAAAAAATACTATATTTTAATTCTTACAAAATTATTATGATGTAGTTTTAGTCATTTCTGTTAAACTAATATGTATTTTTAAATGATTATTTTACAGACATCTTTAGAATGTTATAAAAAAAATTTCAGAAAAAAAAACTCAAAAATTGATTTATATGTCGAGGTTTTCATCACTTTTATCATTATATTTTGAAATTTAAAAAATTCATATTTAATTCTTCTTATTTAAAAAATTCTAAAATTTAGTAAATAAATATTTTATAATATTCTAAACATAAATAAAAAAAAATTATCCAAAATTTCAAAAATATAAAGGTCATTAAACAGTTTTCAAAATTATAGAAAACAATGGAGACTAAAATTTGCATACATACAAAAATTTTAAGGACTAAAATATATTATTTTTTAATATGAACTAAAATTGAAAATTGAAATTATTCTTTTAATATGAGCTAAAATGAGTTAAAATTAAAAATTGAAATATTTATAGTTAAAATGAGTTAAAATTAAAAATTGAGATATTTATAAGAAAATAAACATATTTAACCCAAAAAATTATAAATGAAATATTTTTCCCTTAAAAATGACATGTCGTCATGTGTCACATTTTTCTAATTAATGTGTCAAAGTTATAACTTAGAGTTGTAGAGTATATTTTTCAATAAGATAATTATTGTAAAATTTGTTCAAACTATATGATATAGACATAAGATATGATACAAAATAACAGTTGTAAGTTTAGACAAACAATACAATAATCATATCTAGAGCATCATCACAAAACAACTTACACATGAGTGTTTCTTCTCAATTAAAATTTAAACATCAAATCACAAACTTGCGTTTTCTTAATTAAAATTTACACATCAATTCACCATGTTGCGAGAGACATTCTCTTTCCCTTAGATCCAACAACCTTTACCGAAAGAAAAAATTCAGGAAAAAACAACCATGTGTTCGATTCTAGGAAGAGTTATGTAATTTTGTTCATTTCTTTTCTATAAATGGAGTTTAAAATTGGTAAAGTTTGAGTCATGCCAGATTCAATCCTTAGACCTGATACATCCATAAAAACGCAAAACCGCTGCGTCACTGTTTGCAATTTGGTGAATGAGTGCGGATCATTTTATATATAACAAAATACGAAAATAAAAAATAGAAAATTAGACGAAGTAGCCCTGGAGTATATGACCAGCAATGGAAAACGCTAATCCATGAAAAGAAACAGATTCTTCATTTTTAACAGGTCCATGAAGAATAGTTTCCAGAACATTTTCAAACATAATTTCCATAACAGTCATGCTAACTCATCTCTCTTTTTAATGCACTCCTTTCATCTTCATTTTCATCAGCCTTACTCATACAGTCGTTTATTTTGTAATGACCCCAAGACACTCTTTTCCTTCCTTTACAAACCCCATTCATCATATTCATATTCATACCCAACCCAATCTGTTTCTCTTCCTCCTTTCCAATTTTAAACTTCACCATGTCTCTTCCTTTTGCCAACTCCGTCGCGATGGCTTTCTCTTCTTTTTTGTGTATGTCATTGCTCTTTAACATGCCACAGTTTTCCTCCACATTGCCACTACAATCTTCCATTGCAAGCGAATGTTCCCACAGTTTCTCACCACATTTCCTCTCCTTTACTAAAACCCCGTTGGACTTTTTATATAAGCTTTCATTAGGAAAATCTGGGAGCCAACTTGGTATATGCAAACCTTTTGGTTTTGCTTCCTTTAAGCAACATGTTGATGTGCCAGAATCAGTGGTTACTTTGGGATGAGCATTTTTTGATGGAATTGGTTTGGAAAATGGCACTTCTTTGGAGAATTTGACGAAACTCATTATATCTTTTAGAGCTCCAGAGCTCAGCAGGTTACTTGTATGCATTTTTGAACCACCGGGAACTCCTCGAACAGAACACATATCATGAATGCCATTGATGAGGTCAAAGAGGTTAGATTCGGTGCGGTTGGATGCATTGGCAAAAGAGGCAGCTGATCTTGCAATGGCTTCGAGATATTTTGTGGTAACATTAGTTAAGGCTTCAAGAGCATCATATTTGGATCTTTTGTAGCCAATTGATTGGCAGATCTGAGAAACTGCAACTTTGGCTATATCAAATGAGAATTCTGAGGGGGTTTCTGCTACTTTAACGTCTTTTACTCGTAGCCCCCTTTTCTTTTTGCCTTTTACCCTTCGGGGTAGCTTTGATGTGTTTCCCCCTTGCATAGGGTTCATGGGCCGAATGAAAGGCAAGAAAAAGGAAGATATAACTCAGAACCCTATGCAACGCCCCTAGAGTCGGGATTTATCCCTAATATGTAAAGCAAAGATGCAAACCAGCTCCTTTCCTGCCATAATAAAATACACTGAAGATGGATAGGCATATAAAAAAAGACTATTAACTGAGTGAAACAGATGATCAAAGACATTGAATATATACCAACTTTAGAAAATTGTAGTGAAAAATAGAGAAGGAAAAAACAATATACAAAAATTCTGCAGTCATCGCTCAGACAAAAGTCGAAACAAAATATACAAACGAGACCAGTAGGATAGTGCTTGTAAACCAGATTCCTTAAAATGGGCATCTACATACAGTAGATAGACTAAGAAACTAAAACTCTGTTCACATATCCGAAAGTATTTTTAGTTTGCTATCCAAGTAATTTATATCTCCAAAAGAAAACTCCTCTAGTTTCTGTTCTTCATTAATTCTGCATATTCATGATTTAATGGCTCAACTTCAGCATCTATTCTCATCCCATCAATATTTCCTTCCCCAAATACATAGAACACTACACCTACTCTCTTCTCACATCTCTCTTTCCACAGTCTATTTTTGCTTCTATATTACTTTAACTTCATGTATATCAGCCCTTTTCCTCGTTTACCAATATGCATTAGTATTCAATTCAACGGTATATACTCAAAACAGTGAATCCAAACCTCCAATTCAATGACATTCCCCGTCAAAGATTAAAAATATTAATTGACTTACATGAACCCTTCCTTCTAGCTTTTAAATAGCTCATAATAAGAAGCCTAAAATAGCACCCAAATAATCATTCATTACAAAGTAAAGCAAAAGAAGATGATCCTAGTGAAACGTCTACCAACCCGAACATGTTCACTCCTATTTAGAGATATTCACTTAGAGTAAAAATAGTAGTAATAACAACCATGTATTACACCATTCCCCAATGGGCACCTTGTTCCCAGGCACACAAGAGAACAAGCAAAACACTATAATTTCCTAGCAGTGACACTTTAACAGCAGACAAAAACCAACATATCCTCAAACAGCTTATCAGCATCATTCATTAGTAAAACATGGTAGATCAGTACGTCAATCGATACTAATTCTTCATTCAAAAATTACTTTAGTTATAAAGAATGTAGCCCCAACATCTCTGAAAAAGGTGTGTCCGTGTCCGTGTCTATGTCGGACACCTACACCGGCACTTGTGATTCCATTTAATTTATTCATCTCTTAAAATTATTACCGGTGTCAACGTGTTGGTGCTGGAGTCATTTTCAGTGTGTCTGTTCTTCATAGGCTCTATACAAGAGTTCAACAACAAACCATTCATTAAAAAAAACTAGTATCATTAATGATGTAGAAACATTTTAAGTAATCATGATAAATAAGCCTTCAGTTTAGAGTAATTTCAGGCATCAAGATGATAACAAACGCACATTAACACAACCAATAAGCATGCAATCAAAAGATTAACTAATCAATACAAAATAAGTACACCCAAAAAAATACACATGAAACGCAGTGATTGTACGGTCATATAAAGAGCGTTAACCAGAGGAACAGAGTAATAGTGCAGAGAAATTAGGCATTACCTAGTTCAGCAATTGGTAGACCAAGTAGTGAGAGTGAGTGACCAATCGTAGGGTTTTTCTTCAATGATGAGAATCCGTTGGTGATTTCAGTTACGGAGAGAAAAGGGACGAAACGAGAAGGAAAAGGGCCGGTGGAGACCCTAAACGAGGTGTTCGTTGAATGGAGCAGCGATGAGAAAAAGCGATTGTTTGCGTAATGTGAGAAGAAACTGTCTCCGTCGCTTGTGCCGTCGCCGCAAGCGTTGTTGTTGTGAGGAGGAAGTGGAATAAATAGGAAGTAGAACGGCACAGGGGAAGTTGTAAGAGTGGGGGATGAATACGCCTAAGCTTGCTTATGAAGCATGCAAAATATTGAGAGAATTTCTTACCGCACCCTTACCAATCAATGTTCATTTGTTGGGATACTGATTTATTTTTCGTATAGATAAATACAATAAACTTTTGTAGATACTCCGAACGATTTTTTTAATGTTTTTTTTATTAATTATGTAGATGTATCTACAAAAGTTTATCGTATTTATTTTTACGAAAAAATAAATCAGACACAGTGTCCCAACAAATGAACATTGCAACCATAAAATCAACATTCATAAAATAAAATCGACAATACATTGATGACTTCGACAGAAAATTAAATACTACATTTCAATAACTCGGTGGATGCTTGCACATCTTCAAGATCTCATCGATCGTTCTTCCTACAGTCGCCTCCGATTCGAATGAAATTTTCTCTTTGAAATCAAAATATGTACGCCACATCGTCTTGACATCGTCTCCATTCTTGAGCTGAAATTTGGTGACACGACGTCCCCTTCGTTGTGAACCGAAGGCGAACAGTATTCGAGCTTTCACACCTTTTCTCTATCATTATAAGGTATGAGATAGTGAATTTCATCAATGATATCGTCGAGCGGGGTGAGATCAGTGAGTTTGAACGTATGCCCGGGAGTTTTGTTGTCGGTGTAGGAGACACTTGCGACATACCAACGGATCTTGATTACACACCCTTGAGACATTTTTGTGTTTGTGAAAGATAACACTTGAAGTCCCAAATTTATAGAAAACCTAGGTGAATATGGATCAACCACTGTCTGACCAACTACTTCCGGAGATATATCCACGGAACGACCCTGTATTATTTGGTTTCGTAGATATATCTTTGAAACTTTTGCTGAAACATTTGAAACTTCCAAATATATATCTACGGAAATCTGTTGTTGCATTTTTAAATCAGAACAGAATAGATAAGCATATAAGTAGAGACAAATAAAAGGCATAAGTGCATAAACAATAAATATGAATAAAAATTGGTTATTTTGCACTTCAAAAATTTACAATTAGTTATCTGATTATACAAGAATTCAAAACGAATCAAAAAAGTCTCGCCGGATAAATCTATTGGTGGCACCCCTTTGGACTTTTTTGCATTTGATTCCTTTTCAATGTTATTCAATCTCTGGAATTCCTGCATTCTTTCCATAAAATGATTTGACCACGTCTCCACATTTGTGGTTGAATGACTCGTCCATTTCGGTGATATGGGTGGTATGGAGCATCTTGGTTTCAAGTACACTTGAACAAAATAATTTCATCTAGAAAGTCATCTAAAGCACATGATGCAATCATTTGGATTTTTGGATGGTGCAGAGTGGAAAAAAGGTTTCCGAAAATCCGTAGCATGTCAGGTCAATGCGCACCTTACCATATGTGCATGTAATTAGATGACCCAATTCAAGGAAGACCATCCATTTTGACACCGGTGTCGGATCGCTCAAGCAAGGAACAAGAGATTCATAGATCGCATTGAACTTTTCTTTCTTGTTAGACGTTGTGGCGAGTGATCTAGAGGGGGTGAATGGATCACCTCCTTGTTTTCAAGGATTTAAAAAGTTTTTCAGAGTTTTCAAAGAATTATGGAAACGAAGGTCCCGAATAAAACAAGCGTCTATTATGAACCGGCCACTAGAAGACCAGACAAGCGATAACGTGTTGGATTTTACGATTGCTATGATAAAGGATTAAACACACGATATGAAAAACAGTTGAATGCACCTATCACTAAAGCAATTTCCAATGAATCTAAAAACAAATTAAAACGAAAGTAAAGATAGAGAGGAGAAACAATACGCCGAGATTTGGTAAGGAAGTTCCCCATGGTCGTCCTCGCGTGTGGGTACGTCTCCCTCTCAATTTCAAATCGAAATTGAGAATTCTTATATCAAAGTTGTTGAATCCGTTGATTATAAGGTTCGAATACAAATACCAGAATTCTAAACTCCTAGAATTTCCTATTGTATCAACCTCCACTCGATTTGAGCCCAATCAAGATTTCCTGCAAGTATACAATCAATCCACCGGTTCCACGACCTATTTGCGAAATCCACCGATTCCCAAAACTCTCGCTGCGGCTGAATCTGACTTGTAAACGTGACTCACAAAACCCTCAAGAACACGCCCGTTCTTGAAGGAAAACCCAGCTGGTTTTTCCTTGAAACCTTCTATCAATCTTCAACTCAGCTGGATCACCGATCGTACCACTGAACGTTATCTCGAAAGCCTTCAATTCACAGGACAGCAAACACTTCCTTGTTGATGTTCTTGAATTAAGATCTTTGAGAAGATGATGAAGATGTCTTTGATTCTAGGTTTCAAACTTGCTCAACAATGAAGTTCCAACACTCCAAAAACCCTATCTTGATGTGTTCTTCAATGCTTAATCACTACAAAATTCGTCTCTCTAATTTCTGTAATCTGTGATCTGTAACTTTGAAATGAAACAAAAGCACATATATGTATTGCAGAATCTGTTAGACAAATAACAGAAGAATGAATCGATTCAAGCTTGGATGAATCGATTCATACTGATCAATTTTGAGAAAACAGAATTAGTTAAACAGCATGAATCGATACATCAAAGGATGAATCGATTCATTTTGCGAAATCCAGAAACCTCTCTACAGCATGAATCGATTCAAGCTAGAATGAATCGATTCATTATGCGTGATTTTCCAAAAACTCATAAACAATGAAAAACAAGAGAACCAAAATGAAACAAGCATATTTCTTAACATGGAACAAACATAAAACACTTAAAATTTATAATCGATCAAAAACTAAGGTTGCTCACAAACTCCCCCTTTTTGATGATGACAAAATTTTGAAGTGTGAGAGAGAACTCCCCCTGAGTTTGTGCTTGTCATTGTCTTTTCACACTTGCCTTTTTTCCCCCCTTTGTCAACAGCAAGAAAGAGTGATAGATGATGAACCAAAAACAGCAAAACTAAGATACAAAGGCAGAATTCACTCACAAAGAATGAAATGGAAAGCGCAAACAATTTAATCAAAAGCAAATTACATAAACAAGGCAGTGAAATTGTCAAGCAAAGTTACGAATTACAAAGCCAACCAAAACATAAATTGTTCAACATGAAACACAAAAGAAACTTAAGCAACACACAAATATGAAATGCAAAATGAAATGCGTCAATGAGGGAAATGGCCACCACACGACTCCGCATCATCACAATCAGGATCACGGAAGCTTGGAGGAGGAGGTGGAGGTGACATTTCATCTGGATTCTGCCCCATGAACGCATAACGCCGGAAACGCCTCTGGACTTCGGTACTTTGAAACCTTTCCATAATGCCCGGGTGCGAACGACAATCATCCATAAAACCAGACATCTCATTATAAAACACTTGATGCCACTTAACTAGCTCAGTATGCCAGGAATGTTGATTATGGTACATGCGAGTATGATCATCATGCCATTCACGATGCTCCTTATGCCATTCCGTTTGCTGGACATGCCAAGCACGAGCTTCCTCATGCCGGGCATTGTTTGCAACTTCCAATTGTGCAAACATTTCAGTGAGATAAGCTGGAGCAGCAGTGGAGGAAGTCGGTGTTGCCGACGAGGGAGCAGGGTCATAATTTGTGGGAGACCACCTTTGTGGTATCCACTCACCCCATCCGGTGTTGGCAGGCGCATCAGGAGCAGGATTTTCAGCTTCTTCCATATCTTCATCCTTGTTTTCTTCCACATATATGTGTTCAGCCGGGTTGTCAAAGTTGTAAATGCGAGTACGTGTGTTGCGTTCAATGAAGTAGTAACAGTGACGCTCGATGTCCCATCGATACCCCATATGAGAAAGTGTGGCATTTTTGAATTCTTGCACACTAGAAACTGGTACGAGAGGCACAGGAGGAAAAGTGACTTTCCAAAACTTGAGAATCCTCATGATTTGAGAAGCATAGGCAAGGGTAATGTTTTTGGAGCTGTTTCGTGTAAGGAAGATGCGCTTGACAAAGTAATTTGCCCAATTTAAGGGAATCTTTTTCTGCAAAATGTACAGCAAATGGATATCCGGCTTGTCCAAACGAGAATGTCCACCGGACCTTGGACGCAAGATATGCGAAAGGATCCAGTGCAGAATTCTTGGTACACTTTTGATCATACCTGAAGTTAGTGGCTCATCATCAGCAAGGGGTCTATCCAACTTAGAAATGGATGCACAAAATTCCTTCAAATTAAACTGAGTTTCGAAACTCTGGTCATGCCACATCTGCAAATTATCCACTTCATATGGCATACCGAACACTGTGGCCCAATCATCAGCCCCAAAACGATATGTTCTTGTTCCAATTAAACACTTAAACATATATCCTCTTCCAGTTTTCACACCATCATAGAAAGCACGAATAAAATCTTCATGATACTCATATTTAACATACAGAAAGAATCCAAGACTTTGTGTGTCAACTAAAGCCGCAACTTCTTCCAAACCTAGAGTACGAGCATCACTAGGATCAAACATATGAGGTTTCATTACTAACCTTGATTTGAAGGAAGTTTCAAACTCTTCAATGTTTGCCGGATGAAGGATTGCAGTCCCGGATGGAGGAGTTTCAGGAATAGGAGGAGCTTGAGAAGAAGACCCAACCGGTTCCTTGCCTTTTCGTTTACTTCTTTCTCTTGGGAGCAGAACTCTTGGAGGCATGGTGGAAGTTTAGGGTTTGAGAGAAGAAGAGGGGTTTTTGGAACAATTAGGTTTTGATGCAAATGATGTGAATGATATAATGAGAGAGACATAATGGAGATAATGGGGTTTTGTAACAGTTATAAATGTCATGGATGTTGCTGATGTGTCGATTCATTTAAAAAAAACTGAATTTTCGTCAGTATGAATCGATTCATTCATGTATGTATCGATTCATTATGCGAAAATTTTTAAAAGACTAATTGCTATGAATCGATCCAAGTAAGTATGTATCAATACATACTGTAACTGATTTTGAAAGAATTTGCAAAATTAAATCATGAATCGATTCAAGCAATTTGGGATCGATTCATTATGCGAATTTTTGGTTTTGTAAATGATAATGAATCGATTCAAGGGTTTATGAATCAATACATACTGTAACTGGTTTGATAGAAATTAAAATAAAACAAACATGAATCGATTCATGAATGTTGGGATCGATTCATTGTGCGAAAATTTGAATATTTCAGTGATTTTTCAAGAATTGACACATTTATGCAGAAGCAAAACAACCATTTTGCAGTTAAGTGAAATGCAACAAAGTGTGCAAGCTTAAGAATAACAAAAATCAAAGTTCAAACATTCATATGAAAAGAAGTTCATGTAAACAAACGATCATTTCTTAAAACATACATTGATCATACAATATTACCAAAGTGAAGAGAGGAATGATATTACCTCCATAGTAGTATTCTCATGAGGCACTAGTGAAGACTACAATCAAAACTTAGCAAATATGATGAGATACATGGAAACAATATCAATCAAACTTAAGGCACCAAAGCGGAGAGATCAAGAATTCCCAACTCGCGACGAATGTTGAAGAAAGGTTCAGTTGCCAAAGGTTTAGTGAAAATGTCAGCAAGCTGATTTTTAGTATCAACATGCTCAAAAATGACATCGCATTTTTCAACATGATCGCGAAGAAAGTGATGTCGAATCTCAATATGTTTGGTGCGCGAGTGTAAAACATGATTCTTAGTGAGGTTAATGGCACTAGTGTTGTCACACTTAATTGGAATACACTTAAGTTCAATATCAAAGTCTTGTAGTTGTTGTCTTAGCCACAGAATTTGAGCACAACAGCTACCGGCTGCGACATACTCAGCTTCTGCAGTAGACAAAGCTACGGATACTTGCTTTTTACTATGCCAACTTATCAAAGAATTTGAAAACAGATGACAAGTGCCACTAGTGCTTTTCCTATCTGATTTGCAGCCAGCAAAATCAGAATCAGAATAACCTACTAAGCTACAATCACTTCCTTTGGAATACCAAAGCCCATATTTAGGTGTTCCATTGAGATACCTAAATATACGCTTGACTGATTTTAGGTGAGATTCCTTAGGATTTGATTGATATCTTGCACACATACACACAGTAAACATGATGTCTGGTCTAGACGCAGTAAGATATAAAAGAGATCCGATCATACCTCTATACCTCTTGACATATACACACTTACCATGTTCATCTTTATCCAAGTTTCCATTGGTAGGCATAGGAGTGTCAATTGATTTAGAATCATTCATTCCAAACCGTTTGAGCAACTCTCTACAGTATTTTGTTTGACATACTGTTGTACCTTCATCAAGTTGCTTTATTTGGAGGCCTAAGAAGTAATTCAACTCCCCCATGAGACTCATCTCAAACTCACCCTGCATAACATTAAAAAATTCCTCGACCAAGTGTATGTTAGTTGAACCAAATATGATATCGTCTACATAAACTTGAACTAAAAGAATGTGTTTTCCTTTGTATTTAATGAAGAGTGTATTATCCACTTTACCTCTAGAATATCCATGATCAAGTAAAAATTTACTAAGTCTTTCGTACCACACACGAGGTGCTTGCTTAAGACCATATAAAGCACGCTTTAACTTGTAGACATGATCTAGATATTCAGAATTTTCAAAATCAGGAGGTTGTGAAACATATACTTCTTCATTTATAACACCATTTAAGCACGCACTCTTTACGTCCATTTGGTAAAGCTTGAAATTCATGGAACACGCATAGGCAAGCAAAAGACGTATAGCTTCAAGGCGAGCAACAGGAGCATAATTCTCCTCATAATCTATGCCCTCCTCTTGGTTATACCCTTGTGCTACCAAGCGTGCCTTATTTCTAGTTATCACTCCGCTTTCATCTAGTTTATTCCTAAAAACCCATTTAGTGCCTATGATGTGATGATCTCGCGGACGAGGGACAAGTTCCCAAACGTCATTTCTTTTAAATTGATTTAGCTCTTCTTGCATGGCCATTAGCCAAAATTCATCAACCAAGGCCTCTTTGGCGTTTTTAGGTTCCACTTGTGATACAAAAGTGAAGTGAGAACAAAAATTACTTATCTTAGAACGAGTCAACACTCCCTTTGAAATGTCTCCCAATATATTGTCTATGGGATGGTCTTTAGAGGATTTCCAAGCTGGTGGAAGATCATTTACTTCGGATGTTCCTTCCTCTTAATCTTTTTCAATACATGTATCTTCCTCCTTCTCAATAGCAACTGCTTCGGATTGATCAATCTCCGAACCAGCTTCTTTGAGTATGTCTTGTGTAGATACACCTGCGTCATTAAAAGAGATACCTTTTCCGACAATTTTTGGGTAAGACTCATCAAAAGAAACATGGACAGATTCTTCGACAGAAAGTAAACGCCTATTATAAACTCTATATGCTTTGCTTGATTGATAGTAACCAAGAAAAATGCCTTCATCAGCTTTGGCATCAAACTTCCCAAGATTTTCCTTACCGTTATTCAAGACAAAATATTTACAACCGAACACATGAAGATGAGACAAGTTAGGCTTTCTACCTTTTAAAATTTCATAAGGAGTTTTATTCAAAATAGGACGAATTAGAATCCTATTGAGAACATAACAAGCCGTACTAATTGCATCGGCCCAAAAGTATTTTGGTAATCCACCCTCATTGAGCATTGTTCTTGCCAATTCCTCTAAAACTCGATTTTTGCGTTCCACAACACCGTTTTGTTGTGGAGTTCGAGGAGCTGAAAAGTTATGCTCAATATCATACTTGTCACAAAATTTATCAAAGAGGTGGTTTTGAAATTCACCTCCATGATCGCTTCGGATTGTAACTATTTTAGAATTCATTTTATTTTGGGACAGCTTTGCAAAACTTTTGAAAGCAGAAAAAGTTTCATCTTTGCTATGAAGGAATATAGTCCAAGTGAATCTAGAGTAGTCATCTACTATTACGAAACCGTAATAGTTTCCACCTAAGCTCTTTGTCCTAGATGGTCCAAAGAGATCCATATGGAGAAGCTCAAGGGGTCTTGAAGTTGAAATTATATTTTTAGATTTAAAAGAGACCCTTGTTTGTTTTCCCATTTGGCAAGCATCACATAGGTGGTCTTTTGAAAACTTTATTTTTGGAAGACCTACCACTAGATCTTTGGATATAACCTTGTTAAGCAAATCGAAATTAACATGCGCTAAGCGTCTATGCCATAGCCATGAATCATCATTTAAGGCTACTAGACATTTAGTGCTTGTTAAGGATACACTCAAAAGATCAAGCATATATATATTGTTTACTCTAACACCCTTAAACACAACATTTTGTTCGGTATGTTCAATTTTGCAACATGTTTTTGTGAAAGACACTTTATAACATTTGTCGCATAGTTGACTTATACTTAACAAATTGTGTTTAAGTCCCTCTACTAGATGTACATCAGAAATAGTAGTGGTAGAGGGATTACCTACACTACCTTTACCAAGTATTGCTCCTTTGTTATTGTCTCCATAAGTAACATACCCCTTTTTCTTTACTTTGAAGTCAATAAAAAGCGATATGTCACCCGTCATGTGCCTTGAACATCCGCTGTCCAGAAACCATCTTCCTTCCATGGATGCAAGACACTCATCCTACAATATCAAAAGAGAGAAGTAGGTACCCAATTTTTATTGGGTCCAAGTGGGTAAGTAATAACATGGTTGCCTTTAGGCTTCCATTGATAAATGCCTTTAGGAACAAGAAATCTTCTAAACTTGCATTTCTCAATGGTGTGGCCAGCATGACAACAATAGTGACAAACACTACGATAATGATGATTTTTACTATTTGTCTTTAAATCCTTTGGAACAAAAGAATATTTTGCATACGGAGGATTTAATGACTTTTTGAACAATCTAGTATCAACGGCATAAGTAATCTTAGGTTGCAAGGCTTTTTCCAATTTGGCTTTAAGAGAGATGACCTCTTGTTGCCAAATGTGGCACCTTTCACAATGCCTAATTTTACTACAACCATCAATATCAATAGCTTTTGAATTTTCTGCAATACTAGCTTTCAAGCATTCTAATTCTTTTTCAGCATATTGTACTTTACCTTCCAAGTATGAAAAAATTCTTTTATCGGAGGCTAACCTTTTAAATGCTTCTTTAGCTTCATTATGCAGTTTTTCAAAAGCTACTTTTAATTCAGAAAAAGACATGGAAGAGAAGTTGTTATAATAAGCTTGTTTTACCTTTTTATCATCACTTTTCTTCTTGTGATGGGACTGATTTTTGGTGTGAGCCATAAGACACAAATTTGCGGTTTCATCGCTATCACTTGTGCATTGTGTACTTGATGAATCACTATCACTTTCCCAAGCAATGTAAGCTCTTCTTTGCTTATTATTATACCTTCTTGGAGGAGCTTTTCCTTTATCCTTTTTCTTTAAAGGGCAATCCGTTTTATAATGACCAGACTTGCCACAATTAAAGCAAGACCCTCTTTCTCTATTCTTCTTAACCTCTTCCTGTTTTGTATCTATAGATTGTCTTCTAAAGTTTATGAGATTTTTGTCGGAATGCTTTATTCCATTCTTTCGAATGAATCTATTATATCTCCTAACAAAAAGTCCCATTTCTTCGTCACCGGAGTCTTCGTCACTACTTGACTCATTGTTGCTTAGCTCTTTTTGTGAGGACTTTGAGTTTGAAGCCATGAGAGCTATAGGCCTCTTCTCACCCTCTTTGTCTTTGTTCTTCTCTTTTCCCTTTTTACTTTTGTTTTCAAACTTTTCTAGACTTTCTAGTTCTTGCTGATGTTCCTCCAGCTTTCCAAACAAAGTAGTCATTGTGAGTGTCGTTAGATCATTGGCTTCCTTGATAGCTGTCACTTTAGGTTGCCATTCCCTGCTAAGACATCTCAGAATTTTATTAGTAGCAATATCATTGGAAACCGGTTTTCTAAGTGCATTAAAACGATTAATAAGATGAACAAATCTCTTTTGCATGTCGGGAATTGATTCTCCTTGTTTCATGCGAAAGAGTTCGAACTCTTGATTAAGTGTGTTAATGCGGGACTGTTTTACTTCAGTTGTGCCCTCATGAGCAATTTCTAAAGCATCCCACATTTCTTTAGCTGTCGAGCAATGGGAAACTCGATAATACTCATCTGCACTAAGTGCTGAAATTAGCATATTTTGAGCTCTCCAATCACTTGACCACTTTTTCTCATCTTTTTCATCCCAATCGTCTTCTGGTTTAGGTACTATGGCTCCTGCCTCATTCATCATGGTAATTTGAAAAGGACCATTTTGAATGGCAGCCCATACGCGCCTATCAACAGAATTTATATGTACTCGCATGCAGTCTTTCCAATAGCCATAATTTTCACCGTTGAAAACAGGAGCTCTATTGTACGCCCCCTTTGGTTCAGAATCCATAACGTTACAGGAAGCCACAAAGAACCAGCGAACCGGTGCTCTGATACCACTTGTTAGACGCTGTGGCGAGTGATCTAGGGGGGGGGGGTGAATGGATCACCTCCTTGTTTTCAAGGATTTAAAAAGTTTCTCAGAGTTTTCAAAGAATTATGGAAATGAAGGTCCCGAATAAAACAAGCGTCTATTCTGAACCGGCCACTAGAAGACCAGACAAGCGATAACGGGCTAGATTTTACGATTGCTATGATAAAGGATTAAACACACGATATGAAAAACAGTTGAATGCACCTATCACTAAAGCAATTTCCAATGAATCTAAAAACAAATTAAAACGAAAGTAAAGATAGAGAAGAGAAACAATATGCTGATATTTGGTAAGGAAGTTCCCCACGGTCGTCCTCGCGTGTGGGTACGTCTCCCTCTCAATTTCAAATCGAAATTGAGAATTCTTATATCAAAGTTGTTGAATCCGTTTATTACAAGGTTCGAATACAAATACCAGAATTCTAAACTCCTAGAATTTCCTATTGTATCAACCTCCACTCGATTTGAGCCCAATCAAGATTTCCTGCAAGTATACAATCAATCCACCGGTTCCACGACCTATTTGTGAAATCCACCGATTCCCAAAACTCTTGTTGCGGCTGAATCTGACTTGTAAACGTGACTCACAAAACCCTCAAGAACACGCCCGTTCTTGAAGGAAAACCCAGCTGGTTTTTCCTTGAAACCTTCTATCAATCTTCAACTCAGCTGGATCACCGATCGTACCACTGAACGTTATCTCGAAAGCCTTCAATTCACAGGACAGTAAACACTTCCTTGTTGATGTTCTTGAATTAAGATCTTTGAGAAGATGATGAAGATGTCTTTGATTCTAAGTTTCAAACTTGCTCAACAATGAAGTTCCAACACTCCAAAAACCCTATCTTGATGTGTTCTTCAATGCTTAATCACTACAAAATTCGTCTCTCTAATTTCTGTAATCTGTGATCTGTAACTTTGAAATGAAACAAAAGCACATATATGTATTGCAGAATCCGTTAGACAAATAACAGAAGAATGAATCGATTCAAGCTTGGATGAATCGATTCATACTGATCAATTTTGAGAAAACAGAATTAGTTAAACAACATGAATCGATACATCAAAGGATGAATCGATTCTGTAGATGTTTAAGAATTGGCAGAATTTTTGACCAAACAAGAAATGTTAAATTCAGTTCAGAATGTCCTATCAGATGTTGGGACATTATCAAACAGAGTATGTGAATTTATTTCAGGATGTCTCATCAGATGTTGGGACATTGTGTGAATAAATTAAGTTCAGTTTTTCAGGATGTCCCAACAGATGTTGAGACATCTCAGACCTGCTACCAGAATTAATTATTGATTAACAGATCAGAGATATTTAAGGAGAACTATCTGGAATTAATTAATGCTGGATAAAAACAGAACAAGGCGCATCTGTAGGGAGTTTTAAATTGAAGATTCAGATTAAAACAGAAGACCTAATGCACCTAGAATATAGGAGGTAACAAACCCTAAATTCAAGGTGACAGTTGCTGCACATTAGGGCTGGATCATTCTACAGAAAGCCCAAAAATTCAGATACCTATTTAAACAACAGAAACTCATAGAATTGAGTACGAATTTCAGAAGACTAAATAGGGTGTCTAGTGTTTTAATAGCAGGTTGCTTTTATGTACCACTTTATGAGCTTTTAAGCAAAAGTGCATTTGTGACTTGATTGAAACTGTGAAGTAAAATCAAGCTGTTACTGTTTGAAGGATGTCTTCAATTTCTGTAAACTTGTAAACAAAATCACTGGGTGATTAAGGGGGAGTGAGTAGGGTACTCTTATCTAAGTGAGTCTTAGGTAGAAATTGCATTGGGTAAGTATTAAGTGATAGATTAAACAGGGTGGTTTAAGTCTAGAATTAATATTACTAATAGTGGATTTCCTCCTGGCTTGGTAGCCTCCAGATGTAGGTGTGGTTATACACTGAACTGGGTTAACAAACTTCTGTGTTGTTTATTTTTCCTACTGTTTAAGTTTTGGTTAAAATTTGTCAAATGTCCTATTAAGTGTTGGAACATCTCTTAGGACATCTCTTGGAACATCTCTTACAGAATTTCAATTGGCATCAGAGCAGGCACCCTGCCTGTTTATACTGGGTGAGATCTAGGGAAAACAAATTTTGTATCATGGACAGAGATATAGGGTCAGTAAATAGACCACCTATACTGGATGGTTCTAATTATGACTACTGGAAGCCAAGAATGATTGCATTCTTAAAGTCACTTGACAACAGGGCATGGAGAGCAGTAATTGTTGGATGGAAACATCCTGTTAAAGACACCAAAGATGGATCAATAGTTCTGAAACCTGAAGAAGAATGGAGTAAAGAGGAAGAAGATTCAGAACTAGGCAACTCAAAAGCCTTAAATGCTTTATTCAATGGCATTGATAGAAATATTTTCAGACTGGTGCATCATTGTGAGCTGGCCAAAGATGTGTGGGATACTCTCAAGACAACTCATGAAGGAACATCAAAAGTAAAAATGTCAAGACTTCAACTTCTCACCACCAAGTTTGAAAACTTGAGAATGAAGGAAGATGAATCAATTCATGAGTTCTACATGAACATCTTGGATATAGCCAATACTTCTGGAGCCTTGGGAGAAAAGATGACTGATGAAAAGCTTGTAAGGAAGATTCTCAGATCTTTGCCAAAGAGATTTGACATGAAAGTCACAGCAATAGAAGAAGCTCAAGACATATGCTCCATGAAAGCTGAAGAACTCATTGGTTCCCTTCAAACTTTTGAAATGGGAATGAATGACACATATGCTAAAAAGAACAAAAGCATTGCCTTGGTTTCAAATGCAGATGAAGAAGAAGATGATAAATCAGCAAATGACAAAAGCTTATCAGAAAACCTTGCCTTGCTTGGAAGACAATTCAAACAGATTCTCAGAGGAATGGAAGGCCAATCCAAATCCAGTGGAAGAAACACAAACTCTGAGAACAGGAGAACATATGATGCTAACAGAAAGTCAAAGTTTGCTGAAAAGACCAGTCAAGATAAAGGAGTCAAATGCCATGAATGTGAAGGATATGGACACATCAAGTTTGAATGTCCTACCTACTTAAAGAGGCAAAAGAAAGGACTCTCTGTGACCTGGTCTGATGAAGACTCAGGAGAGTCAGAAGAAGAATCAGCTAAGCATATTACTGCTCTAGCTGGACTGTGTGAAGATGATAGTGATTCCAGCTGTGGAGAGCTTACTTATGCAGATCTTGAGCAAGCCTTCAAGGATCTGTACAAGAGTAGTACTGAAGTATGCAGTGAGGTCATAAAGCTAAAGAAGCAGAATGAAGTACTAGAAGAAGAAAAAGCAAGTGATCAAGTAATCATTGATACCTTAAAAAGTGAAGTAACTCTTCTCAATTCTAAGCTGGAACATATGTCCAAATCTGTTAGAATGATGAACAGCAGCTCAAATACACTGGATGCTATTCTCTGCAATAATAAACATTCAGGGGACAAAAGTGGACTGGGATATAACAGAGATGAAGCCAGCTCCAGCAAAGCTACTTCAAAAATTACACAGTCAAACAAGATGTCCCAACAGATGCTTCAACATCAGAACACAAAGACTAACTTAATGTTCCAACAGATGTCTCAACATTCTGGAAAGAACAAAATGAAGAAGAAGTATCAAAGATGGAGATGCCATCACTGTGGAAGATTTGGGCATATCAAACCTCACTGTTATAAGCTACATGGATATCCAAATCAGATGTATCAGCAACCCTCCAAACAGAAAGTAGAAGGTACCAATAAAGTGCTTAGACATCAAAGGAATCAGCAACCTCCTAAGCAAAAGACAAAAGTAATCAAGAAAGTTTGGAGACCAAAAGCTGACATTCAGACTGATCAAAGCCACACACCCAAGAACAAGATCAACAATCAAGCTTGGAGATCAGCTGAACAACACTCAGAGCAGAGACATCAAAAATCTCAACTCATCTGGTCAAAGAAGAGTACTGCATACATAGCACATACATCATTGAAAGTATCAGCTAAGGAAGACTGGTACTTTGACAGTGGATGCTCAAGACACATGACTGGATTGAAGAATTTGCTAGTAAACTTAAAGCCACATTCATCCAGGTATGTTACCTTTGGAGATGGAGCTAAAGGAGAGATCAAGGGAGTTGGAACCTTGGATTGTCAAGATGTTCCAAGATTAGATGATGTGCTGCTTGTTAAAGGTTTAACTGCTAACCTGATCAGTATAAGTCAACTATGTGATCAAGGATACAGTGTAAACTTTACAAAAACTGAATGCATAGTGACTAACCAAAAGCAAGAGGTTGTCATGAAAGGAGCCAGATCTAAAGACAACTGTTACATGTGGGAATCCCAAAATCTCAGTCTCACTTCAACCAGTTCTCTAGCTAAAGAAGAAGAAGTGAAACTGTGGCATCAAAGACTAGGTCATCTTCATTTCAGAGGCATAAAGAAGATCATATCTATGGATGCTGTAAGAGGTATTCCTAAACTGAAGATTGATGATGGCAAAATATGTGGTGAATGTCAAATAGGCAAGCAAACCAAGATGTCCCATCCAAAGCTCCAACATCTGACAACTTCCAAAGTTTTGGAACTTTTACATATGGATCTTATGGGACCTATGCAGGTTGAAAGTCTTGGTGGTAAGAGGTATGCCTATGTTGTGGTTGATGATTTTTCAAGATATACATGGATAAACTTCATCAAAGAAAAGTCAGATGTATTTGATGTATTCAAAGAATTATGTCAAAGATTGCAAAGGGAAAAATCCAGCTGTGTGATCAGAATAAGAAGTGATCATGGAAAGGAATTTGAGAATCAAAAGTTCTTAGATTTCTGCTCTTCAGAAGGAATCAATCATGAGTATTCTTCTCCTATCACTCCTCAACAGAATGGGATTGTTGAAAGGAAGAATAGAACTATTCAAGAATCAGCAAGAGCTATGATCCATGCTAAAAAGATACCTCTGTATTTCTGGGCTGAAGCTATGAACACTGCCTGCTACATCCATAACAGAGTTACCTTGAGAAAAGGAACCCTGTCCACAATATATGAAGTCTGGAAGGGCAGAAAACCCACTGTGAAGTACTTTCATGTGTTTGGAAGTAAATGCTATATTCTGGCAGATAGGGAGCAAAGGAGAAAAATGGATCCTAAAAGTGATGAAGGAATTTTCCTTGGATACTCTATAAACAGCAGAGCTTATAGAGTATTTAACTACAGAACAAATGTTATCATGGAGTCCATAAATGTGATAATTGATGATGCTCCTACAGATGTCCCAGAAGATGTTGGAACATCTGCTGATATCAAGGTTGAAGCTGAAGAAAAGAATGATCAATATAACTTCACTCAAAATGATACAAGGTCAGAAGATTCAAGCAAACCTCCCTCCATCAGAATACAGAAGGATCATCCCAAAGATTTAATAATTGGTGATCCCAATAGAGGTGTGAGCACTAGATCAAGAGAAGTGATTTCAGGTTCTTGTTTTGTGTCCAAAATAGAACCTAAAAACATCAAGGAGGCTCTCACTGATGAATACTGGATTTGTGCTATGCAAGAGGAATTAGGTCAATTCACAAGGAATGAAGTGTGGAATCTTGTTCCTAGACCTAATGACATAAATGTGATTGGTACAAAATGGGTGTACAAGAACAAGTCAAATGAACAAGGAATTGTCACAAAGAACAAAGCTAGACTTGTGGCTCAAGGATACACTCAAATTGAAGGGGTAGACTTTGATGAAACCTTTGCACCAGTAGCAAGGCTTGAATCAATAAGACTACTGTTGGGAATTGCTTGTATCTTAAAGTTCAAGCTATTTCAAATGGATGTGAAAAGTGCCTTTCTTAATGGTTATCTTAATGAAGAGGTATATGTAGAACAGCCTAAAGGATTTGTTGATCCAAGCTGTCCAAATCATGTATACAAACTCAAGAAAGCACTTTATGGTCTGAAGCAAGCTCCAAGGGCATGGTATGAGAGACTTACCACATTTCTTATCAAGCAAGGATACAGAAAAGGTGGGATTGATAAAACCCTGTTTGTTAAAGATGAAGAAGGAAATGTCATGATTGCACAAATATATGTTGATGACATTGTGTTTGGTGGGATGTCTGATAAGATGGTCAAACATTTTGTCAAGCAGATGGAAGCTGAATTTGAAATGAGTCTAGTAGGTGAATTAACCTATTTTCTTGGTCTGCAAGTTAAGCAAATGGAAGACTCAATATTCATCTCACAAAGCAAGTACTCCAAGAACATAGTGAAGAAATTTGGAATGGAAAATGCTTCTCATAAAAGAACTCCTGCTCCTACACATTTAAAGCTGACTAAAGATGAAAAGGGTGAGAAGGTAGATCAAAGTTTATATAGAAGCATAATTGGAAGCTTGTTATACTTGACTGCTAGCAGACCAGACATTGCATTTGCAGTAGGAGTTTGTGCAAGATATCAAGCTGATCCAAAAGTCAGTCATCTCAATCAAGTCAAGAGAATCCTTAAATATGTTAATGGTACATGTGACTATGGCATAATGTACTTTCATGGATGCAAACCAATTCTCACTGGCTTCTGTGATGCTGATTGGGTAGGAAGTGCTGATGACAGAAAAAGCACTTCAGGAGGATGCTTCTTCCTTGGAAACAATCTGATTTCTTGGTTCAGTAAGAAACAGAATTGTGTATCCTTATCTACAGCTGAAGCTGAGTACATAGCAGCAGGTAGCAGTTGTTCTCAGTTGGTTTGGATGAAGCATATGCTCACTGAGTACAATGTCCCACAGGATGTCATGACATTGTACTGTGACAACTTAAGTGCAATCAACATATCTAAAAATCCTATCCAACACAGCAGGACAAAGCATATTGATATCAGACATCATTTCATCAGAGATCTTGTAGAAGAAAAGGTGATTTCATTGGAGCATGTAGCTACAGATCTGCAGTTAGCTGATATCTTTACCAAGGCATTGGATGCTGCACAATTTGAGAACTTAAGGGGCAAACTTGGAATCTGTTTATGTGATATCTAGCAGTTAATGAGATGTGCCAACATGTCATATGACATTGCATGGCATAAGTTCCAGATGGCAAAGCTAGTCTGGACTAGATCCTTGGGAATTTCATTCCTAATCATTTGGACTGTAACGGCTACTTATTTAGTATTTCCTTATAAGCAGCTATCAAGAGTCTCATCACATCATCACAAGCGAATCACATTGACTAGTAATCCTTCAGAAATCTTAAACTCTAAAGCTGCACATTCATCTTCCTCAACAATGTCTCAAAACCCTAAAACAGCTGAAGAAGTTCTCAACCAGGAAGACGTGGTTCATGCCATTCCTATTTCTATGGTGCCAATGCAATCAACACCATTAGACGAGCTCAAGGGAAACGCCTCTCACACTAAGAAGGCAAGAACACCAAAAAGAGGTAAAGATAAAATCAGAAGCAAAGCTAAAGAAATTCCTTCACATGTTAAATACTCCAAATATGTTGATGACTCCATCAATGAGATTGTCAATCAAGTTTTCTCTGAACAAAGAGTAGTGAAAGGAATCTCTGTTCCATTGAACACCATTCCTGCACCTCAAGAAGAACCTGCTCAAGATACAAAGAACAATGCTGCAGAACAAGATGTCCCAACGGATGTTGGAACATATGCAGATGAGAAAGCAAACTCATCTGATGCTGATACTGAACAGACTGAGGACAAGAAAGTGGTCTCAAGTGAAAGTGACAAAGAAGCTTCTATGGAACAGTCTAAAGACTCAAATGAAGATCAATCTTCTACTGATCAACAAGCTGATGAGGAGACTGCTCAATCCCCTCCAATAGTCAATCTGGAACAGGATTCTGATGCAGAGATCATATCATCTGTGAATCCCAGCATTGCCAAAAGGCTAAGGTCCAGGAAAGGAAAGATGCAAGATGAACCTGTCATTCTTGAGAAGAAGAAGGCTAGTCCAAAGAAAGGCAAGGCTAAAGCCACTTTTGGTCCAGCAAAACCATGGAGCAAGGTTCAAACTCAGAAGAGAAAAGCTGCAACACCATCAGATTCAGATGTTGGATCAGATGTCCCAACATCTCCTCCCAAGAAGAAACCAGCTCCAGCTAGAGCTTCAACTGTTGTTCCAGAAGCTCCCTTGGACAATGTATCCTTCCATCATGTCTCCAGTGTCAACAGATGGAAATATGTGTACCAAAGAAGGGTTGCTTTGGAAAGAGAACTAAGCAGCAATGCACTTGAGTGCACAGAACTCATTGACCTAATCTCTGCTGCAGGACTATTCAAGACAGTCTCAGAGTTCTCTCCCTGTTATGAACTTCTTGTCAAAGAGTTCATTGTGAATCTTCAGGAGGATTGCTCAAATGGTAAGTCTTCTGAGTTTAGAAAAGTTTTTGTTAGAGGTAAATGTGTACAGTTTTCTCCTCAAATCATCAATGAGTATCTAGAAAGAGAAACAGATGGACCCAATGAGCTAGGGAAAACAGATAATCAAATCTGTAAGGTGATCACTGCAAACCAGGTCAAAGCTTGGCCTATGAAAGGAAAGCTCTCTGTGAGCATGCTTACTAGAAAGTATGCCATGCTTAACAGGATTGGAACTGCAAACTGGGTGCCTACCAATCACACTTCATCAATCTCAACTGGTCTGGCCAGATTCATCTTTGCTGTGGGGACTCAAACCAAGATGGATTATGGAGAATATATTTTTGATCAGACTATGAAGCATGCCATCTCTACTGCAACAAAGCTACCAATAGCTTTTCCATCATTGCTGTGTGGTATTGTTCTAAGTCAATACCCTGGAATTTTAACTGAGAAGGACATTGTCTGCAAGAGAGAGAGCCCCCTGGCTTTTCACTACAAATTATTTCTCAGTCACCATGCTGCAGATGTTGAAACACCTGCTGGGACATCTGCTGGTCCCTCCTCTGCTAAGAATCCAATCTCCAAGAAAGAATTAATTGCTGAGCTAAAGTGCACCTGCAAAGAGCTTGAAGCTAGAAAGAAGAAGCTGGAGGAAATAATTAAGAGGTTGGAAAGTGAAGAAGATCAGACAGCTGCATCTGATGAAGACAGTGAAGCTGTAAGTGAAGCTGATAAAGATGAAGACACTGAAGTGGAGGAAGCTACTGAGAGTGAAGATTCTGAGTGATCAAATGTATGTGAGGCAAATGTAAAGACAGCAATGTAATGACTGAAATAGTGTCTTTGGCCCCTAATTTTGTGTCTACCAAGGGGGAGAACAACATCAAATGTAATTGCTGCTTAAATGAATGAAAAAAAAAATTCTGTTTGTTTGCTTCTGAACTGAATAAGTTTTTCTGTTGGAACAAGACTGGATAAAGACAAAGACTGGATAAAGACAGGACACATGTATGTTTGAGGGGGAGTAATCTCAAATAAAAATCAACAGAAAAGTAATGATATACTCTGATAAAAAGAACTTCTGCTGCACTCTGAAAACCAGGAAAGATGTTAGCCAAAAATTAGCCAAAGGGGGAGTTTGTAGATGTTTAAGAATTGGCAGAATTTTTGACCAAACAAGAAATGTTAAATTCAGTTCAGAATGTCCTATCAGATGTTGGGACATTATCAAACAGAGTATGTGAATTTATTTCAGGATGTCTCATCAGATGTTGGGACATTGTGTGAATAAATTAAGTTCAGTTTTTCAGGATGTCCCAACAGATGTTGAGACATCTCAGACCTGCTACCAGAATTAATTATTGATTAACAGATCAGAGATATTTAAGGAGAACTATCTGGAATTAATTAATGCTGGATAAAAACAGAACAAGGCGCATCTGTAGGGAGTTTTAAATTGAAGATTCAGATTAAAACAGAAGACCTAATGCACCTAGAATATAGGAGGTAACAAACCCTAAATTCAAGGTGACAGTTGCTGCACATTAGGGCTGGATCATTCTACAGAAAGCCCAAAAATTCAGATACCTATTTAAACAACAGAAACTCATAGAATTGAGTACGAATTTCAGAAGACTAAATAGGGTGTCTAGTGTTTTAATAGCAGGTTGCTTTTATGTACCACTTTATGAGCTTTTAAGCAAAAGTGCATTTGTGACTTGATTGAAACTGTGAAGTAAAATCAAGCTGTTACTGTTTGAAGGATGTCTTCAATTTCTGTAAACTTGTAAACAAAATCACTGGGTGATTAAGGGGGAGTGAGTAGGGTACTCTTATCTAAGTGAGTCTTAGGTAGAAATTGCATTGGGTAAGTATTAAGTGATAGATTAAACAGGGTGGTTTAAGTCTAGAATTAATATTACTAATAGTGGATTTCCTCCTGGCTTGGTAGCCTCCAGATGTAGGTGTGGTTATACACTGAACTGGGTTAACAAACTTCTGTGTTGTTTATTTTTCCTACTGTTTAAGTTTTGGTTAAAATTTGTCAAATGTCCTATTAAGTGTTGGAACATCTCTTAGGACATCTCATTACAGAATTTCAGATTCATTTTGCGAAATTCAGAAACCTCTCTACAGCATGAATCGATTCAAGCTAGAATGAATCGATTCATTATGCGTGATTTTCCAAAAACTCATAAACAATGAAAAACAAGAGAACCAAAATGAAACAAGCATATTTCTTAACATGGAACAAACATGAAACACTTAAAATTTATAATCGATCAAAAACTAAGGTTGCTCACATTTCTTTCTATACAATCGCGTGTATGATTCTTTATTTGTCTTCAACTCTTGGATAAGTTGATAATGGACAAGCGCATGACTATCCTCTCCTTTACCAAGCAATGCCGAAATGGTTCGGTAGCTGCAATTACCATCCCCCTCAACATTGGCGATATGGTCGATGTATTTGTGCATAAAAACTGATATCTCGTCAATGAATGGAATTTTCGGTGGAATCGGTGTCAGAGGCGATTTGCTCTTGCAGACTAGACTCCTTTCATGACACTTTTTTGAGATTTAGGAGTAAAATTTTGTCTACATCCTCACAATATGAAGGAGACCGTGTAGTCGAGTTGTCATTTGGTGTAGGCTTCATTTTCTTCGGAGCACCTTTTGTCTTTACCGGTTGAGAAGGTGGTTTCATGTCGGTTGTTTCCGGAAAGACAATCTTCCTCAATTGTTCTTTTATGTGGAGTTTCATGTTGTCGTCGGCCTTTGAAAATTTCTCTTGTATCGCTTCCAATTCATTAAAAATGGAGATATTTGATTTACCTCCTTCCATGCAACCATCATCATCAAACTTAAGTTTTTTCCAATTAGGGCAAACTTCGTCAATTCTTATTGGATCACCTAATTTCAATCTTTTTCAATAATACATACACATGGGAGATTATATGTTTTCACAATAGTGCAACCACACTTTGCGTTATTCAAACCTATATCTTTGGCTCGTCTGGCCTCGTGAAAGATATAGTTTAACCCCGTCCGAGAAATGTTTCCTACCAACTGAGAATAAAGCATGTTGTCTTTAAATCGATGTTCCAATATCGTTATGCTCTGACCAAAAGTTGTTTGTATCTCATTATTTTGGTTTTTAATCACGAGATTCATCGAGTCTCAATCTCAACACAAATCCCCCTTGATAGCACCCAACCAAATTTTCAAGGTTGCATGTGCTGACTTAATTCTATTGGTAGTTATATTTCCAAGGTGTTAGACATTATCAGTCCATGCACAAACTATCTTCTCATTCACCTAATCAAAAATGGTGCTTTCAACGTATTTCAACAAAGTTGAATACTTTCCACGCATTTTCCATAAATTAATGACAGAATCAACATATAATTATTTTGTGGAAGAATTTATAATATGATTTCATGCATCTATTACTTATTCAAAAATCACACCAGACTTCACCAATTTTTCATCTTTGGCCTCCATTTATTTCGGCCATGCCGCAGGTTTAACCCGACTTCTCACATTTTTTGTTATGTGATACCTACAAAGTAATGAATAAGAATAAGGGATTACCTTGGCAAACGCGTTCATTAATGAGGTATCACAATTTGTAACAATAGCCTTAGGCATCTCAACTTTATCTTTCAAAAGTGACTGACACACCTCTAACACCCAAGTAATTTTATTTTATTTTGCACTCTAAAAAAGAAAAACCAACAAAATATGTCTTCTCGGTGGAGGTAACACCAACCATCTCAAATAATGGAAGTCTATACTTGTTGGTCTTGTAGGTAGAATCAAGAATGAGCACCATCGAAAACCTGTTGAACAACTTTATCGATTTCGGATGAGTCCAAAAAATGTTTCTAATCATAACTCCATCGGTGCAAGTTCGGTACCGGGACACATAATTGTCATCATCCAACAATTTCAACAGTTATTGCATCTCTGATCTACCTTCCCTAATGGTCTTGTTATTACGGTACTGAATGTTATAAACTTGCTTGATATTTGAAATATTGTCGGGTTCCTTCTGTTTCAATGAGGCAAGTATATTTTTTGGTTGGACAAGATTCAAGGTCATGTCATTGATACATGTATTCTCTTCCAGTTTTAGCCGACATACACTAGGATGACCTTGTGAATTTAAGCACAATTAATGGTTATGGAAACCACAAATAACACTAAATCTCCGCTTCTTGGTAGCCAACATGTAACCAAGAATTTTAAAAGGATATTCACATTTTCTACTACTTGTGTCGTCTCTTTTAAACTTTTGTAAAGGAGTCTGATATATTCCGCTTCTTTCACACAACAAAGTTACAAAAGTGTTTCTTCTTTCCGAACCATTATCTGGTCTTCATATAACCACACCAAAACCAAGTCTAGTTGTAGTCCTACGAATCCATGTGATCATTGTAATACCCCGTATTTTTATTAATGCTCTAAATAATATTAATTGGGATCGATTGGATTCCGGTGTGCTCTGAGAATATTTGTTAAGATAATTAGAGCAACTGATGAGCTCAGATTGAATTAATTAATATTATCTGACTCTGAGGTTTTATTAATTGGTGCATTAGAGACATTTTTGGATACCCTCAATTTATGGATCAGTTAGTGTTACTAACTGATAGATATTTGTTTTATATCTTTCCTTTTATCTAATTTGTCAAAAATAGAAACAAAAGATAGAGAGAGGGGAGCTCAAAATAATTCAAAGAAAGAGACAAAAAAAGGAGAAGAAACCTAGAAGAGAAAGGAAAGCTTGAATCGTCATCTCTTTTTCATCAAATCATCCCAACTTCTTCATCATCATCTTTTGCTAACGTGTGTTCTAGATAGAAACTTATGTTGTGGAATTTTAGGTTGCTAGAACTTAGGTTAGAATTTGAGAGAAAGGGATTAATCTTGCTAATCGATGATTGTAATGGTTAAAATGCAAAATAAATTTTGTAGTATAGTCGATATATGTGTGAGTATGGCATATGATGATTGCTAGCATGTTACATTGAATTTATTTGAAGTTCCATTGAGTTTTGAGTTAAAAAATGCATATATTAGAGATTATGATTTAGTGGTAACTGGTTACATGCTTTTTGGTAACCAGTTACCATAATGAAAATATGAGGTTTTACATAGAAATGAGCTTAAGTAACCGGTTACTCAATCTGAGGTAACCAGTTACCAGAATGTGCCTCTAACTATAATTTTGGCTATGTGTGAACAGTGAAGCCTAATGTAATGGGTTACATGATTTTTGGTAACCGGTTACCATTGTTGAATTTTGGAAAAATATTTTAAAATTCATATCTTTTGATCCGAGTGTTCGATCGAACCATTTTGGTATCGATAGAAAACTATGAAAATATTTTATCCATTGAGAAGGGAAAATATTAATTATGATGTAGAATTAATTTAATTGAGATCATTAAATGGAATTATTAGATTACGTAATTGAGAATTATATATTTAAAAGCATCAAGATTTGAAATAGTGAGGAAACCTTAGATCAATGAAATAACCTAGAGATGTAATAAAGTCTTGATAGAGGTTTAGATGACAATACTTAGGCATTGATTCTATAGGTGTATCTTTGGTAAGTAGTAATTAGCGGAGGGTTGAGACTTAGTTTGAGAGCTCCTATGACGTGTATGTTTTATCCCTTAATAAATATTTGTGAACCGTGTTGATAATCCTCCTATGTAGGGTTGGTCGGGGAAAGTATTTACTAAGTAAGTAGTTGTGACCCGTGTCGATAATTCTTTTGTGTATGGTTGATCGGGGAAAGTTATTTAGTGGGTGGTATTAGTGACCCGTGTAGATAACTCTATTGTGAAGGGTTGGCCTGGGAAAGTACTCATGTGTTAGATATTCGTGATCTGTGTCGAGAACTCTTGTGAATGGTTGGTCGAGGAAAGATATCTAAGATAGCATCTAAGACCCGTGTCGATAACTCTTTTGAAGGGTTAGCTAGGGAAAGATGTCTGCATTTAAGGATTTGTGACCCGAGTCGATAATTATTTTGAAGGCGGGGAAAGATGCCTTGGCGCGTTTTGTCGATTAGTGAGATTTAGAGTTGTTGAACTCATGAGAATGTTCCATATGAGTGAGAATTGTGAATTCAAGGTCTTGCCCTTTTTCCCGACTGGAGTTAAGTTTGGTTAGAGTCTTGTAAAGCCGAAAGAATCCATAAGATATGAAACTCACTGAGATTTGTCATCTCACTTTACATTGTTGATTATATTTTAGGTACTTCAGGTTCCTCGAAGGATAAGGATAAGACAGTTTGATTTGTTCTAGCCAAATTTGGTTAGAACATCAAATGTGCTAGCTCCATTCCTTCTGATCAAGGAGAGCTACATCGTCTGTATTGAGCAATACGTAGGGGGATTCAAGAGTTGTACTAAAGCAATAATTCTCAAGATGGACGTGTCTTGCTTATCCATCTGGAAGGAGCTCATTTATAGTCGTATTTATTAAGAGAGACCATTGAGAGAAGTCTCTTGGCCTTCCACTGTTGCAAGATCTTAAATGTGTAACTCTTCTTCGTGATTGCTTGCTTTTAAGGCGTGGTAACATCCATATTGATACGCCCTAACCGTTATAATCTATTGTCCTGCTTGGTGTGGACGTGCCCGGATGACGGGTTATCTGAATGATACCCGACCTCGTTGGAGACGAGCTTAGTAGGATGTCTAATTCGGGTATGGGATTGATCCGGGTTGTGATGGTTGGAGATATTTACCTTTGTGTTAGTTTAATCTCCTCTATTTTTAGTAGCTTAGTTCAGACCTCATAAATCTGACTACATAAACCAACTTAAAATACATTGGGTATGAACATAAGCCCCCCGAGTTTTGTTCTCGTTTTACGGGTATAATGCTCTATCATACCCTAAGCCCATATGTATTTTGCCGGCCTCATGACCTGGTTATTACGTGGCATAATTCCATGGTAAAGTCGTGTTCTTTCATTTTTCTAGCATAATGATGATTATAGATGTCTACTTACTAGACTTTTTTGAATATTATGCTTTCTTTTAAAGCCTTCTTTCTTACTTCATTCTGAATTCCAATCCTTATTTCACTTCAGCAATCAAAGGGTTTCTTCATTCTTCCAAGATTTCTCTCAATCCCATGTAAAATCACTTTCCATTATTAACTCTATTTTTTTAACGCATTCGTATTCGTATTCTTATAAGATCCTACATATGAATGCCTTGGAAAGGAAAAAGTTATGGGATGAATGCATATGGGATATGGAAAATGCTCTAGGTTCAATGGAGTTTGGGTGAGTTATAAACAAAATTTATGGTGACATTCTCAAGCCTGAAAGTAACTTTGCTTATGGCTAATCTTCCCCAGGTTCCTCAGAAGTTTTGATGTCGATTGTCGTCATCTTCAATCTCGGTGTTATGAATTATAATCAAAGTATTGTAGACAATTAAGGGAATATAGATTTACGATCAAAGAAGCAGTTGTCTTCTACTGGGTCCGATGATGATGTCCTCTTGGACGTATGTGTTCCCGGAGAACCGATTTGCCTTCTTTGTCCCCAAGGAGTTAAGGAGGATGTCTTATACTTTTATGTTGGAGTTTTAGAAGACTTCGACATTAAAATTCCCTTCACTGGCTTTGAGGCAGATTTCTTAAAATTCACCAATGTAGATCCCTCACAAATTTGTCCCAATAGATAGGGATTTATAAAAGCCTTTGAGAGAATTTGTGAGGTCCTAGACATCATTCCCACCATATGTTCGTTCTTTTCTTTCTTCGAAATAAAGAATGCAAACAAATGTAGTTGGGTGCAAGTTAGTAGAATACAAAGTCATAACTTCCTGCAACCATACTCTTCCAATTATAAGTATTACAAGAACCGGTTCATAAGAGTGAGGAGTGGATCGAGATGTCCTCAAGTACTTTACTCATTGGACGGGTTGCCCCACTTTTCTTTTTACTGGGTTGAGAACCCTAAGTCCATCACTAGGTTTAACCCTGACAAGCTGAATGAGCTGGATTCCCAAGCATTTGAGATCCATGGTTCCTTCTGTATGATGAAGGTCAAGGAGTTATTGTCTTTAAGTGAGGATCAATTGTTCACTTTTTGGGGTAATTGTTTATTTTCTACTTTTTATACTTGAATCTGCTTAAATTCTTACTTGAACATCTTATTTTATAGAAAATAAATACTCAGATATCCATAGTCGAAAAGGAGAGATTGATGCAGGAGACCCGTGAGGCTCGAAAAGGTTTTGGAGATACCGCATCTAAGAAGTCGGGTCTGCCCGGGTTGGAAACACGGTAAGTGAAACGTATAAGGGCGGTTAGTTCTAAAGCTGCTCCCAGCGGAGATGACACTCAAGTTTCTCCCCCTATGTCTTCAGAAGAGCCTTCTTGAGGCGCTCATAAGAAGTTCAAGAATCTTATGTCTAATAAGGTATGTCGAGCTGATGCAGAGATTACCTCCCTTATGCACATTTCTAAAGTTTCTGAACGATAATCTTAATGCGACCGAGGATGTTAACAAGGTGAAAATGATAGGTCAGCAGAAGATTACTCATAACTTGGGGCTCTTATCTGATGCAGTGTGTTGTACTTTCCCAGAGCATGTTTGAATATGGTATTGACTCTGAGAAAGCAGAGTCAGGGTTGAAGAAGGAGGCCACTCAATTGCAGGAGAAACTATCTAGCTTGGATAAGGACTTGGCTGATGAAAAGAAAGCCAAGGCAACTTTGAAGACTGAGCACGAGCATGTTTTGTCAAATTTAAACGATGAACTAAAGCTCATCAAGTACTTCAACCAAGAGCTTACCGAGTCTCTGAGAAAGTCTTAGATTGAAGTTCTCTCGGCTGGTGATGAGGCGTTTGAAAAAACTAAAGAGTAGGCTCTTTGTCTCTATCCTAAGCTCAGATTTGGACTACTTCAAGGTGGTGCAGCATGGTCACCTTGTTGACTTGGAAGAACTCGAGAGGAACAATTTAGAAAAGCCTTCTTCTCCCACCCATAATGAGGACGGGAACCAGAACTCGGATGTTGGTGGTGCAAATGACAACTCGGTTGCCACCTGATTTCACTTGTTTCCTTTTGTTAGTTATCCTTTTGGATGCACTTTTTAATGATTTTGTAACACTTTTGGCCTTCAGGCCTTTTAGATTTGTTTAATGTTGTGTGTTTTTTTTATTGTTGTTTATCCTTTTGGTAAGTGAGAGGTGTGGATGAGATTTCGACACTTCAAACTTCTTCCTCCACTTCTTTTTTATGCCTCTTGTAAACACCCCAAATTTTCCCTCACTCATTTCACACCATGGCTTATGATCTTTCATGTTTGCATTAGCATAAGTATACCATCTCATGTTGCATTTTTGTTTCACTGCATAAGTTCAAGTTCATCTGCATCTAAGGTTTGTGATCTGAGCAATCCAAGAGTCCATCTGAGCCATCCCAAGGGCCTCAAAGCTTTCCTATAGGGTCCATGTGTGTTATATCATCATATTATGCTCCTCAAGGTTCATGGAAGTCAAGAAATCACAAGAACTGGCAAGGCATGGAAGCAGAGCCAGGATTTTCACTACACAGATGACCAAAATTAGGGTTTTGGTTTCAGAGGCCTTAACTCCAAATTTTTGGGCCATTCTTGTTTCTAATGTTCTTAAGATGTTATAAGGATCATGTGTACCAAGTTTGATGAAGAAATTCATTGTGGAAGTCATCTATTCACTGGGTAACTTCTTGAGCAAGTTAAGTCAAAATCAGGGCATCTGAGGCCCCCAACAATGGAACCAAAGAGGTATTTTCCTCAAATTGAAGTTCTATGATCTTTATTTGATCTTAGAAGAGGTTAGAAGTTCACAAGATTGAAGAATTTTGAGCCATTTGAAAAGTTGCCAAAAATGGAAATGACTTGTAATGGAAAATTTCCATTTTGGGAAAGTTCTTCAACCTCCTCTTTCTAAACCAAAAATGCTTCAAATGAAAAATTATTGGTCATGAAAGTTGTAGATTAGGTATTTCCCTTTTCAAAAAGTACAAGAACATGTTCTAATTCATTATGGAACTCAAGTTATGATCCTTCAAAGTTGGCAAAAATCCTATAATTTTCAAGAATGCACCAAAGAGGGATTTTTGCAAAACCACTTGTCAAGGCTTCAAATGACTTCTAATGTGCCCAAATGTGACATAAGATGATCAGACAACTTCAAAAAACTCAGAATTGGCCCAAGAATTAGATCATTTCATGCCTTGAATCACAAGATACACCAAAGAGGGAAAATATGCAAAACTCATACAAACCCTAGTTCCATGTGTTCCAGCTGCATCAAACCTATCCCATGGCCACCCTTGATTTATGCTGAGGCCAGACACCCCAAAATCCCAGGCCTGCACCATGCCCATACCTTAAGTACACAATGTTGACTTTTTTGCAAAATCACCCATACCAATCAGCATAGGCTACAACCACTCTTCTGACCTATCAAGACATGATATGTGGATATTATGCAAGCCATAGCCCATAACACACAAGCCTGAATCATCCCATAGCTCAAATTGTCAAAAATCCCTCAAGAACTTCATCTCTTCGAATCTCCCAACTCAGCCATCAAAGATCAAATTTTCTTTCACCAATCATCTCCACACAACCCCAGGATCATTTCCCACCCCTCACATTAGCCTGAAACTACCTCAAACAAAAACACAATTTTGACATGCTCTGAACTGAAACTTCAAAAACAGCCCATACAAACTTGTTTCAAGCTTTCCAGAAGCATCAAGGGGTTCACAGGAGTGGAAAAGCACCAAAGAAGTGGCCAGAAAGCTCCAGATAGCAAAGCTTCATCTCAGGTAACCTCAAGAACATTTTTTCCAGAAATGCGTTTTTAAGTTCCTAAATGATTCTTTATGCTTCACTGATCATGCTGATATAATTTGTTTTGAAAATGGTTGAGTATTAAGCATGTATTAAGTTTCTGAAATTTCTGTTCAGTTTCACGTTTTGCTTCGAATCTTGTTTTTGAGGAATGATAAATGTGTTTTGATGGCTGATTCTTGCTTAGGGATGTTAGGGTAGTGATTATGGAGCTTTAGAGCTCTTGATTTAACCTAGGGAAGAAGTTAGGGGTTTTGATTGGCCAGAAAAGATGACCGGAGGTCTTCTTCGGCCACCAGAAAGTCATTAGGGTTTGTTTAGGGTTTAATCTTGTCAGTTTAAATGTGGGCCGTAGGATGTGGATTAGCGCGTGAACGAGTGGCCTGGATCATTTTACTTAAGCCCTAATTCAGTTTAATTAAATAATTAACCCAGTTTGAATCTCAGCCATCCAGATGCGCGCGTGGTCAACTCCCTTCCTTTCCAGTTCAAATCTCACCCCTTGGATCAACATACTTTCATCTTATTTGATTTTTATTTCATTTTAATTGCATTTTTTTGCACATTTAATTTAAAATACCAAAAAGCTTTCAAAAAATATTTCCTTTTACATTTTTGTTTCAAATATTTTTCTTAATCAGAAAATGATTTTTATTTTATTTTTTGCATATAAAAAGTATTTTTAAAATATTTAAATGTTATTTTTAATTAATTAAAGTCTTTTAATTAATTAAAAATACATTTAGGTTTCTAAAAATCACCAAAAAAATCATGAATCATCCCTTTGCATTTAGAAACATTTTCAAACTCTTCACACAAATTTATTTTTAGGTTTGATCATAACTTAACAATTTCCTTTGAATTTAGGGTTCATAAAATCACATTTTTAAACCCTAACCTTTAAAAAATCTTTTCTGCCTAACCATGAAGGGTTTGGAGATGGTTTTTTTTGCATTGTTTTACACAAATCATGTAGTATATAGGATAGTTTTGGCATGAATTTATCTTGCATTTTCAATTTGATTTGCATTTTTTCTTTTGAAGCACCCAAAAACCCTAGCAAACTTAGAAAAATCATAACTTTCAATAGGTTAAGAGTTAGACCTTCTCCTTTGGGGTGTGATATCATATGGGGTTAGGGTTTGTTTGAGCTCATTTGCAATTTTTTATCATGATATATGCTTCTGTTTTGGTCATTTGCATCTCATGTTGCCATATAACCCTAATTTTGCATCTTTACTTGCATCTTCCATTGCATTGCATGAACATATGAACTTGCCATGCCATTCCAAGAATTTGTATGCCATCTTAGACATATTAAGACATTGCTTGAACATTGCTTGATCATTTATTCATACATTTGCTATGCTTTGCATCCATTACATTTCATGAACATCCATGTGTTCTCATGCTTCCTACATGCTTCATTTGCATTCATCCTCTTGTATGAACACACACATGCATCTTGTATGGCTTTTAATCATATCATAGCATCATTTGCATCATGTACATGTTTCTGGTTTTGTTCTTTGCCCTTGCATATGCATTGTTTCATTTCATTTATTTCCTTATGCATCTTGTACTAACTTTTCAGGTTAATGGTAAGTTGTTTGGGAGGTGGATTTGCCTTCACCTCCCACCTCTCATCTCTTCATATTTCATTCTTACTGCATTTATTTTGTCTTTGAGTGGGCTTGCCTCACTTGTGCTTCTCTTCCTTCCCTCCTTTAGGTTACTTATCTTCTTAGGAAGTAAGTAACATATTCTTCTGCTTCCTCCTCTTTTCATCTTGCTTCTCCTTGGTGGCTTCCTTGAAGAATTCTCCTTTTAAGCCTCACAAAACCATAGGATGCCTAAGCATGATAACTTCTAGGATTGATAGTTTCCCTTATACTTTTTCCTTTGAGTCTTCTTTGTGTCTCTCTTCTCATCCCATCATTAGAGACTAAACCTTTAAGGTTTTAGGACTTTGGAATTAGGGTTATGCATGTATCCTTATCTTAGGATGGAGTGTATAATTCTAAGTGTTAAACCCTTAATCTGTTTAAACCTCCTAATCAAATCATCTTAATAATCACTAAGACTTCATCTTGTAACTTGGGCCTTACATTAGGGTTCTAACTCTTCCTTATGGTTAAGAGGGACTAACCCTGGTGTTTAATGGAAAAGTCCCCCTCAAGTTGTCTCACAAATCATAAAATCCACTTCTTAATCTCATCTCTTAATTAAAATCCACTTAATAAAGGCTTTGTTATATAATGAATTTAATCCCTAACCATGGATTAAGTTGAGGTATCTTCCTCAGCTTAAGTGTTCTCATCTATTATCCTTCTATTAGGATGGTGTAATGAGCCCACTAATCTGTGATTAGAGATTAAACTCATTACTTAACACTAAACAAAAACCCAAAAACACCTAAATAATCACAAGTAGGTTAATGATCTTAATCCTACATCATCATGGCAATTAAGTTGAGATGCTTATCTCATACTTAAGTAGGCTCATTATCCCTAATCAGGGAGGATATAATGAGCTTACAAGCCTTTGATTTAGGCTTAAGCTCATTAACTTATGCAAAACACCCAAAAACAATAAAAAAACTGAAAACACAAAAACAAAGCAATAATCGTCTCCTTCGGAATTCTTTTCTCATCACACTCATTCATAAGCGAGAACTTGCTTCTTCCGTCTAATGCAAGACAGTTAGCACTCGAGCCAGACGAGTCATACACTTGAGCATAGACAAGCAAGCAGTTCATCAGTCAATTCATCTTTCAGTCTCTTTGAGTCGAACTACGGTGTTCTAACTTCCTCATTGCACGAGAGGATACGTAGGCATAACTTAACTGTTATCGAACAAAAGTCTCTTTGTCATCCCCCTCTTTCAGTATTCTTTAAAAGCCTCAGTTCCTGAGCATTCACCCTTTTTCACTAACACCTGTATATTATCTTCTTAGCTTTTGCACACAGATAGCACATACCCTACCCCTTTAAACACAATCTTTTAAGCGTGGATCCCGTTGAGTACGATGGACAATCTGGGTGCTAATACCTTCCCAGGTTGTAACCAACCTCCTTTCTCAGTTTCTCTGGTTCGCAACCGTCTTATCCATATCTTTCTAGGTTTATGCAGCATTACCTTTCCTTCGGGATAAAAATGCCTAGTTGGCGACTCTATTCACCTTCATTTCATCTTCTCTCTTCGCCGACCGTTCGCGTCTGTACCCTATCTGACCAGGTGTCTTTTCGGGGTAGCGACAGCTTGGCGACTCTACTAGGGACCCTTATATTCAACCAGGGCTTCTGGTTCTTTTTGTGGGTTCCTCCTAGCGCTTGTTTGATTTGTGTTTACGAGGGTGTTATGTGCTACTTGCGCTTTTTTTTGTTTATTGCTTTATTTATTGCTTTCCGTACAAATTTATTGCTTTTCATTTACAGTTTTATGCATTTCATACTGCCATTATCATTTGTGATGGATCTGCTGTTTCCTTGGTATGAGGGATTGTTGAGTGATTATGGTTCCATACCGGGGACCTGAGTGACACATAGGCTATAGTGGCTTCATATTCTTTCCCATTCCATTTCGGTCTGGTGCGGGAATATGAAACACGGTTCAGACATGGGTTTCTTCTTGAGAACTCTGTGCTACGGATTTCCTGTAGTACTAGGGCTATCTGGGAAGCCTGCTAAGTCTGGATGACCTTTTTATGACCTTCAGCATCTTAGGTGAATAGAGGAGGATCTTTTATGGTTATTATAAACACTGTACCTCTAGGTTAGAAGTGTTTACACTTCTAATAACTGATCCAAGTCTGAGGATCCTTGTTCTAGAACAATACATGTGAGGGGGTTGGGATGTTTACAGGTTTGCAGGAACCCTTGGCCTCATCATACCCCTGTTACTAATGTTGTTTAAGGTTGTATTTTTTAGACAGTTCTTGTGAAACCCTGGATTTGTGACTCTTTATTTGAGTCCCCAACCTGGTTACTGGATTTCTAAGCCTCCATCCGGACTTATGAACACACATGGACCCTATCAAGGCAGATAACAGATCCAACACTTGATCACAAACCCTTTGCATATCATTCTGCATACATCATTTTGCATCATTTGACATTTTCCTATTTGTTTTACAGGGTATCCACCTTCTTATCTTTGGTTTGGTTTTGACATGTTTTGCTGCTCAGGCTTCTTCAGTTATCTGCACCAACACCTTCATCAGTTTGTCTCCATCAGAGATTCTTCTCCAGCACATTCATCAGTTTGTCTTCATCAGAGACCCTTCTTCAGCACTTTCTCCAGTTATCTTCATCAGTCTTCAGCAGCTACCTTCATCAGGGGTTTCTCTCAGTCTCCTTCACCAGCATCCATTATCAGCATGGACACTTCCAGGAAGAGCAACATCACATACCATTTCTTTGAGCCCACCCTGACAGGCATCAGACAGATCCAGTCTCTCATCACTCCTGATCATGTCTCATTATCCAGGGAACATTATGGAGGCATATTGGACATGATCATGGACCTGGATGCATCCCAGAGGAGCATGATCCACACTTGCTTGCAGTTTTATTACCCTCCTCTTAGATGTTTCACATTCCCTGATTTTCAGTTGGGACCTTTTCTAGAAGAATTTTCCATGTTATTAGGTGTCCCTATCAGGAGAGGGATTCCCTTCAACCCTGAGATGGTTGCTCCTAAGAATGAATATATAGCTAAGGCCTTGCACTTGGATCCTACCCTCATTGATCAGAGCATGACCACCAAGGTTGGGGTTCCAGGTCTACACTTGGATTTCTTAATTTCCCGGGCCACCCTGCATGCTGCAGCAGGGAAGTGGGATACTGTTTGTGCACTCTTGGCACTCAGTATATATGGAGTTATCTTGTTTGTAGACGAGCCAAAGTTTGTAAGCAATAATGCCATTCACCTGTTCTTACTGAGGAACCCAGTTCCTACCTTGCTGGGAGACTTCTACTATTCAGTGCACCAAAGGAATGAGAAGCAAAGAGGAAGATTGGTCAGATGCTGTGCTCCCCTCTATTACTGTTGGTTGTTAGGACACTTGCCAAAATCAGACACTTTCCTGAACCCTCATCAGCCAAGAAATTGGGCTAAGAGATTGATTGCCCTTACATCAGAAGACATCAGATGGTGCACTCAGAGCACCAAGGGCAAGGACATCATTACTAGTTGTGGGCAATATCCCAATGTGCCTTTGATTGGAGTAAAAGGTTGCATCAACTACAACCCTTTGATTTTCAAGAGACAATTAGGGTATGCTTTGGTTCATCCCCCAAGAGGGCAAGACTTGGCAGAGACATTCTATTGTGACATCCAGCACAACCTTGCCATTGTCAGACAGGCAGCCTGGGCCTGGGACAATATTTAGACTAAGGGGACAACTATTCTTGGTAAGTGCAACAACATAGCCTCAGCTCAGTATCTTGACTGGTCTCGTACCAGGGGACAGATCACCCAGATGCCGTTCACCTTAGAGGATATACCTGGACCATCAGCATTGCAGCCTGCAGCCACTGTCCGTTTGGAGGAGTTTGAGAAGTTAAAAGAAAGGAATACTCAGCTTTCTGAAGCCTTGAAGAAGACCCTCTAGGAGAGGAATAACAGCCGTCTATAATGAGAGGTTAGAGAAGCTCCGGATTGAGCACTTGACCAAGATTGAGAAGACGGATGACTACATCAGAAAGGCCAGAGCAGGGGAGTTAGTACTGAAGAATGCTTGCAAAGAAGCTAAAACTTTGAAGGCCAGAGCTGAGCATTACCTAGAAGAGAGCCAGGCTAGGTGGATCAGGATCACTGAGGCTCGTGCACAAGAAGATCAAAGAACTCAAGCTAGGATAGGGCAACTGGAGGCTAGTGAGAAGAAGAATCAGGCATATTTCTTAGCGGCACAGAAGGAGATCTCTGAGTTGAAAATCCGAGCGGGGTTGAAGAGATCAAAGGACCAGGATAAGCACAAGAAGTTGACCAGTGCCATTGCCACTAGGAACCTCCTCATTAGGACTATCACAGAGCACCCAGTAGGTCCAGTGACTGAGGCTCTACTGAAGGAAGTCAAGGAGGATGATTTTGGACTGGATGTTTGATTTCCTTGTATTTGTATTTCCTTTTGTTTGTACTTTTGATTTTGTTGTTGTATTTTAACCCACCATGGGAATGTTATTGTAATCAAACTATGTATTTTCACACTTTTGTAATATATGGTTTGTATTATTGTGGGCTTAATCTCTCTGCAACATCAGCATTTCCTCGAGGTCTGGAAAGGTCAAAACCAAAGAACCAAATCGGATACCCTTGGAAGACAAATAGGCATCCTGCATTTCATACTAACATTTTTCCTTGTTTTGTAGGTTTTTATCTTTGTTGTTTCTCACTTTGTTGTGGTTTTAGGAAACATTGCTCGCAGAAGAGTGTTCCCTGTCAATAGAGTACACCGGTATCCGACAAGAAACAACCTTCCGGGACTACAAATGGATCAGGTTCAACAAGACTTGACTGAAGTGAGGGCCCAGATGGCCAATGAGAGGACAGAAATGAGGGCCCAAATGAATCAATTTATGACAATGATGACTGGTTTGGCTCAGAGCTAGGAGAGACTGAGGGAGTTGGTTGAGCGACAAACTCCTGAGGAACACCATCCAGGTACAGGGGGTACCAGTAACAATAATCACGTGCAGCCACGCACTGATCCTCCAGAGTTTGGACCTCATCTGAACCCAAACATCAATTCTATAAGAAATACCCAAGGTAACACTACTGGAGGAAGGGTTTTGCAAGAAGACCCTCAAGAAGAACAGTTTACTGTGGTTGGGGCTGGAGACGAAGTTTACGATCGTCGGTTGGATGAAATTGCAGAGAAGCTGAGGTCTCTTGAATCCTAAAACTCTCTAGGTTTTGATGTCATGGACATGGGATTGGTGGAAGGGGTGATAATTCCTCACAAGTTCAAACCCCTTTGTTTTGAAAGATATAATGGCACATCCTGCCCACACACCCACCTTCAGTCTTTCCTGGGGAGATTGAAAGCCTACACCATGGATGAGAAACTGTGGATGTTTTACTTCGAGGATAGCTTGACAGGGGCATCCTGAGAATGGTACTCCCACTTAACCAGAGCCATAGTAAGAAATTGGAAAGACTTGGTTGAAGCTTTCATCTGTCAATATTAGTATAATTTGGACATGGCCCCAAACAGAACCCTTCTGATGGGAATGTCACAATCTTCCCGTAAAAGCTTCAGAGAATATGCCCAAAGGTGGAGGCAACTAGCTGCTGTCGTTCAACCCCCGATGTCAGAAAGGGAGATGGCATACATGTTCATGAATACTCTCCAGGGTACCTATATTGACAGATTGGCTGCATTTTCTTCCACCAGCTTTGCAAATGTGGTGATAGCTGGGGAGAGAATTGAGATTTTGCTGAAGATGGGAAAGATCTCCGACAACGGTGCCAGTTCAAGCAGTGTAAGGAAGCCATTTGCTGGGCCCCGCAGATCCGATGAAATAAATTCTGTACACATGGGAAGAGGGAGACCCCAATATCTGCCCAGATCAATTGTTGTTGTCACTATTCCTACTCCACCTCCTCAGTATACTCAACAACCACAACACTTTCCTCAACAGCCACCGTTTCCTCAACAGAGATCCTACAACAACAATAACAACAATCAACAACAACGCCCTTTTCAACAGCGACCATCGTAGATCAACAGGGTGATTGACCCTATTCCAATGCCATATGCCACATTGCTGCCACAACTCCTAAAGCTCAATCTTGTTGAGTTGAGGACATTGGCTCCACCTGAACCTCAGAACCTTCCAAGAAATTATGATGTCAACGCTAGGTGTGCTTTTCATTCTAACGCACCTGGTCACTCCACGGAAAAATGCAGGGCTCTGCATATGAAGGTCCAGGATCTGGTAGATTCAAAGGCCCTGAAATTTGCACCACCTCCCAATGTCATGAAAAATCCTATGCCAAGCCACAGTGGGCCAAGGATTAATTCTATAGAGGAAGGCTCACCCGTGAGTTTGATTGAAGATATTGCAAGTATTCAGACACATCTGGCAGAGGTTAAAGCCCAGCTTTTGAAATGCCAAGTGTTTCCAGGTTGTGAGGCCTGTTGTGAATCATGCAAACTTTCCGAGAATGGGTGTGCAAGCTTAAAGATTGGAATTATTGGCTTGATCAAAGAAGGCATTCTGCAAATAACCACAACAGCTTCTACAACACCAGCAACTCCTTTTACAACAATAAGTGATTCTTCTAAAACTGCAACAACAATTATTCCGACCGATTCATATACAACTTCAGCAACCATTTCTTCCTTCACTTAAACAAACAACAGTTCCATGTCATCTCCTTCTACAACTTCAGCAACCAGCAACAACGACGTCTCCACAGTTACCATTTATTATGACCCGACAACGGTCCCAAACTACAGCAACTTTCAACAACAATCTCAGCAACAGTTTCAGCAACAATCAAGCTTCAGTTCATCACCTCCAACATCCACAAGAAGTCCTGTCACCATTTTCTATGATCCACAGGCAATAACGGTTCCAACTTCTACTGTAGTAAGCCCAGTCACCATCACGGTGCCCGGACCAATTCCATATGACAAAGACAGTGTTGTACCATGGCATTATGGTGTTGACCTTTACTGCAACAGAGAAAAAGTCCTTCTTGATTCTTCAGTTCCTACCCCACAAGTGGACAATGTAGGGGGAGGCGGAGGCTTCACCCGAAGCGGACATCTCTTCGCGTCACAAGCTCCAAGAACCAATACTGAGCCAGAGGCTGCTGCCAAAGCCAAAGGAAAGAGTGTGGCACCTGAAGAATCTGCACCAAAAGAGACTCATAAATCATCCTTTGATCAGGATGTGGATGAATTTATGAGGATAATTAAAAGAAGTGACTACAAAGTTGTGGACCAGCTCCACCAGACTCCTTCTAAGATCTCTATATTATCCCTGTTGTTGTGTTCCGAAGCCAATCGGGATTGTCGCTCCCGGGATTTTCATCCTAGTACAAACGCGAAAGTGGCGCGGAAAAGGTAGAGTCGCCAGCCAGACATTTTTATCCCGAATGAATGGGAAAGGTAATGTTGCACAAACCTGAGGAAGAAGGAAAGGACAAGGCCTTGCGAACCAAAGATCTGAGTTCGGGAGTCGGTTACGACCTGGGAAGGTATTAGCACCCCAGACCGTCCGCCGTACCCGACGGGATCCACGCTTGCTTGTTTTGTTTCAAAGGGTGAGAAAAATAATTGCTGCTGAATAAAACCGCTAACTGGGAATTGGAAATGAGAAATGAGAAAGGAATAAGAAAATGAAAAGAAAGAGGGAAATGTAGGGAAAATAAAGAATGTGCTCGAACGGGCCCTACCCCGCTGCCTACGTACCTCATCGGGATAATGAGGATCAGAGTCGACGTAGTTCGCCTAACCTAGGCGGGAACTGTTTGTTTATGTTTTTTACAGCTGGAACTGCGTATGTCTATGCTCAGGTGTTGCAGGCTCGTCTGGTACGAGTGCGTTTACCGTCTTGCAAACGAGACAAGTAGTCGCGAGTTCGCGTTGTGAGTGAATGAGATGAGAAGAGAAGTTCCCGCAGGATAGTCGTTTATTGTTTGTTTTTGTCTTTTATGAGTTTTGTATGAATTTGGCACAAGGAAGTGAATTCAAACTCTTTTCCATGGAATGTACACTTGACTCTACATTCCAAGATGGAATGATAGAACAAGCATACCCAGCAAGGAGAATTTATCCAAGACTGGTTTCCTAGGATTAGGGTTTAAGTTCACTGGCTTGTTGAACTTTATTAAGTGTTTTTGTTGCTTTTGTGAAGAAATGTCTTTTAAGTTTTTCTTTGTGAACAATTCCTTGATGAGACTTGTGCATCATGATAAACAAGCTTACACCACTCCAAGATGGAATGAATGCAAGTGCTTCATGGAATAAGGCTATACACAAGGAATCATTTCATTTATTTGTTAAGTGTTTTTTGGATTTTGTTTGAAGATAAGAAGAGAATGACTCAAGTTGATAAAGGAAAAAATCTAAGGGGAAATAAGACACAACCCTAATTTTGTTTATTTACAAGAGGTCCTAATGGTTAGTGAGGTTTTCTACTCCTAATGAAAATAAAACTATTAGAATTCAACTTACTTCTTAATGAAGTTAAGTTGATTCTAAGAATAATGGGGAAGCCTATACAAGCTATAAGATCAAAATAAGGCAAAACAAATGAAATCAAATATGAGAAATAATATTCTAAAAATGCCTTAAAGGCACGAATAATAAATAGTCTTATTTATTTATTCTATTTCTATATGGAAATGAACTTTATACTAAATTCTAAATCTAGGTCAAACTTAATATTTATCCTAAAACAAATTAAACTAAACCTAAGTCTAATGTTAAATTCTAGGACTAAACTTAAACTAAGCCATTTTATTTTTATTTGGACATTATTTTTCTAGTGGCCTAAACTAATGGGAACTATGTATAACTAGGCCTAAAACTAATGTTCTAAAAAATACTAAAACTCCTAGAAAAATTATGAAAATTAAATTGTATGGTCCTAATACTATCTAAAATATTATATTAAGAGGAATCCTAAAAAATCTTATTTTTTCTATGCCTAACAACTAATTATTTCAAGCTAAGAATTAACTACTAATTCCTAAGGATTATATCACCAAAACCTAAGATAAAACATCTAAAAAAATCCATAAAAAATATTCTAAGAGCTATTAGGGGTCTTTTAACTATAGAAAAAAGAATGGCTCAAAAAAGTGGTTAGAAGCTATTTAAATAAAATAAACAAAATTCAGCACAATTAAGAAGAAATTCAATAAAGCTAGATAAAAGCATAATTCATAATTTACTCAAAAATAATCAAATTTCAGAAAATAAAAATATCCTAAATTTCTAAATTCAATTATTAATCCACCTTAATTTTTGGGGAATTTTCTAATGCTTTTTCCTATTTTTTAATGAATTATTTCTAATTTAATATTAACTTAAAATTAAATATCTAAAAAAATAAAACAGGGGGTGCTTTGGTAATACTTTATGTGTTATTTCGCCAATGGGCCAAAAATAGGGGTATTAACAGCAAAACACAGGCCCATTTCGCTAGCTGAGGGGGGAGGTGCAGACAGCAGTTTTCTTAGTTATTTTATGCATTGGGCTTAAAAGCGGGGTGTCAAAATTACACATATCTTTTAATTAATTCATAACAAAGGGATTAAATTCTAGTCTTATTATAATACTTAATTAAAATCTGAATTAAAAACGAATTAAATCTTAATCTAATATTCTATATAAACTCTTAGTCTTAAATAATGTTTTCTAAAATATTAATTTAAGAAAATGAATAATAATATTTCTAAATCTTAATTTGACCATAATTTTATTAGAAACGAATTATCTTTAATCTAAAAAAAATTAACCAATAATCTTGAAAGAAAAATTGAAACAAAATTATAAACTTATCACAATATTTTTTAAAGAAACCTTAATTTAAGAAAAAAACTTAAACCAAACTATTATGATTTTAAACTTAACTTAATATAATATTTTCTAACAATTTTAATAATAATAAAAAAAAATGAATTATCTAATCTTATGATAAAATTTCCTAAAGTCTTAAATTTTTTAAAAAAAAGATTAAACTAAAGTTTAGATTGTATCAAATTAATATTCTAATTTAATTTATCACAATATTTTCCTAGAAAACTTAATTTAGGATTAAACTTATGAAAATATTTTTCTAAAAGTAACTAATCTTGAATAATATATTTAATCTAAAAAACTGATAAATGAGTTACATCTTAAATCTAAAAAAATGGATTAACTACACAAAATTAATTAAATTCTTAATCCAATTATAACTTAATTAATCAAAACCATCAAATTGATTATTACAATCAGTAAACTAAAATCAACATAAGGGTAAACTAGGTAGAAACCCTAAGGACCTTCTTCAACCTCCCGCGGCCCCCATCTTCTTCCCGCTGTCTTCTCTCACCCTCATCGCCGCCGGAACCTCTCATCTCCTCCGCCATCATCATCACCTTCGAACTTCCCCACCTTCGCCGCAAACCCAGCGCTCTTCTTCTCTTAAGCACCCTCAAACCAAACCAAAACCCTAATCCCTCTTTTGATCAAGCCAAAACCTACGGAAATCCCAACACCCCCCATTCCGCGACGACCTCCATTGAAGAACAAGCTTCTTCATATGTCAGCCACCACCTAACAACCAAACTCCACGAAAACCCTAATCTAACACAAGCTTAAAACGCAACCAGAGCTTGTTCGGGCTTCTAATCATCAATCCTAATCTCTTCATTTCCAACCATTGAAACCCTAACTAAGAACTACACGAGCCCGCATAACTCTAAGGTAAGATCAGTGAGAACAACGAAATCGTACCTTGTGATTCAGACGACAATACCAGGAAAAAAAAAGATGATACTTCCGCTACGGTGCCGCCGCCATGTTGATTATAACTCTGATGTGGTGAGGACGCTTCTGAGATGCTCTATCGTGCTCAGGTACGGTTCAATTTCATCCTTCCTTTCTTTGCCCTAACTTGTGATTCCGGATTAAATTTGGATGCTCTTCTTCGAACTCTTCTGGCCGTCACTGTGATATGGAATTGAAGCTGTGCTTCTTGATATGCAGGTTCGGGTTATAGATCGATGAAAATGACGACGACGGTACGAGAGTTCAATCAATGTCTAATGCAATCAATGAAGACAGATTGACGAACACGTAACTCTGATGATGGATGTACGCTCTTGCTGCAATGCGAAAATTAGGTATGTCACTCACCCTTCTTCTTCTGCTTCTGATATACGAATCCAAACCAGTTCTGAATCGTTGCGTGATATCAACTCTACAGGTGAAATACAAGCTTCAGCTTATCGCATAGCAAGTGTTCAACCATCTTCAAATCCCCATTGCTACTGCGTTGAGATACTGTACTCTTCTTTGAAGATGACAAAGAACACTGGGGATTGAATTGTGAAGGGTTGAAACAAATTGAAGAATGGAAGAGAAAAAAATAGTGAAGAATTTGTGAAGTTGTCAAGAGAGGCTGATAGAGAATGATGCCTCTGATTTATAGCAGAACTGAAAATGATTCTGGAAACTTCAGGAAGACTTTCAGGTATTCGGTTACGATTCTGTTGTGGTTTTCATTCTCCATTCTGTTATGAGGCTGCCATAGGTTTCTTTTCTTTTTGAATTGTAAAAAGTTAGTTAAGGGTTAGTTAACTTTCTGTTAGAAACTGAAAGTTAGTTATTGATTTTTTTCTTTTGCAGGTTCTGAAAGGTAATTTGCGGAAGGTTATTGGAAGTAAGTTGGGAATATTGAGGGTGAAACGCGAAGGTGATAAAAATTGAAGGTTGAATAAGAGTTGATGAGGTTGAAGGTTTCTCATATATTGATCAATTGAAGAGGAAGAGTGATTTGGGGTTGATGACAGTTGAGAAATTCAGGTAAGGAATTCAGGAGGAGCTTTTTCTTTCTCTTTTTTTTTTTCTTGTAACTATAACCGAAATTCTCTCCCTTGCAACATGATTTTATTAGTTTCACAACGAACTTCCTCTTACGCTTTTCTGGTTTTGAATGTGTCTTTACGGAATTCCGAATTCGCTGCGGAACTGACTTCACATAAATCACTTCTTCTTTTTTTTCTGAATCTGCGATTGGTTGTGTATTAAATTACAGTGAGCTGAATTGAACATATGGGTATTGTGGATTTTGCAGGTTGTTGAACTTAACCGTAAGCATCGTGCGATGCATTCTGGATTACAAACTGCTTTGAAGGAGTAATGATTCTTACAGATATTCGCTGCGGTTTCAAATTGGCATGAGCTCTGGTTCCGAATCCATGTTGATGAAGGTTGGTGGCGTTTGGAGATGGTTGAAGGTTAATGAAGACAATTCAGAATGGTGGTAGGATGGAATTCGCGGAATCCGCGGTTGATGAAGGTAAAAGATTCAGGGGAATTTGTTGAATTATGATGACGAAGAGATTGAAAGAGGTTGCATAAAAAATCTGGTGTACAATGTTTTCTTGGTGCAATTTTGTAGAGGGATTTTCTTTGGAATTCTCTAAGTTCTCTTCTTATTTTTTCATATATTTTCCTTTGCAATTGATTCTCTATTTTTCTCAACTTGTATTGAAATTCCACCGTGTCTCTTCCACTGTGAATTCACTTGTGAATGATCTAATAATTTCGCTCATAGGATGAAAAGCAACCAAAGTCCACGCATTTAAATATTGTTTAACGGCAACCCAATAACTTGTAAGCGGTGTAAGATTGGATCTTATTTCAAATGAAATACATTCCCAAAAGTAACCTCATAGAAACTTCTCAAGACAATCCACGAATCCCAATAATAACAATAACAATGTAGCCTTTGAAAATTGAATTCCAAACTTCATTTGTGACCCAATTGAACCTTGTCATTATTATTATTATTTTTCTTTGAAATCCATTTGAACTTGCAACTAAACTTGATCCTTTCCAACATCTTGTATTCAGATCCGAATCTTGAATCCATATTATACTTAAACTCTTCATAAAGCTTCAACCACAATTCTAACTCTACATAAGTTTGCATCATGCGACAAGCAAATGAGCGGACCACAATGTCTTGATTTCTATGTGGATCCATGGCGAGATCTCTTATGCCACGGCCCAAAATTCTTTTGCCGTAAAACTCTGATTAACTCTGCAAGCAATGATGGAATTCCTTGCACCCATCTGATAGATATGAACACAAGACCCTAATTCCGTAATCCACGTAGCCAATTCCAATGAAATAGAAAAAACAAAAAAACAGTGGAATAAACTGGTTCTTCAGAGGACACTGATCACATGCCTTATGAAACAACGAAATGGACTACTATGATGTTAATGAATTGAAGAGAAATGCTGATGAATGCAAGATGATGAGCCAATAGAGGGAATAAATATGAGGGCAAATTTTGAGGTATTACAGCTGCCTCTATTCAATCAACTGCAGACCTGAACGGATAATTGCAACAGCTTTTAGACGTTCAAGGTATGGAGTGATTGAATACTCAAATAAAACCTGAAAATTTGCGCGCTGAGGGCAACAGAAATGCCATCTGCCCATTTACTTATTTATATATCTTTTTGATTTTGACCTCTGAATAGGTAGCGGAGAATAGAAAACAGGAGGAAATTTACTGGGAAGAATGCCATCCTCGAATGACAACTCAAAAGAAGATAGGACGCGATGAAACGGGATCATTGTACTTAAACGATAACCCGGGACGCGACCGTTGTACTGAAACGGAGACGCGAAAAGAAATGAGACTATTGTACTGAAACAAGACTCAAATACGAGACCATTGTACTTAAATGGAGAATCGAATGAAATGGGATCGTTGTACTTAAACGAGAGCCCGAGCAAACAGGATCATTGTACTTAAATGATAACCTGAGACGCGACCGTTGTACTGAAACGGAAACGCGAAAAGAAATGAGACTGTTGTACTGAAACAAGACTCAAATACGAGACCATTGTACTTAAATGGAGACTCGAAAAGAAATGGGATCGTTGTACTTAAACGAGAGCCCGAGCAAACAGGATCATTGTACTTAAATGATAACCTGAGACGCGACCGTTGTACTGAAACGGAGACGCGAAAAGAAATGAGACTGTTGTACTGAAACAAGACTCAAATACGAGACCATTGTACTTAAATGGAGACTCGAATGAAATGGGATCGTTGTACTTAAACGAGAGCCCGAGCAAACAGGATCATTGTACTTAAATGATAACCTGAGACGCGACCGTTGTACTGAAACGGAGACGCGAAAAGAAATGAGACTGTTGTACTGAAACAAGACTCAAATACGAGACCATTGTACTTAAATGGAGACTCGAATGAAATGGGATCATTGTACTTAAACGAGAGCCCGAGATACGACCGTTGTACTGAAACGGAGACGCGAAAAAATGAGACTGTTGTACTGAAACAAGACTCAAAGACGAGGCCATTGTACTTAAATGGAGACTCGAAAGGAACGGGATCATTGTACTTAAATGATAGCCCAAGACGCGACCGTTGTACTGAAACGGAGACGCGAAAAAATGAGACTGTTGTACTGAAACAAGACTCAACCGGGGATAACAACAAGACGTGGTAGAAGTAACCACCCTGAGAAACGAAGTTGCATTCTGTGGGGAACACTTCAATCTGATTGGAGATGTAACGGGTCTTATGTAGTATACCTCAAAACTGGCCCATGCTGGTATGCATATGCTTGGATTAATGGTGTAATGCTTCATGATGATGGAAATGTTACGCTTTGGAGGATGCAAATGCGATGATGATTATGCATATGCAAATGCAAAGAGATCTTCTGACAAGAAGACTGCAAGTATCCCATATGGCTTGGCTGGGGAGAAACGATGATCACTGCATTGATTTGGTTTATCCTGATGAGGAGGAAACATCTCTGCGGGGAATGTTGTTGATGATACACCGGCTCTGAACAGCCGCCACTGCCAAAAATAAATTGGAGTTTGAGATTGGAGAACCAAGACCCTGCTGGAGATGGACTCTTCTTGAACTCTGATGGGGAAGTGAGGACCTCCTGACTTGGCTAGGAACCAAAGGCATGACATTGCTGAGGAAGCAACTTGCTGGGGAGGAAAAACACTCCTTGTACTGCTGATAATTGCCCCTGTTTGAAGGTAAACTTCTGCTTGGGGACGACACCCACTCTCTGCTACCTTGCTGGGTGAAATTTCAACTTCCACATGGCTGGGGATGACGGGTGATATCAATGATAAAGCTTCCTGCTGAAGATAAAAGCTCAAGCTGCCAATTGTTGGGGATAAGAGATAAATACTCTCATGTTGGGAATGAGAGATGTAAGGCGTTTCAATGCTGGGGATGAGAGACGATGATACCCTTCTGATCAAGAAGTAACTTTCGCTTTGCCACACAGCTGGAGAAGGGATAGTCTAATGAGACTAGCTAAGACATTTTGATCAATGAAGCTTGCTGATGAAATAACTCTTGAAGTACTGTGCTGACAATGGCTTTGCTTCCAGCCTCTGGGTTGATAGATCGCCAATTGACCATGATTGAATAATGGTTCTCTGAAATCTTCAACTCGCCTCCGACTAAGGTCCATCAGAAGTAAATGTCTCAAGAGGATTTTACAGAAAACAGGGCATATGAAATGCCTCAGTGTCCTCAAACTCTTGGAGAGATTCATCGGATCTCGAAATAACTGCCCCAGATTGCATGGTCTGTGAAGGAAATTGTCTCGCAAGGATCCAGGAAGAACTTCATATCACTGTGAGCTAGTGTGTCCTAATATTTTGAACCTTGGGTAGGTGCTTTGGATTGACCGTCTTCAGGAAAGAGTGACTTCTCATGCTCTTGTGGTGGACTGCTCCAGTACAAGTCTTGAAGTGATCACCTCTGAATGACTGCTTTGAAGAAAACACCCAGATCAATTGTTCTTTGAGAGATTGGATCTCGAAGTAATTGCCCCTGTTTGGCTGAACTTTGAATGTATGCCTCAGACTAATGGCTCTTTGAGAGATTTAAATCAAAAAAGTGATTGCCCCAGCTTGGCTGAATTTTGAAGAGATTGCTTGACATGATTGCCCCAGATTAATTGGCTCTTACTACGACTGTTGGGAAAGTCCCTACTCAATGAAGTTTCTTGTAAAAGTTCATCTTGACAGATTGTCCTTCGGAAGTTTCAGACTTCTCAACTTGGCAAGATTAAGCTTCTGGACTGAAGTTTTGTATGTGAATTTTTATGATGCCAAAAAAATGTATGTAAGCATAAAATGTTTATTTTAAGAATGAAAATTCTAATGCAACACACATGTTAATCTTGAAGTTTTACTGAAAAAGATGTCGCAAACCTTTGTGAGCGAATCATTGGTTAAGATTCGACATTAATTTTTTTTTGAATAATAGAAAGCATGCACATGCAACACCAACAAATATTTTCAACACCACTCATAGGAGTCAGGAACGCGGTCTCGTGGTAGTACGCTCTCAAGATAACACTATTTCAGTTAGGACTTTTGAGGGTTGTATCGTGGCCTAGTTCACGGTTATAGAAACAAAGGATATAGGCTCGAAATTTATTTGTGCCCACCCATCTTCGTGATGTTCTCCATTCCTATTTTCAGCTAGCTTTCACAAGCGTTCACCTCAAAAAGGGTTTTGTGATGGTTGAGGAACCAATTACACTAATGGTGTAAGCACCAAACAGGTTGTTGTTGGGAGTCAGTCACCCCTTAGTCTTTCGTGTCTGTGCCACACGACTTTGTTCTTGTTTGAGGATCTTTCTTGTGTAATCCTTTTCGTTTTTTACTTTTGCATTCTTTTTCTTATCCCTAACTTTTGCCTGGACTAATTCTTGTGAATCTTTGATTGTGAAGTCCAGCGGGATGCCCTAATTTTTGCCTAAGTCACTTGTTTTCAAGTTTCGACTTAGCGGGCTTTTTCATTCTTTTTTTCCTTCTTCTTTTTTGAACAAACCGTGTGACACTGTTTGTCTTGATTGCTTTGAAAGGGTAGTGACTGTCTCACTTTTTGGTTGTTGAGGGATAACCATTGTGGTCTCCGGTCTTTGGACCTCTTGATTGGGATAACCATTGTGGTTCCTGGTCATTGGACCTCTTGATTTGGATAACCATTGTGGTTTCTGGTCTTTGGACCTCTTGATTTTGTACAACGAAAGGAAATGGATCCTCAGATGTGCACTCCTTTTTGAAATTTGAACGATCGGTCCAACTAGCTGACACCTACCCTGCCCCTGGGTTAATTGCGAGGGTTTTTTCATGCAAAAAGAAACTCCTACTTCAAGGCTCAAATGGGTTGGCGAGGGTCTATCTCCCTTATATCTCCGGTGTTTAGGACTTGAAACAATGCCTGTACATCGTCAACAGGGTCTTTCTCAAAAGCACACAGTTAGAGATTTTTGCGTTTTCATTTCGTCGTCCTCCCTGATAGAGTTTAATCACAACAGTTGGTATTGCAATGCACATACACAAAATCATGAGTGAATACGAATGGATTACTTCAAGAGAAACATGTGCATTTTATTATGGTTATCATTCAAAAACAAATAAGTTTCATGCATGCATACAAATGTTTAAACAAACAATATAAACTACAAATGAAAATGCAGTAAAGAAGCTGAACATTGCCGTCATTGAGGAGACTTGACTCCGTATGGACTTATTGCTTCTGAAGATGCCTTTGCAAATTGGGAGACCCATTTGATGAGGAGACTTCAATATGTGAGCAGACTTTCTGGCATGATGACCTTTGAGTCAATCAAATTTGGGACCTTGTCTTCACCTTTACCTCTGAAAGACTTGCAATCTTCAATTAAAAGGCCAGGTGCCCCAGAATGGTAATTATACTTGGAATTGAAACCCCAAAGGAAGCTTTGTCAGAGATGATCCTGATGCGTCTAGCTCAACCAGCTCGAATTTGAGTAAATAAGGAAACTTGTTGCACGTACGACCTCAGAATATGATCAAACTTCTTCTCGAGTTGTTCTGGCTTTTACCCATATGCTTTGGTCCTAAGACTCTCTTGGGAAGCTGAGGTTGGATGCAGACAAACGACATCTGAGGGGAGAGGTTGATAATAAAGTTGATAAATAAGGTTGCTCGGAAAGATCTCAGGTGATCTCCTGCCTACGTATCTCCATTGACCAATGGAGAATCAGAGCAGCGTAGTTCCCCTCAATAGGGATGAAAATAACTTCGTTCAAAATTTCCATAACCAATCTCATCTGAGTCTTCATCTGGTTGACTTCTTCTTTCAGCAGTTTTTGACTTTGAAATAAAGCTTGTACCTTTTCCTGAATTGCCCCAGCTGGGTCTTAATTCGGTTACCTCCGCCCGGAGTTGCTTCAAATATATATACACTGATGAATGTGATTCAAGTTGTCCATTCTGATGAGAAATCAAGTCAGGATAATAATAATCTGTCTCTGAACACCTGTCAAGAATGCAAGGATGTATGCAAATGCCATGTTCAGTTATTTCTGAGGAATCTATCTACTTTGATTCAAATTTTGATACATAAAAATCCAACAGCATGATTCAGATATGTGATCCTCGGAAATAACTGAACATGTGTGCAGAAATGCTATGATGTCATGTATGCAATAGGCGTGTGATCAATGGTCTGATGTTGGTGATGGTGTTGAGCATTGAGTCAAGTGTCTGAATAGAACCATAATAGTAACACCATCTCTGTATAGAACCCCATAACTGAGAACCCAATAACTGTAAAACTGGATCATATAATAGCATAGTCACTGATGGTGTTGAAGCTGAACAACGGGCCAAGTGCCTGTGGAGAGTCATAATAACAGTCATAATATCAGGGTCACCATGGTAATCACAGTAACAATCTCTCTGAATAGAAGTCCCGGATCTCAGAATCAAAGAACCATATAGCACCAGATAATATCATAAAACAACGCTGGCAAAGCGGGTATGTTGAAGTTTAGGGTTCCTGCAAACCTGTAAACCCCTCCCAATCTCACGGGTGTGCTACTCGGGTCAACATCACGGACTCTCAAAGCCGAATAGCAATAATACGTTCACCATTTCCGAGAAATGGCTCATGACCAAATCAGGGAATCGGTTTGGCATTATGTACTACTCAGGGAGGCCTCAGCTGAGTCCAAGGAAACAAGCATCCCTCATAGGTCCTCAGCTTCAAGCACTGAATCGAGAAACAATAGTACATTCATCCCGAAGGGTACAATACTATCGTCATACGAACAGTTTGCCTTGACTGGATTCCTATGAGAGAACCAGGCCATCCTATGCGAGTTCCCAGTGGGCCCTCGGATGCGAGTGGGTTTGCCAACAAATGTGGTCTGCCACTGTCATCACTGGAGAGGGATGTTTCCACAAAGGTTCTCAATGATCGGTTCCCTGACTGCACATAACTATCAAGGTAGCGCATTAACCCAGAAAGATTCTGGTATCAATACATTCCCGAGAAGGTCGCAAGTCAAGGTGTGGAACTCACTACTACCAACATAGCAAGATGCCATGAAGCCAAAGTGGAACCACTCTAAGTCCTAGGGTGCACTCGAGCCCCGGTTACGAGCTCATCTCACAGTAACCCCATCCCACAGAAAAAATGAAAACCAGCACAGCCAGACAGTCCAGTATAATATGATGCATGGAAAATAAAATACTGAAAGCGGTAAATAAATGCGATAAAGTAAAGCTACAAAGAACTGTAAATAAAAACAATAAAGCTAAACTAAAGCACACAATAAACACCCAAAGAAACAAAACCAAACAGGCGCTAGGATTGACTCTACAAGGGAAACCAGAAGAATCAGGTTCTCCCCAGCAGAGTCGCCAGCTGTCGCTCCCGGGATTTTCATCCTAGTACAAACGCGAAAGTGGCGCGGAAAAGGTAGAGTTGCCAGCCAGACATTTTTATCCCGAATGAATGGGAAAGGTAATGTTGCACAAACCTGAGGAAGAAGGAAAGGACAAGGCCTTGCGAACCAAAGATCTGAGTTCGGGAGTCGGTTACGACCTGGGAAGGTATTAGCACCCCAGACCGTCCGCCGTACCCGACGGGATCCACGCTTGCTTGTTTTGTTTCAAAGGGTGAGAAAAATAATTGCTGCTGAATAAAACCGCTAACTGGGAATTGGAAATGAGAAATGAGAAAGGAATAAGAAAATGAAAAGAAAGAGGGAAATGTAGGGAAAATAAAGAATGTGCTCGAACGGGCCCTACCCCGCTGCCTACGTACCTCATCGGGATAATGAGGATCAGAGTCGACGTAGTTCGCCTAACCTAGGCGGGAACTGTTTGTTTATGTTTTTTACAGCTGGAACTGCGTATGTCTATGCTCAGGTGTTGCAGGCTCGTCTGGTACGAGTGCGTTTACCGTCTTGCAAACGAGACAAGTAGTCGCGAGTTCGCGTTGTGAGTGAATGAGATGAGAAGAGAAGTTCCCGCAGGATAGTCGTTTATTGTTTGTTTTTGTCTTTTATGAGTTTTGTATGAATTTGGCACAAGGAAGTGAATTCAAACTCTTTTCCATGGAATGTACACTTGACTCTACATTCCAAGATGGAATGATAGAACAAGCATACCCAGCAAGGAGAATTTATCCAAGACTGGTTTCCTAGGATTAGGGTTTAAGTTCACTGGCTTGTTGAACTTTATTAAGTGTTTTTGTTGCTTTTGTGAAGAAATGTCTTTTAAGTTTTTCTTTGTGAACAATTCCTTGATGAGACTTGTGCATCATGATAAACAAGCTTACACCACTCCAAGATGGAATGAATGCAAGTGCTTCATGGAATAAGGCTATACACAAGGAATCATTTCATTTATTTGTTAAGTGTTTTTTGGATTTTGTTTGAAGATAAGAAGAGAATGACTCAAGTTGATAAAGGAAAAAATCTAAGGGGAATTAAGACACAACCCTAATTTTGTTTATTTACAAGAGGTCCTAATGGTTAGTGAGGTTTTCTACTCCTAATGAAAATAAAACTATTAGAATTCAACTTACTTCTTAATGAAGTTAAGTTGATTCTAAGAATAATGGGGAAGCCTATACAAGCTATAAGATCAAAATAAGGCAAAACAAATGAAATCAAATATGAGAAATAATATTCTAAAAATGCCTTAAAGGCACGAATAATAAATAGTCTTATTTATTTATTCTATTTCTATATGGAAATGAACTTTATACTAAATTCTAAATCTAGGTCAAACTTAATATTTATCCTAAAACAAATTAAACTAAACCTAAGTCTAATGTTAAATTCTAGGACTAAACTTAAACTAAGCCATTTTATTTTTATTTGGACATTATTTTTCTAGTGGCCTAAACTAATGGGAACTATGTATAACTAGGCCTAAAACTAATGTTCTAAAAAATACTAAAACTCCTAGAAAAATTATGAAAATTAAATTGTATGGTCCTAATACTATCTAAAATATTATATTAAGAGGAATCCTAAAAAATCTTATTTTTTCTATGCCTAACAACTAATTATTTCAAGCTAAGAATTAACTACTAATTCCTAAGGATTATATCACCAAAACCTAAGATAAAACATCTAAAAAAATCCATAAAAAATATTCTAAGAGCTATTAGGGGTCTTTTAACTATAGAAAAAAGAATGGCTCAAAAAAGTGGTTAGAAGCTATTTAAATAAAATAAACAAAATTCAGCACAATTAAGAAGAAATTCAATAAAGCTAGATAAAAGCATAATTCATAATTTACTCAAAAATAATCAAATTTCAGAAAATAAAAATATCCTAAATTTCTAAATTCAATTATTAATCCACCTTAATTTTTGGGGAATTTTCTAATGCTTTTTCCTATTTTTTAATGAATTATTTCTAATTTAATATTAACTTAAAATTAAATATCTAAAAAAATAAAACAGGGGGTGCTTTGGTAATACTTTATGTGTTATTTCGCCAATGGGCCAAAAATAGGGGTATTAACAGCAAAACACAGGCCCATTTCGCTAGCTGAGGGGGGAGGTGCAGACAGCAGTTTTCTTAGTTATTTTATGCATTGGGCTTAAAAGCGGGGTGTCAAAATTACACATATCTTTTAATTAATTCATAACAAAGGGATTAAATTCTAGTCTTATTATAATACTTAATTAAAATCTGAATTAAAAACGAATTAAATCTTAATCTAATATTCTATATAAACTCTTAGTCTTAAATAATGTTTTCTAAAATATTAATTTAAGAAAATGAATAATAATATTTCTAAATCTTAATTTGACCATAATTTTATTAGAAACGAATTATCTTTAATCTAAAAAAAATTAACCAATAATCTTGAAAGAAAAATTGAAACAAAATTATAAACTTATCACAATATTTTTTAAAGAAACCTTAATTTAAGAAAAAAACTTAAACCAAACTATTATGATTTTAAACTTAACTTAATATAATATTTTCTAACAATTTTAATAATAATAAAAAAAAATGAATTATCTAATCTTATGATAAAATTTCCTAAAGTCTTAAATTTTAAAAAAAAAAGATTAAACTAAAGTTTAGATTGTATCAAATTAATATTCTAATTTAATTTATCACAATATTTTCCTAGAAAACTTAATTTAGGATTAAACTTATGAAAATATTTTTCTAAAAGTAACTAATCTTGAATAATATATTTAATCTAAAAAACTGATAAATGAGTTACATCTTAAATCTAAAAAAATGGATTAACTACACAAAATTAATTAAATTCTTAATCCAATTATAACTTAATTAATCAAAACCATCAAATTGATTATTACAATCAGTAAACTAAAATCAACATAAGGGTAAACTAGGTAGAAACCCTAAGGACCTTCTTCAACCTCCCGCGGCCCCCATCTTCTTCCCGCTGTCTTCTCTCACCCTCATCGCCGCCGGAACCTCTCATCTCCTCCGCCATCATCATCACCTTCGAACTTCCCCACCTTCGCCGCAAACCCAGCGCTCTTCTTCTCTTAAGCACCCTCAAACCAAACCAAAACCCTAATCCCTCTTTTGATCAAGCCAAAACCTACGGAAATCCCAACACCCCCCATTCCGCGACGACCTCCATTGAAGAACAAGCTTCTTCATATGTCAGCCACCACCTAACAACCAAACTCCACGAAAACCCTAATCTAACACAAGCTTAAAACGCAACCAGAGCTTGTTCGGGCTTCTAATCATCAATCCTAATCTCTTCATTTCCAACCATTGAAACCCTAACTAAGAACTACACGAACCCGCATAACTCTAAGGCAAGATCAGTGAGAACAACGAAATCGTACCTTGTGATTCAGACGACAATACCAGAAAAAAAAAAGATGATACTTCCGCTACGGTGCCGCCGCCATGTTGATTATAACTCTGATGTGGTGAGGACGCTTCTGAGATGCTCTATCGTGCTCAGGTACGGTTCAATTTCATCCTTCCTTTCTTTGCCCTAACTTGTGATTCCGGATTAAATTTGGATGCTCTTCTTCGAACTCTTCTGGCCGTCACTGTGATATGGAATTGAAGCTGTGCTTCTTGATATGCAGGTTCGGGTTATAGATCGATGAAAATGACGACGACGGTACGAGAGTTCAATCAATGTCTAATGCAATCAATGAAGACAGATTGACGAACACGTAACTCTGATGATGGATGTACGCTCTTGCTGCAATGCGAAAATTAGGTATGTCACTCACCCTTCTTCTTCTGCTTCTGATATACGAATCCAAACTAGTTCTGAATCGTTGCGTGATATCGACTCTACAGGTGAAATACAAGCTTCAGCTTATCGCATAGCAAGTGTTCAACCATCTTCAAATCCCCATTGCTACTGCGTTGAGATACTGTACTCTTCTTTGAAGATGACAAAGAACACTGGGGATTGAATTGTGAAGGGTTGAAACAAATTGAAGAATGGAAGAGAAAAAAATAGTGAAGAATTTGTGAAGTTGTCAAGAGAGGCTGATAGAGAATGATGCCTCTGATTTATAGCAGAACTGAAAATGATTCTGGAAACTTCAGGAAGACTTTCAGGTATTCGGTTACGATTCTGTTGTGGTTTTCATTCTCCATTCTGTTATGAGGCTGCCATAGGTTTCTTTTCTTTTTGAATTGTAAAAAGTTAGTTAAGGGTTAGTTAACTTTCTGTTAGAAACTGAAAGTTAGTTATTGATTTTTTTCTTTTGCAGGTTCTGAAAGGTAATTTGCGGAAGGTTATTGGAAGTAAGTTGGGAATATTGAGGGTGAAACGCGAAGGTGATAAAAATTGAAGGTTGAATAAGAGTTGATGAGGTTGAAGGTTTCTCATATATTGATCAATTGAAGAGGAAGAGTGATTTGGGGTTGATGACAGTTGAGAAATTCAGGTAAGGAATTCAGGAGGAGCTTTTTCTTTCTCTTTTTTTTCTTGTAACTATAACCGAAATTCTCTCCCTTGCAACATGATTTTATTAGTTTCACAACGAACTTCCTCTTACGCTTTTCTGGTTTTGAATGTGTCTTTACGGAATTCCGAATTCGCTGCGGAACTGACTTCACATAAATCACTTCTTCTTTTTTTTCTGAATCTGCGATTGGTTGTGTATTAAATTACAGTGAGCTGAATTGAACATATGGGTATTGTGGATTCTGCAGGTTGTTGAACTTAACCGTAAGCATCGTGCGATGCATTCTGGATTACAAACTGCTTTGAAGGAGTAATGATTCTTACAGATATTCGCTGCGGTTTCAAATTGGCATGAGCTCTGGTTCCGAATCCATGTTGATGAAGGTTGGTGGCGTTTGGAGATGGTTGAAGGTTAATGAAGACAATTCAGAATGGTGGTAGGATGGAATTCGCGGAATCCGCGGTTGATGAAGGTAAAAGATTCAGGGGAATTTGTTGAATTATGATGACGAAGAGATTGAAAGAGGTTGCATAAAAAATCTGGTGTACAATGTTTTCTTGGTGCAATTTTGTAGAGGGATTTTCTTTGGAATTCTCTAAGTTCTCTTCTTATTTTTTCATATATTTTCCTTTGCAATTGATTCTCTATTTTTCTCAACTTGTATTGAAATTCCACCGTGTCTCTTCCACTGTGAATTCACTTGTGAATGATCTAATAATTTCGCTCATAGGATGAAAAGCAACCAAAGTCCACGCATTTAAATATTGTTTAACGGCAACCCAATAACTTGTAAGCGGTGTAAGATTGGATCTTATTTCAAATGAAATACATTCCCAAAAGTAACCTCATAGAAACTTCTCAAGACAATCCACGAATCCCAATAATAACAATAACAATGTAGCCTTTGAAAATTGAATTCCAAACTTCATTTGTGACCCAATTGAACCTTGTCATTATTATTATTATTTTTCTTTGAAATCCATTTGAACTTGCAACTAAACTTGATCCTTTCCAACATCTTGTATTCAGATCCGAATCTTGAATCCATATTATACTTAAACTCTTCATAAAGCTTCAACCACAATTCTAACTCTACATAAGTTTGCATCATGCGACAAGCAAATGAGCGGACCACAATGTCTTGATTTCTATGTGGATCCATGGCGAGATCTCTTATGCCACGGCCCAAAATTCTTTTGCCGTAAAACTCTGATTAACTCTGCAAGCAATGATGGAATTCCTTGCACCCATCTGATAGATATGAACACAAGACCCTAATTCCGTAATCCACGTAGCCAATTCCAATGAAATAGAAAAAACAAAAAAACAGTGGAATAAACTGGTTCTTCAGAGGACACTGATCACATGCCTTATGAAACAACGAAATGGACTACTATGATGTTAATGAATTGAAGAGAAATGCTGATGAATGCAAGATGATGAGCCAATAGAGGGAATAAATATGAGGGCAAATTTTGAGGTATTACAGGGATGCACTACTCAAAGTTCTGCACGCTGCCTACGTGCTAGAAGAGATCACATTGAATCAGCTTGAAACAGTGGTGTCTAATGTCAATACTAGCCATGGGCTAGGTTTCACCAATGTTGATTTGACAATAGAAGGACGTCACCACAACAAAGCTTTACACATAACCCTGGAGTGCAAAGGGGTTATACTCTCTCATGTTCTTGTGGACATTGGGTCTTCACTCAATGTCTTGCCGAAGAAAGCTCTTGTCAAGCTCGAATATGATCGTATAGCTCTTCGACCAAGAAACCTTGTGGTCAGAGCTTTTGATGGCTCCAAGAGGTCTGTTCTTGGAGAGGTGGAGCTGCCTGTGATAATCGGTCCGCAGGTCTTTCAGACTACTTTCTATGTGATGGACATTCAGCCGGCCTACAGCTGTTTGTTGGGTCGACCATGGATTCATACCGCTGGCGCAGTAACGTCGACCCTTCACCAGAAATTGAAATATGAGTGGGAAGGACAGATTATCATCATTTGTGGTGAGGAGGACATATTTGTTAGCCATCTGGCTACATAAAAATACATTGAGATGGATGGAGAAATCCATGAAACTATGAGCCAAGGGTTTAAGGCCTTGAACATCAATGAGGCGACAACTGAAGTATTTGTTGCATCCCAAGAGGATATGATGGGTACTTCAATTGTCTCCTATCAGCAAGCCCGGAAGGTTGTTGAAGATGGTAATGCCCAAGGCTGGGGCAAGCTGCTGCCAGTGAAGAAGAAGGAGGACAAATTCGGTTTGGGTTACAAACCATTCCTACAAGATCAATCAGAGGCTGCAAAAGATCCCAAGTTCATTAGTGGGGGGTGCTCACCCCAGATGCTGTTAACAACCTGGAAGACGAGGCGGAAAGCGACCTCAACCTGGAGAGCTGGATACGTCCAAGGATCCTAGGGCACCAAGTCCTTAACTGGTCTTCCCAGGAAATTATAAGGGTTACTCCTGCAGAGTAATTATTATTTCCTGCTTTTTTCAGCATGCATCAAGTCCTGCATCTTGCCCAAGGTGTCAGGACTCATTTTGTAATAGGGTCATATTGTAATTTTGTGCAAATGGATTATCAATGAATATCAGACATCTTTTGCAAACAAGTCTCTTTTTTGCTCACTATCTTTTCATTTTTTACTTTTGTACTAAACAATAAAATGGCAATGTTTTCAAAATAATAACTTCATTTTCACTTTTTCTAAACAAGATTAAAATTGATCACTAAAACGAACCAATCTCAACCCTTACAGAGGTTACCCTCCAGATTGCACTGACAACAACACCACTATGACCTTGTATGACTTCGACAATCCAATTAACCAAGCGGATTAAGGGGTTGAAGAATACTATGAGTTACCTGAAGAGTTAGCCAGGTTGTTGAGGCAAGAAGAGAAAATGATAACTCCTCATCAGGAGGAGGTTGAAACAATTAATCTTGGTACCGAGGAAGATTTGAAAGAAGTAAAGATTGGGGCCGGTCTGCATGCTTCAGTAAAAGAACAACTTATTAACATGCTTCGAGAATATGTCGACGTCTTTGCTTGGTCCTATCAAGACATGCCAGGTCTGGACACGGATATTGTTATGTACAAGCTGCCCTTGAAAGAAGATTGCCCTCCAGTGAAGCAAAAGCTACGTCGTACTCGTCCGGATATGGCCATGAAGATTAAAGAAGAAGTACAAAAACAATGGGATGCCGGTTTCCTTGCTGTAACTAGTTACCTGTTGTGGGTTGCTAACATTGTACCAGTGCCCAAAAAGGATGGCAAAGTACGGATGTGTGTGGATTACCGGGATCTAAATAGAGCTAGCCCGAAGGATGATTTCCCATTACCTCACATTGATGTATTGGTCGACAACACAACTCAGTTCTCGGTATTTTCTTTTATGGATGGTTTTTCTGGGTATAATCAGATTAGGATATCACCCGAAGACATAGAGAAAACAACCTTCATCACACCTTGGGGCACTTTTTGTTACAACGTAATGCCTTTTGGACTGAAGAATGTCGGTGCCACTTATCAATGGGCTATGGTAACATTATTCCATGACATGATCCATAAAGAAATTGAATGCTACGTGGATGACATGATTGCCAAGTCCCTCACTGAAGAAGATCATCTGGTAAATTTGCTAAAATTGTTCAAGCGTCTTAGAAAGTATCAGCTGAAGTTAAACCCCAACAAACGCACATTCGGGGTACGTTCCGATAAGTTGTTGGGATTTATCGTAAGTGAAAAGGGAATTGAAGTTGATCCTGACAAAGTCAAGGCCATTCAAGAGATGCCGGCACCTACGACTGAAAAGGAAGTTTGGGGGTTCTTAGGTAGATTGAACTACATATCAAGGTTCATATCTCATCTTACTGCAACCTGTGAGCCCCTGTTCAAATTGTTAAGAAAAGAACAAACGGTCAGGTGGAACGAAGATTGTCAGGAGGCTTTTGACAAAATCAAGGAGTACCTGCAAGAACCTCAAATTCTTATGCCGCTAGTTGAAGGAAAACCTCTAATAATGTACCTGACAGTATTAGAAGGATTAATGGGGTGTGTGTTGGGCCAGCATGACGAGTCTGGTCAAAAAGAGTATGCAATATACTACCTAAGCAAAAAGTTTACCGACTGTGAACAACGTTATTCATTGCTCGAGAAAACTTATTGTGCTTTAGCGTGGGCTGCTCGCCGACTAAGACAGTATATGTTGACTCACACTACTTTATTGATCTCAAAGATGGACCTCGTCAAGTACATATTTGAGAAGCCAACACTTACCGGAAGGGTTGCAAGATGGCAAATGATTCTGACAGAGTATGACATTCAGTACACATCTCAAAAGGCCATCAAAGGCAGTGTACTATCTGACTATCTAGCTGAGCAACCCATTGATGATTACCAACCCATGAGATTTGACTTCCTTGATGAAGACATCATGTACCTAAAAGCAAAAGATCATGAAGAGTCTGTTCACACTGAAGGGCCTGACCCAGAAGAAGAGTGGACAATGATGTTTGATGGGGCTGTCAATATGAATGGTCATGGAGTTGGTGCAGTGCTCATTACACCTAAAGGAGTTCATATGCCTTTCTCGGTGAAACTCACCTTTACCTGCACTAACAACGAAGTTGAATACAAAGCCTGTATCATGGGTCTTGAGGAAGCCATTGACCTCAGAATCAAGACATTGAATGTATTCGGAGATTCAACTTTGGTAATCAATCAGACCAACGACAAATGGTACACTCACCAAGAGCATCTGATTCCATATCGTGACTATACGAGGAGATTATTGACTTTCTTCACAACAGTCAAACTTGAGTACATCCCTCGAAACGAAAATCAGTTCGCGGATGATTTAGCTACCATTTCCTCCATGATCAAGGTTCAAACTGCAAATTATGTTCCTCGGATTTCGGTATCCAGACTAGACCGACCAGCATATGTATTCTCCGTAGACATTGCCAAAGATGACAAGCCTTGGTTCCATGACATCAAAAGCTTCTTAGAGGATCAGACATACCCACTTGGGGCATCATCCAATGATAAGAAGACATTAAGAAGGCTGACCGGTAGTTTCTTCCTGAATGCTGATGGTTCGTTATACAAGCGAAACTTTGACATGGTTCTTCTCAGATGTGTTGATAAGAAAGAGGCAGACTTGCTGATGCACGAGGTACATGAAGGATCTTTCGGTACCCATGCTGGAGGACATGCAATGGCTAAGAAATTGTTAAGATCAGGTTACTACTGGATCACAATGAATGCAGACTGTTGTGCCTATGCCAGAAAGTGCCACAAGTGCCAGATTTATGCGGACAAAGTGCATGTGCCTCCAAATCCTTTGAACGTTATGTCTTCACCTTGGCCATTCGCCATGTGGGGCATTGACATGATTGGAAAGATCGAACTGACTGCTTCAAATGGCCACAGATTAATTCTGGTAGCCATTGATTACTTCACCAAATGGGTTGAAGCAGCTTCGTATGCAAACGTCACCAGACAAGTGGTAGCCAAATTCTTGAAAAGAGACATTATCTGTCGATATGGAGTACCCGAGCGGATCATTACTGATAATGGTTCCAACTTGAACAACAAAATGATGGCAGAACTGTGCCGAGATTTCAAAATCCAACATCACAACTCTTCTCCTTACAGGCCAAAGATGAATGGCGTTGTTGAGGCATCTAACAAAAACATCAAGAAGATTGTGCAAAAGATGGTGGTAACCTACAAAGACTGGCATGAGATGCTACCATTTTCTTTGCATGGGTATCGAACCTCAATCAGATCGTCTACTGGGGCAACACCTTATCAACTTGTGTATGGTATGGAGGTTGTCCTACCTGTTGAAGTTGAACTACCCTCCTTACGGGTAATGATGGATGTAAAGCTGGACAAAGCAGAATGGGTCCGGTCTCGGTACAATCAATTGAATTTGATCGAAGAAAAGAGATTAGCCGCAATCTGTCATGGGTAGTTATATCATAAAAGAATGAAGAAAGCCTTCGATCAGAAAGTCAGGTTTCGGGAATACCAAGTGGGAGATTTTGTGCTGAAAAGACTTTTTCCTCCTCATACAGACCACAGGGGAAAGTGCACTCCTAATTACGATGGTCCATTCATAGTAAAGAAGGTTTTCTATGGTGGAGCACTGATGCTCACTACTATGGATGGTGAAGATTTCTTATCCCCTGTGAATTCAAATGTAGTTAAAAAATACTTCGCATAAAATGACCCGCTGGACATAAAACAGAATGTAAGTCCAGGAAAAAATAGGGCATCCCGGTGAGTCAAAAACAGAATAAAAGACTCGAGAAAAAATAAGGGAAAAATCAAAAAAAAATGTACACCCGCTGAGTTGAAAAGCCGCATTGGACAGCTCAGGCAAAAATGGGTATCCCGGTGGATTGAAAACCCGAAAGGGAGATCCACACAAAATCAGGGAGTAAGCGAACAATTGTATTCTGAATTCGTCTGTATCATTCACAACATGGCAAGCTTCGAAAGGATAAAACATCAGTCAGAATCAACCTTCTTTAGAAAGCAAGATGAGAAGAATGTCAAGGTCATACAGGTCATAGCAAAGAAAGCTCACTGAAACGTCGTCAACATTGCCAACACTTTTACTTTTCTCAATTTATAACAATCTCCTCATTCCAGGAGATTTGTTTCTTTGACTGTATTTGCCAATTCAGGGCACCCGGATTAATAAAATCAGAGTTTTCAGTCACACCGCGTTTCGTACATTTTTATTTCATTTGCAAAAATGTCCAATATTCATAATAAGTACTTGCATAAAACAAATGAGCCATTTTTAATAAATTCTTGCGGGAAAGATATTTACTTTCAGGAATATCTAATTCCTATGACGGAATCCGGTAAGGGATACCTCGGGATACTTGTGCGTTTTCTCTTCTCTTAACAGATTGCAGGTATTCAATACGCAGCATGGGGTATGCCAAGCACCACTTCCCCAGCATACCTTATCCCCAAATAGTATCTGGAATGCTTTTCCCCAGCGAAGTTGTCAAAGTCTCCCCATCCCCAGCCAATCTCCCCACAGAGTTTCCATCCTCTCCCCAGAAGAGCAAATGCCTGAAACGCTTACACAACAAAGTGACGAAAGTTTCCTTCTACCCAGTTGGGTTCTCCTTACAGGATAAATCTATCAAAGATCTATTTTCCCAAGCAAAGTTGCACCTCCTGACAGATCTATCAATGATCTCTTCCCCAGCTGGGATATCCCTCCAAGCAGATCAGCCAGAGATCTTTTCTTCAGCGGGATCCAAATCCCGGATCGTTTTCTCTTTTGCATAATCATGGCATTTACATCATATTCACCAAATAAGTGTAGCATTCCGTCTAATACGGGGCATTACGGCAAAAATCAAACATTTGCATGATCACAAGCCAGGTTTGAGCCAGTCACCTGCAATTACCATCAGTATTTCATCAGCAATATATATAAAATCATATCCCCTACAGATAAAAGCCAAAGCGTCCCCTTTGTACTCTCCAACACAAATGCCTGTTCATATATACTCTTTTCGACACTCGTCCGGGTCGTATTATTCCCCGCAGATATAAGCCAAAGTGTCCCTTTTGCACTCTCAAAATACGGATGCATACATACTTTTTTGACATTCGCCCGTGTCACCTTTCCCAAGCATGGTTGCCAAATCACTTGGTGCAAACAAAAACACTTGTTTATAACACACTCCTCTCGACACCCGTTCGTGTCATCCTATCCCCACAGGTCGCCAGAACACCTTTTACACTCTCACATACAAATATTTGTCCATAGCATATATATATTTGACACTCGTCCGTGTCGTACATTCCCCAGCAAGTTGAACACTCGTCCGTGTCTTGCACATACTTTGCCAATAGACCAATACTCACTCATACTTATACAGAAGTCTCTGATACTCGTCCATATCTTGTTTATATATCACTCCTCAACGGATCCAACACTCGTTCGTTTTCTTTGTTAACCAGTTGATACTCGTCCGTATCATCATCTCTGAACACGCATCAATGTTTGTTTCTACCAATACACGTCTGTATCAAGGTCCTAGGGATGCTCGTCTGAATCTTTAATCTATACACAGCGTCAAACACGTATACCTTTCATTCTTGAACATAAGCACTCGTCCGTGTTTACCATCCCTAGTAAGTCACCAACAAAACAACTTTTCTTCTATCTAACATTCGTCCTATGTCGTGATACTTTCGGCAGTCGTCCCCTGCTAGGTGATCGTCCTTCACCTTTAGATGACTGTCCCTCATCCCTTTCCCCAGCGGAGCCTCCATTATTGGAACCCTCCTATCCTACATTCATCCTATGTCGTCGTTGCACCCCAAAATTTGCCATCCACAAGACAATACATTGTGTCCCAAGAGGTTCACAAGGTTCACAATGTTCACAAGACATCTCATGAGGTTCATAGGGTTCACAGTTAGTCAGAAAATTTGACAATTCCCTAAGACAATGCATCCTCCTAAACAATGCATCTTAAACTAGGGTTTTGACTTCCATCAGGCTAAATGGACTTCCAAGACTTCAAGTGAGCTTCATAGCATCCTATATGTGTTCAATAATCCCCATGGCAAGTTTCAAGACTTTCCCAAAAGATTTGCTCAGTCAGATGATCAGATAGGTTAAAATCAGTCAAAGCAGTTAAAAAGTCAAACTGAGGTCAACTGTGGTCAAACCAAAGTCAAACTTCATGATTTTTTGCCAACATCAAGTATATGAGGTAAAATTCATCATTTGATCAAGGGTTGATCATGATTCATCAAGGAGATTTCAGATCATCAAGAATCAGGAGTTTCTAAATTAGGGTTTTCATAGGAAAAGTCAACTGAACTTTGACCAGCCATAACTTTCACATGCTTCAGCAAAAATTTTCCATCCAAAGCTCATTTTTAAGTAAATTGAATTCTCTACAACTTTGTGTCTCACAAGCCAAGCCCAAAAATGCTTCATTTGGAAGGTATGAGCTAAGACATTATAGGTCCTTTTAAAAGTCAACAAAAAGTCAACAACTTCCAAAGAGTATAACTTGAGAATGGTAAAAGATATGGACATGAGACCAAAGATGTTGGTTAGAGGACTCTTTAATATTTCCAAAATGTCCAAGAACACCTTCATAGCATTAAAATTGAAGGATTTGTGCCCTTGCAAAGTTGGGAAATTTTTGGGAAGTTTATGAAGCAAATAAGGCCTTAAAACCAATTTTTGCTAAATGAGCCCACCAAATTGCCATTCAATCTTTACAATATCACCAAGCACGACCCAACCCATACATTTTATGATTTTTTATATTTTATTTCATATTTATTTGAATTTTATTCATTAAAATACAAATTAAAATAAAATGTGAAAATCATATATTTGGAAAAGATTTGGTTTCTAGAAGGTCTTAAAATTTATTTAAACTTGATTGATACAAATATAATGGAGATCATACCAAAATAGCAAGGCTAGATCAAAGAATATTCAAGTTTTAAGATCATATCTTTATCAATCTCCCAAAGTCCAAAAGTCCATAGTTTTGTGAAAGATTTGACCTAATTTCATTGTATCCTATATAAACAACATTAAGCAATACATCATACACGAATTCAGAGCCTCCAAGTGCACATTCAAATTTCAAAAACTCACCTAAAAACCTTGATTCAGATTCTTTGATAGAAGGTTTGTCAAAGCATTTTAAAGGTTGAAATAGGTTCCCTGGATATCATGGAATATAACCTGATCATTACATTGCCCTATAGCATCTCACATTGATAAACCCGAATCAAGTTTTCACGTTTTTTTTTTATTTTTTCGTTCATAATCATTTACATGTTATTAATGGATTTTGCTTATTGATTTGTGTTTAATGAAGGTTTGTGATGAATTCTGTGCAGTTTAATTGAAGAAACCATGGCCGAATCGTATAGTGCCATTCTAGGGTTCATGACCTTCAAATTAGGGTTTAATGATTCAGTGAATATAAATGAATTATAAAACCGTAGATCAATTGCAAATGATGTCTGGATTATATTTATGTATTCAATTTAATAAAATTTTACGTAAATGATGATGTTTGAATTTCGTAGGGTTTCTTGCCATTTGAAATTTCGCAGGAAAATTGGTTGCAAATTTCGTAGGAAAATTCGCAAGTCTGGAGGTTGAAGATGAAGTGATCTGGCGCGAAAATACTATTTGAAAATTGGACTTATTTTATTATGAGTTGTTTATGTTATATTTCAAAAACGTTGCAGTGGCTCAGCTGGTAAATGCATGCGCGTATGAAGATCAGGGCAGGGGTTCGAATCCCAGCTTCACCATTTTTTTGCTTTATTTCATTTGTATTTCCAGGTTTAATATATGAGGGCTTGTACTCATCCATTGTTCACAACGCGCGCGCAGCCTGGTGGTAGCCTTATGCGTCCAGGGGGTGGCAAAGCCTAGGGCGTGGGTTCAATCCCTGCCCCAGGTAAGTTTTATTTCATTGTTTTTTCTAATTATTTTGCTTAGTTATTTTATTTTCTAATTAATTATAATCATATTTATTATATATTTAAATAATAATAGGTAAATATATGTATTAATTTCATATTTTCTAAAAACCCTCTAATTTATTTTCTAAAATTCTAATCCTAGTTTTTTTTTATTTATTTAAATTAAAATATGTATATATTATTATCATTTATTTATTTTTGTAAATGGTTAAATTAATATTGTAAATAAAATTATAAACCCTAATTCTATTTTCTAAAAATTCTAACCCTAATTTATAAAACCCTAATTTTTTTTAAAACCTTAATTTATTACCTTAATTATTTTATTTAAATATTAAATTTAATAAATGTTTCTAATATATATAATTAAATAATTAATCATGTTTTATTTTGTAAATAAATTAGTATATGGTTTATTATTTTATTTTTATCTCAAAAAATTCTTAAAATTTGTTTATTTAATTTATATATGTTTTGTGTATTTGTGCTAACATCTTCTTTCTTATAATTATTTTTATTACTAACCCTTTTTTATTATTTCGTTATATACTTATTATTTAAATCGTTTCTATATTTATGTAACTGCAAAAGCCTTGTAATAGTCGTAGGGTTATTTTTGTCTTTATTTTATTATTTATAAATGTTTATATTGCCATGGTTAGTAAATATAGGGAGTGATAACATGTTTGTATTTTAAAATTAATCTAGAATCACTAATTTAATAAGATAAATATATGAACCTATACACGCACACACGTAAGTCGATCTTTGATCGCCATCTCACTTCCTAAGGTTATCCCTCATGTTGCCTAAATAAAAAGTTCAAGTAAGGTGTCTAAAAGCAAGGTCTCTTCTCATAAACAAATCATCTAGTCCCTTTCAATATTATAAGATCAAGTCCCTTCGATGTTGCCTACGTAAATGATCTTGTCCCTTTCGAATAAAAGATGATAAGTCCCTTCGTATTGCTAAGACACCTTACAGTTGCCTAAACACAGATGACCCTTCATATGTCCCTTATACATCCAAGGTAATGACTACCTATTCCTTAATAATATGGATAGTCTTACCATTGAAGAACATTTAAGAACGGTAAAGATTCAAATTTGGGTAGGTTCCTCTTAAGTACTTGCTCACTTTTCATCAAATTACTTCATTACACTTCACATTTTCAAACAAATTTTCAAAACAAAGTCTTTATATATATTCGTACAAGGATCATTATAAAGTACTTAAGGAAATTTTTAATCACACACTACACTTCTCAAAACAATTTAAAGTGAGCTAAGTAACTAAGAGCCCATGGATAACCATGGATGTAAAGGGTGCTAACACCTTCCCTTTACAGAACCTATCCCCCGAACTCAAAAATCTTTTAAGGTCTTTCCTGTTCTTTTATGCCCTTTCCTTTGGATAAAATAAAAGTCAGTGGCGACTCTTGCTATCCGCAACATAACTAAAGTCAGTTCTCCCACCGTGTTACAGAACTGGCGACTCTGCTGGGGATTTAATAAAAGAGGGGTACCCTTAGGAATTAGATCACTTCAAACTTGTTTGCTTTGTTTGCTTTACTTTACTTGTTGGGTGCTCTTATGTGTGAAAGATCCTAACCCGGATCTAGTGTACCTTAGGTAAATGGCAATAAACCAAGGAAACTGTACGACCTATACCGATATGGTTGATCTGGTGGCCATAGTTAGTGTGACTTCTTGGTTGGTGCTTATGTTCCTTAAGTCAAGTTGAGGATAATATGAGGCTGCCATATGTTGTCAATACACTAACTAACTTTTAGAACCCTAGTCATCCCATCTTAGCCTTTAGAAAGTAGTGAGTTAACCGGCTTTGGTGAAGACTGAAGTTGGTTGATACTCGATACTACGCTCATTGAGATTTTAAACTTGGAGGGTTTTGGTTGGCAAGTAAGTTGTCTACTGAACAACCACCCTTGTGAATGATCAATGATATTGAGATCCCTTAGAACCTGGTTACTTTATAGGAAAGGATGAACCAACTAACTTCAGGGGAGGGTACTTACCTTTAAACCTCATGCAAGCCTTCAAACCTAGGGCTATTGTGTGATTTGTTTGTGTGTGCCACATGTTTGTGATTGAGCATAACATCATAGCATCATCATGCATCATAAGCATAGCATTTTCACTAACCATTTCAAGGACCAAAGGATTTATCTTTGTTCTTTGTTGCAGGTCATGACTTCTGCTCGTAGGAATACTATCTGGATCAACTTTGTAGGAATACTTCCTAAGCTTAAGGAATTGGTCTCTCAAGTTTCTGAAAACTCCCAGTTCATCAAGAGGCATGGTCACCTACTGGATCTAGTCACTTCAGAGTTCAATGAAGACATGATGAGTGTCTTGTTTCAGTTCTTTGACCCTAAGCATCACTGCTTCACATTCCCCGACTATCAGTTGGTTCCTACAATGGAAGAGTTCTCCAAACTTCTGGGTATACCTGTCCTTGATCAGAGACCTTTCACAGGCTTAGAGAAAGAGCCTAAACCTGAAGTCATTGCTGCAGCTCTACATTTGAAGAAATCAGACATTGTCCTAGAAACAAGGAATGGAGTTAAGGGTATTCTTGTTAAGGTATTGATGGAGAAAGCTCAAGTGTTCCTGAAGGCTATGAGTTATGATGCTTTTGAGGAGATCTTGGCTCTATTGATCTATGGCTTAGTGTTGTTCCCCAATCCAGATCAGTTCATAGACATACACGCCATCAACATATTTCTGACTCATAACCCCGTGCCTACATTACTTGGAGACATCTTACATTCTCTTCATACCCGTACTACGAAGGCACGAGGAACTCTGATGTGTTGTATACCTCTATTGTCTAGGTGGTTTATTTCTCACCTTCCTCGATCAGTGATGAAGAATAAACAAGGGTTCAGGTGGTCCAAGAGGATTATGTCACTTTCTCATTCAGATATTCATTGGTGCTCTCGATCTACGGAGAATGTTACTATCATTGACCGTTGCGGGGAGTTCCCTAATGTGCCACTCCTGAGCATAAGAGGGGGAATTACTTACAATCCTTCCTTAGCTCTACGTCAGTTTGGTTATGCTCGGAGTGATGGTCCTCATGACATGCTTATTCAGGGTATTGTGTTCGACTACGACAACGATCTTCAAGGTTACCATTAAAGGTTTATACGAGCATGGGGTAAAGTGAACAAGGTTGACAACAAGACTCTGGAACCCAAGTACACTATTCCTATGGAAGCTTATCTCAGATGGGTGCAATCTCGTGCTCAGACTCTTATGATGCCATATCATGCCATCCTGCCAGTTACTATGGAGCCTTTTGCTGAAGGAGATACTTCTTATATCATTCTTCATCCAGACATGCCCACTGACATGGAAGATTTACAAAGGTCCTGGATCCAGTTGAAGGAGCAAAGAGATACTTTTGAGACTCATTACAAAGCAAGTCAAGAAAGAATCATGGAGCTAACAAAACAACTTCACGAGGAGCAGAATCTCAACTCATACCTCAACATAAAGAGGAAACGTCCATGGGAGACTTAAAACCCCATCTTTTGTATTCATTTCATTTTTATTGTAAGCCCAAGGGGCAAAACAAATTTATTACTAATAAAAATTTACTTTTTGGTTGTTTAAACAAATTTAAATCCTGCGGTCCTTGAAAACATTGCATACGCATTTACATATCATATCACTGCATCACAGGTTTCTTATGAACAGGTATCTTATCTTCTCGATGTTTATTTCAGCAGAAATGGCTCTTGAACAGACTGTCAAAGATCTCCAGGCACAGAATGCACAATTCCAAGAGCTGATCCTGAACTTGTCCAAGGGACAGGATGCATTGAAGGCACTGCTGGCTAAGAAGACTAAGAAGGCTAGAAGATCAGGAGGCCTTATTAATCTAGGAAGAAGGTTCAAAGGTCCTGTCAAGACCAAGGAACATGTTGAAGATTATGAGTCTGAGGAGTCTGAGAAAGAGGGAGGCAGTCTCCATAATACTATGGGGGATTCTGATTCGGAAGCAAATTATTATCATGATCCTAATGAAGATAAGTTCAAGATGCTGGTGGATAGAATGAATGCTATGGAGTTACAAAAGTCTTCTGGGCTGGATTTTGAAGATCTAAGCTTGATATCTGGAGTGGTTATACCCATTGGTTTCAAGGTCCCTGCTTTTGTAGTGTATGATGGTGTCTCATGCTCCAAGCTGCATCTAAGGTCCTATGTCCGGAGGATTCAACCCCATACTGCTGAGAAGAAATTGTGGATTCATTTCTTCCATAAGAGCTTGTCTGGAGCTCAATTGGAATGGTACTATCAATTGGAGAGTGCCAATATTCGTGATTGGAATGATCTTGCTGAGGCTTTCTACAGGCAATATCAATACAATGCTGACTTAGCACCTACTCGCATGCAACTCCAAATCATGTCTATGGGTACTAAGGAGAATTTCAAGGAGTATGCCCAGAAGTGGAGAGACCTGGCTAGCAGAGTTCAACCTCCTCTGACTGACAGGGAGCTAGTGGATATGTTTATGAGTACGCTGAATGGTCCTTTCTATAGTCATCTCATTGGAAGCTCATCATCTGGCTTCACTGAGTTGATAATGACTGGAGAACGTGTGGAAAGTGGTATAAGAAGTGGCAAGATACAAGTGAGTGCCTCTTCATCAAGCACTGCCAAGAAGCCCCCTAGTGGGAAGAAGGAGTCAAATGTTGTTTATGGTCAACCTGGTCGTAATAGGAGTCACCAATCTGTGGGAGCAGTTCACATCTCCAATCCTACTCCTGCAGCACCAGAGCCACCACAGAGCAATCAGCAGAAACCTAGAAGACAGTTCACCAAGATCAACATGTCACTGGCCCAAGCCTTGCAACACTTGTTGAAAGGGGAACTCATTACTTTGAAGGACCCTCCTCAGAATCCTAATACTTCCTCTCCTCTGTACAATCCTAATGCACGATGTGCCTATCATTCTAATTGTCCGGGACATGACACCAACAACTGTTGGATATTGAAAAACAAGATTCAAGATATGATTGATGCTAGAGAGATTGAATTTGACCCTTCTGGGACTCCAAATGTGATTACTGCTCCCATGCCAAATCATGAGAAGACTGTTAATGCCATTGATGAAGTTTCATATATTTCCTCAGTTGCAGATGTGACTACTCCATTATCTGTTGTCAAGAAGAAGTTGGTACAGGCTGGATTCTTTCTAGGTTGTAATGAAGATTGTTTCTATTGTGCTTATAAACCGGATAGCTGCTGGAAGTTGAAGGATGGTATTCAATGCCTCATGGACAATTACACCATATTGTTTGAGAGGACACCTTCTGTGGAGAGTATGGTTGAACATCTAACTCAAGGTGCGAAGGTTGAAGATGTGGATATGATTGATAAAGTTCCAGTAAGGATTACCTCCAAGGGCCCTATCAAGATCACTCATAAGGGTCCTATCAAGATTACTTCTGAAGGCCCTGTGAAGACTGTTGCTGAAGCTAGAGTGGCTCCAATGATTATTACCACTCCTGGTCCTATTCCGTATATTTCTGATAAAGCTATACCCTGGAATTACGGTTCTAATGTTTATATCCATGGTGTTAAACAAGAACCTTTGACCGATACACCTGCTACGCCTGATAACCTTGATGTTGATAATATTGCTGGATCTAGTAAGATCACAAGAAGTGGAAGAATTTTCTCTCCTCCGGCTACCTCAAAAAATACAGTTACTCCAACTACTACCTCCACTTCTGAGCCAAATGCTGATGCTCGGGGCAAAGGTCTTGTGGTTGAACTTGTGCAAGCTGAGGCACTGACTGCTGAGAATCTTTCTAAACAGATGGAAGAAGTGTTGAAGATCATTCACAAGAGTGATTATGATATTGTTGACCAGTTGGGGCATACTCCCTCCAAAATTTCCATGTTGTCTTTGTTGTTGTGTTCTGAGGCTCATGCTAAAGCCTTGATTAAGTTCTTGAAGACTGCTCATGTACCAAATTAGATTTCTGTGGATCAATTTGAAAACTGTGTTGCACATCTGACTTATGATAATGGGTTAGGTTTTTCTGATGCTGATTTGACTCTTGCCAAGAGAAACCATAACAGAGCTTTACATATTTCCATTGAATGTAGAGGCACTACCTTGTCTCATGTGTTGATAGACAATGGCTCTTCATTGAATGTACTTCCCAAAGAGGTTCTGAACAAGCTTAGTCCTGAAGATGTTGTGTAAAGACCAAGTAATATAGTGGTGAGGGCCTTTGATGGTTCAAGAAGGGTGGTGCATGGAGAAATAGATCTCCCAATTAAAGTAGGCTCTCAAGTTTTCAATTCAACCTTTTATGTAATGGATATTCGTCCTGCGTACTCTTGTTTGCTTGGACGCCCCTGGATCCATGGGGCAGGTGCTGTGACCTCCACTCTACATCAGAAGTTGAGATACCCAGTAAAGGGAAAGGTTGTCACTGTTTACGGAGAGGAAGAATATATGGTCAGTCATGTGAATACATTTAAGTATGTTGAAGTGGAAGGTGAATATGTTGAGACTCCTTGCCAGACATTTGAAGTAGTTCCTTGGGTTGTTCCTGCTACTGAAGCTCCTCCTGTTGTCAAAAGAGTTCCTGTGGTCACCAGAGTACCTCTTACAATGGCCTCCCTCAAAGATGCCAGAGCTGTGGTTGAAGAAGGTGGTTGTACTATCTGGGGTCAGCTTCCTGACATTCCTTACAAGTCTGACAAGTTTGGTTTGGGTTTCACTGTAGAGTCCCAGAAGGTTGTTCGTCGTGCTCGTGCTGTTCGTATAACCAATCAAGGGATCATGAAAGATCAAATCAATATTGTGGGTGACTATAATGAAGACTACAACCTGGATGACTGGATCTTTCCTACTATGGGTGATGGGCTCAACAATTGGAAGGCCGAAGACGTTATTCCTATCTCCTTTAGTCAGGAGTAAATACTATTACTGTGTTGTTATTTTTAAGTTTGTAATTTTTTGAACAATTAAACTTTTAAGCCTTGTGTCTTACCCGGGACACAATGGTATGCTTGTTTCGGGATGTCATGTCATTTGCATACTTCATTCAATAAAAATCAATGGACGTTTCGTTTTCGTAAATATTGTGTTCCCTTGTCTTTCTTTTATTTTTTATTTTTGTTTATCAGCTATGTGTTCTTACACACACCCACATCACTAAAATGCAGATCCTCATCCACTCTGGATCCTGTTGATAACAGTTTTACTATTGCCAATTATAATTTAGAGAATCTGATCTATCAAGCTGAAGATGGAAAGGATGAAGATTGTGAAGTACCTGTAGAGCTTGCTAGGTTATTACAACAAGAAGAAAAAGCTATACAGCCACATGAAGAGCCAATCGAAGTTGTGAATCTGGGAACTGAAGAAAACAGGAAAGAGGTCAAGATAGGGGCTGAATTAGAGGATGGTGTTAAGAGCAGATTAATTCAAATGTTACGTGATTATGTGGAGATCTTTGCTTGGTCCTATGAAGATATGCCAGGGTTGGATACAGACATTGTGGTTCACCGTTTACCAGTAAGAGAAGACTGTCGTCCAAAGAAGCAGAAGGTTCGTCACATGCGTCCTGAAATGTCAGAAAAGATTAAAGCAGAGGTGATGAAACAGTTTGATGCAGGGTTCTTAGCTGTGACTTCTTATCCTCAATGGGTTGCAAATGTGGTACCGGTACCTAAGAAAGATGGTAAGGTGCGTATGTGTGTAGATTACAGGGATTTAAACAAAGTCAGCCCCAAAGATGACTTTCCACTTCCTCATATTGATGTTCTGGTAGACAACACTGCTCAACATAAAGTATTCTCTTTCATGGATGGCTTCTCTGGTTACAATCAAATCAAGATGAAACCTGAAGATATGGAGAAGACTACATTTGTTACACAGTGGGGCACTTTTTGTTATAAAGTGATGCCATTTGGTTTGAAGAACGCTGGGGCAACATATCAGCGTGCTATGGTGGCTTTGTTTCATGATATGATTCATCATGAGATAGAGGTATATGTGGATGATATGATAGCCAGGTCCCATAATGAAGAGCAACACCTTGATCATATGCATATGTTGTTTGAGAGGTTGAAGAAATACAAGTTGAGGTTGAACCCAAACAAATGTACTTTTGGAGTTAGATCTGGTAAACTTTTGGGTTTCATCGTCAGTGGAAAAGGTATTGAAGTGGATCCTGCAAAAGTGAAAGCTATACAAGAGATGCCAGCTCCCCGTACTGAGAAGGAAGTTAGAGGTTTCTTGGGACGATTGAATTACATTGCAAGATTTATTTCCCAATTAACTGCTACCTGTGAGCCAATCTTCAAGTTGTTGAAGAAAGATCAGGTAATGGAGTGGAATGATGAGTGCCAGACAACCTTTGATGAAATCAAGAGATATCTTCTAGAACCTCCAATCTTGATGCCACCAGTTGATGGAAGACCCTTGATTATGTACTTAACAGTGTTAGACAACTCAATGGGGTGTGTATTGGGGCAACATGACGAGTCTGGTCGAAAAGAGCAGGCAATATACTACCTTAGCAAAAAGTTTACCGACTATGAAACAAGATACTCACTGCTCGAGAAAACTTGCTGCGCTTTGGCATGGGCTGCTCGCCGACTAAGACAGTATATGTTGACTCATACTACCTTGTTGATTTCGAAGATGGATCCAATCAAGTACATATTCGAGAAACCTGCTCTCTCCGGACGAATAGCAAGATGGCAAATGATCTTAACAGAATATGATATACAATATACTACTCAGAAGACCATTAAAGGAAGTGTTGTAGCTGATCATTTGGCTCATCAAGCAGTGGATGATTATCAATCAATGAGTTTTGAGTTCCCTGATGAAGACATTATGATTATTACTAAAGAACCTGGACAATATGACGGACCTGAACAAGGATCCCGATGGACTATGGTTTTTGACGGAGCTTCTAATGCACTTGGTAATGGTGTTGGTGTTGTGATCATTTCCCCTGAAGGCTGTCATACCCCAATTACTGCAAGACTTTGTTTCTATTGTACTAATAACATGGTTGAGTATGAGGCATGTATCCTGGGTATCAAAGCTGCCATTGATATGAAGATTCAGTTCCTGGATGTATATGGAGATTCAGCCCTGGTAGTAAGTCAGATCAAAGGAGATTGGGATACCAAGCATGAAAATATCATCCCCTACAGAGAGCTTGTATTATCTTTAATACCTGTAAACACCCCAAATTTTCCCTCACCCATTTCACCATGGCTTGTGATCATTTTCATATGCATAAACACAATCATAGCATCTCATGTCACATTTTGATTCACTGCATTGGTTCAAAGTCATCTGCATCTAGGGTTTGTGATCTGAGCAATCCAAGAGCCTCTTGAGCCACTCCAAAGGTCAACAATCACTTCAAAGGGGTCCATGTGTGTTCAAGCATCATATTATACCCCCTCAAAGTCAAGAATGTCAAAGAATCACAAGAACTGAGAATGGTATGGAAGCAGAGTCAGGCTTAACTGCCCAGATGACCTAAAATTAGAGTTTTGGTTTCAAAGGCCATAACTCCAAATTTTTTGGTCATTCTTGTTTCTATTGGTCTCTATATGGTATAGGGAGTATGCATATCAATTTTCATGAAGAAATTCCATGGGGAAGTCATCTGATCAAGAGTTGACTTTTCAAGCAAGTCAGTGCAAAATCAGGGTATCTGAGGCCCCCAGTGACCCAACCAAAGGGCATTCTTCATCATTTTGATTGTATATGATCTTTATTTGATCATGGAAGATGTTTGAAGCTTACAAAATTCAATAATTTCAAGTTTTTGCAAAGTTGACTTTTTGGGCAAGTTTGACTTTTAATGAAATTGCCATTTTAGGCAACTTTTTCAACCTTTACTTTTTGATTCAAAAAAGCTTCAATTGGAAAAACTCTGGTCATGAAAGTTGTAGAATAGATCTTTCCCTTTTCAAAAAGTACAAGAACATGACCTAATTCATTTTGGATCAAAAGTTATGGCTTGTCAAAGTTGGCAAAAATCACTAAATTTCAAAGTTTCTACCAAAGAGGTATTTTGCAAAATGACTTGATCAAGTGTTCTAAAGCTATCAAATGCACTTCTAATACACACAACATGATCATGTGACATCTAAAGTTCAGAATGGACCAAAGAATTACACATTTTTATGGTTTATGGAACAAGATTTTTCATAAGAGGCAAAAGTGAACCAAGTTGCAAAACTCATCATAGCTTCTCATCCACTTGCTGGCTAGCTTGCTGATCAATCCTAGGCCTTTCCTCACATCATGCTGCGCAGGACATGCCTTTTGTACTCAGCTAGCAAGTAGCCCATGCCCTTCTTACACAACTTTGACATTTTGGCAAAAGCACCCATATCAATCAATAAAGCACATGTCACTTCTTCTGACCAATGGCATTTATTTATACAAAGAAAATGCAAGCCAAACACAACAAGAAGCAAGCCTGAAACACTTCACAACACAGCATTCACATTTTCACCTCATCTTGCAAGAGCTTTCGAAAATCATCACACAAGCCACAAACATACAAACCAACTTCACAAACCATCTCACCATGCTTCACTGAACACAAACCAACCCTCAAAAAAGCCTGAAAGCCATTGAATCAAAAACACGATCATCACCTGACCCTGAACAGAACTTGTTCAATCTCTCAAACCAGCCCAAATAAACTTCAAACAAGCCTGGAAAACACTTTGGAGAGGTCATTGGAGCTGTTTAGAAGCAAGAAACTGGCCCAGAAGCTCCTGGTTTGAAAGCTTCGATTCAGGTAGCTATGGCATTTCATTTTTCCAGAACCTCTATTTCTTGTTTCTAAATGATAAAGCATGCTTCCCTGAGTTCATTGAACTTGTTACTTTTGAAAAAGATTGAGAAATGAGGTTGTATTGTGTTTCTGAAATTTTGGCAGTTTTTGATGTTTGATTCGTATCTTGATTTTGTGTTGAAATAAATGGATTTTGTTGCTGGATTATTGTTTAAGGATGTTAGTTTAGTTGATCTGGAGAGTTTGGCATGATTTCATGGCGTATTGAGAGAGATTGGGAGATGACCTAGCCGTAGAAGACGACCGGAACAGTGTTCCGGTCGCCTGAGAGTGATTAGGGCATGGATTAGGGTTTAATCAGTTAATTAGTGAATTTGAATGTCATCCCTTGGATGTGGCGCCAAGTCTCTTCCCGCGCATGTGAATTCAAACCTGGACCCTTGGATGCGCATACTTTTCCTTTTCAGATTAATTTCATTTTATTTTTCCAATTAATTCATTTGTTTTCTCATATTTATTAAAAATAGCAAAACCTTTTTAAAAATTCTGAAATTTTTTATACAAACTTTTATTTAATTTCAGAAACCAAAAATATTTTTATTTTTATTTTTTTTGTATTAAAAAGTATTTTTAAATCATTTAAAAGTTTATTTTTAATTAATTAATGAGAATTAATTAATTAAAAATACTTTTAGGTATTTAAAAATCACAAAAAAATTCATGAAACCTTCATAATCATTTAGAAACATTGTACAACCCTCAAACCAAATTTATTTTTTGATCTTGATGTCTTTTGAGAATTCTTCATGGAATTAAAATCATTTTAAGGCATTATTTTGATCCAAACTTCAAAAAATCATTTCTGCCTAACCATTGAGAGTTGGACTTTGATTCTTTTTGCATTGCATTTTGCTCAGCATGTAGTTTGTGAGATTAAATTGGCATGATTTGATCTTTCATTTTCAATTTGTTTGGCATTTTTCTTGTTAAGGTACCCTAAAACCCTAGAAATCTTAGAAAATTCATAACCCTAGTTAGGTTAAGAGTTGGAACCTCTCCTTTGGGCAGTGAGTTAGTATAGGATTAGGGTCCCTTTGAATGCATTTTCAATTTTTTATCTTGATGTTTGCTTCTGATTTTGGTTTTTGTTTTATGCATTGATCATAAACCCTAATTTGGGCTTCCTCTTGCATTCATCTTGTATTTGCATTCATACCTTGACTTGCCATAGCATTTTATGCATCCATTTGGTTCATTAGACATATTAAGACATGTTAAAAGTATGTTTGATCATTGCATCATGTATTTGCCATGTTGTATGTCATTTGCATATCATAACTTTTCATGTGTGTTCATGGTTCTAAACTTGCTCCATTTGCATCCATTGGTTCATATGTCCATCCTCATACCTTGATTCATGTTCACATCATCTCATAGCATCATTATCATCTCATATATGCTTCTGGTTTTGATTTGCATCATGTTATTTCATTCCATTTTGCATTGCATTGCATCTTTCTCACTAACTTTTCAGGTGGTAAGCAACTTTGAGAAGTGGATTTGCCTTCACTTCTCACCTTTTCCTTTCATCTCTTTCATGCATCCTTGCTGCATTTTGTTATGTGCTTGAGTTTGAGCTAGCTCATTCTCCTTCTTCTTACTTTCTTCCTTCAAGTGACTTGACTTCTTAAATGAAGCAAGTTACTTTGCTTCTCCTGATCCTTTCATCTGCTTCCTGGTGGTTCCTCTGAAGATTTCTTTCTTAAACCTCACAAACCTTAGGAACAACCAAGCATGACAATGATTAGGGTTTTGATTAGTCTCCCCACTTAGTTTTACCTTTGTGTCTCATTGAGTCTTCTCTCCTCACCTCATAATCAGGGACTAAACCCTAAAGGCTTTAAGGCTTTGTGATTAAGCTTATGCCTGCATCCTTCTATTAGGATGGAGTGTATAACTTTAATCCTAAGAGTTAAACCCTTAATGTGTTTAAATCCTTTAATAAATTCACATAATAATCATCAAGACTTCACACTTGTAACTTGGGCCTTGCATTAGGGTTCTAATTCTTCCTTAACTGGTTAAGAAGGACTAACCCTAGTGTTAATGGACAAGTCCCCCTCAAGTTGTCTTACAAACCCTAAAAAACACTTCATCATCTTATCATTAACTAAAATCCACTTAATAAAGGCTTTGTTTTGTCATGAGTTTAATCCCTAATCATGGATTAAGTTGAGGAGTTTTCCTCAGCTTAAACATTCTCATCTATTATCCTTCTATTAGGATGGTGTAATGAGTCTGTTTAATCCCTGATTATGGCTTAATCTCATTACTTAACACTAAACAAAAAACCACAAAAACATCTAAATAATCACAAGTAGGTTAATGATCTTAATCCTACATCAAAAGGTGATTAAGTGTGAGACTCTGACTTCACACTTAAGGTATTCTCATCACCCCTAATCAGAGGGAAGATGTGATGAGTTTACTAAACCCATTGGTTTAGGCTTAAGCTCATTAACTTATGACAAACTTCAAAAAAGCAATAAAAGACTGAAAACACACAAAAAAACAAATAATAATCGTCTCCTCCGGGATTCTTTTCTCATCACATTCACTCATAAACGAGAACTTGCTTCTTCCGTCTAATGCAAGACAGTTTGCACCTGAGCCAGACAGGTCATACACTTGAGCATAGACAAGTAAGCAGTTCACAAGTCAATTCACCTTTCAGTCTCTTTGGGTCGAACTACGGTGTTCTGACTTCCTCATTGCACGAGAGGATACGTAGGCATAACTTAACAGTTATCGAACAAAAGTCTCTGTATATCCCCCCCTCTTTCAGCTTTATTCTTTAGCCTCTTGATCTTGAGCATCTCACTCTGTTCTTACACTGACACTTCATTTATACACTTCACTTCTCTTACACTGACACCTGTACATCCTTTCCCAGCTCTTTTATACACAAATTGCACTGACACTACCCCTTTAAAACACAAATCTTTTAAGCGTGGATCCCGTCGAGTACGACGGACAATCTGGGTGCTAATACCTTCCCAGGTTGTAACCAACCCCCTTTCTCAGTCTCTCTGGTTCGCAACCGTCTTATCCATCTTTTTCTAGGTCTATGCAGCATTGCCTTTCCTCCGGGATAAAAATGCCTAGCTGGCGACTCTTTTCATTCCCTGTGAGTTCACTCCTGTGTGTTCTCACATCCCTCTTTCTCCGACCGTTCGCGTCTGTACCTTTATTTGGGCCATTCCCATTTATCGGGAGCGACAGCTTGGCGACTCTGCTGGGGAACCTTATACTGTGACCAGGGCTTCTGGTTCTTTTTATGGGTTCCTCCTAGCGCTTGATTGATTTGTGTTTACTGGGGTGTTATGTGCTATTTGTGCTTGTATTTGTATTTATTTTTGCTTTATGTACAGTTTTTTTACTGCTTCCTTTATAGCTTTACATATATCATACTGTCATACTGTGCTGGCTGGATCTGCTTTTTTGCTTTGGTGGGTGGGTTCTATTGAGAGTTAAGGTCCTATACCTGGGACCTGAGTGACACCTAGGCTAGAGTGGTTCATGTTCTTTCCCATTCCATTTCGGTCTGGTGTGGGAATATGAAACACGGTTCAGATATGGGTTTCTTCTTGAGAACTCTGTGCTACAGATTTCCTGTAGTGCTAGGGCTATCTGGGAAGCCTGCTAAGTCTGGATGACCTTTATTATGACCTTCAGAAACTGAGGTGAATTAGAGGAGGATTTTTTATGGTTATTGTAAACACTGTACCTCCGGGTTGGAAGTGTTTACACTTCCCATAACTGATCCAAGTCTGAGGATCTTTGTTTTAGAACACCACCTGTGAGGGGGTTGGGTTGTTTACAGGTTTGCAGGAACCCTTGACCTCAGCATACCCTGTTACTTTGTTTTGATTAAGAGTACTCCATGTTGGAACAGTTCTTGTGATTTTTAACCCTGGACATGTGACTCTTTATTTGAGTCCCCCGCCTTGGTTACTGGACTTATGGACCTCCATCTGGATTTCTTGAACATACCTGGACTTATATCAGAGCACTTGATCAGATCCAGCTCAGTCACAAACCCTTGCATATCATTTTCATACATCATCATTGCATCATTTTAACATTTGCTTATTTGTTTTTCAACGTATCCATACTTTATTTTGGCTTGGTTTTGACCCCATCATCAGCATAGACCTATCTACTTCAGCTATCAGCTACCTGCTTCAGTCACCAGCATCTGCCTGTCAGTGGCCCATCTTCAGTATCATTCTCCATCATCAGCACCTGTCTCAACTCTTCTTCAACAGCATGGCACCTAAGAAGAGTAACATCTCCTATCATTTCTTTCAGCCTGAGCTAGCTGACATCAGGAAGATCCAGACCCTGATTACTCCAGACCATATACCACTATTCAGAGAACACTATGGAGGCATACTTGATGTGGTTATGGATTTGGACCCTTCACAGAGGAGCCTGATTCATACTTGCCTACAGTTCTATGATCCCCCTCTGAGGTGTTTCACTTTTCAGGATTTCTAGTTGGGACCTTTATTGGAGGAGTATTCATCATTGGTTGGTATACCTATCAGGGGTGGAGTCCCTTTCAACCCTGAGATGGCTTTTCCAAGTAATGAAGAAGTGGCAAAGGCATCGCATTTGGAACCAGTCATGATTGGGCAGAACATGACTACTAAGGATGGAATCTCTGGTCTACATCTGGATTTCTTGATCTCCCAAGCTACCCTGAAGGCTTATTTGGGAGAGTGGAAGGCAGTCTGTGCTTTATTGGCCCTGAGCATATATGGGATTATTTTATTTGCAGATGAGCCTAAGTTTGTTAGTAAGAATGCAATCCATCTTTTCATCCTGAGGAACCCAGTGCCCACCTTACTGGGAGATTTCTACTACTATGTCCACCAAAGGAATGAAAAACAAAGAGGAAGACTAGTGAGATGCTGTTCTCCCCTGTTCCATACCTGGCTGCTCAGACATTTGCCTAAAACTGATGCATTTCTAAATCCTCACCAACAGAGGAACTGGGCTAGAAGACTCACTGCTTTGACTTCAGCTGATATCAAGTGGTGCACTCAAAGCACAAAAGGCAGGGATATCATTACCAGTTGTGGGCAGTTTCCCAATGTACCCCTGATAGGAGTTAAGGGTTGCATCAACTACAACCCTCTGCTATTCAAAAGACAACTGGGTTATACATTGGTCCACACTCCTAAGGCACAAGACTTGGCTGAGACTCTTTACTGTGAGATTAAGCCTAATTTGGCTATTGTCAGGCAAGCATCCTGGGCTTGGGACAATGTCCAGACTAAAGGAGTAACCATTCTGGGAAAATGCAACAATGTGGCCTCAGCACAGTACTATGAGTGGTCCCATGCCAGGGCTCAATTTTCTGGGATGCCCTTCACCATGGAAGATATACCTGGATCATCTTCAGCACCACCTCCTGTCACTGTCAGCTTAGAGGAGTTTGAGAATTTGAAAGAGAGAAATGAGAAGTTGACTCAGGCTCTGCAGAAGACCCTCTGGGAGAGGAGTAATGGTCGGGTGGACATTGAGAGGTTAGAAAAGCTAAGGGTGGAACATCTGGCCAGGATTGAAAAGTTAGAGGATTACATCAAGAAGTCTAGGGCTGGAGAGCAGATCTTGAAGAATGCCTGCAAGGAAGCTCAGTTCCAGAAAGCCAGGACTAATTTGTATCTGAAGGAGAGTCAAGCTAGGTGGGTCAGGATCAACGAAGCTCGTACTCTGGAAGATAAAAGGACTCAGGACAAAATTGAGCAGTTGGAGGCTAGTGCAAAGGAGCAATAGGAAGCCCTGCTAGCAGCCCAAAGAGAAATCTCAGAGTTGAAGATTAGAGCTGGAGTGAAGAGGTCAAAGGACCAGAGTCACCACAAGAAACTAACTACAGCTGTTACTACCAGAAATCTCCTTATCAGGAATCTCACAGAGCGTCCAGCTGATCCTGTGACTGAAGCACTTCTCAGGGAAGTTCAGGAGGATGAGTTTGGTCTTGGTGTCTGACTTTTGCTTGTTGTTGCTTTCATTTCATGTACTTTTATTTTCTTATGTTGTATTTTGACCCCTCAGAGGGCATGATTTGTAAGAAACGAACTATGTATCATTTGCTTTCTGTAATATATGTATTAGTTTGTTTCATCTGAGTTTCTTTCAAGCAAAGTCACAAGCATCCTCCTCAAGGGTCTGGAAAGGTCAAAACCAAGTGCCAAGCCGGATACCTTGGAAACAAATAAGCATACTGCATTGCATACTAACCCTTGTTTGTTTTGTAGGTTTGTTTTGTTTTTGTTACTAACTCTGTTGTGATATCAGGAACTATTGCTCGACGTCGGGTGTTCCCACTCAACCGTCCACACAGATATCCAACCCTCAACAACCTTCCGGGTATACAGATGGACCAGGTACAACAGGACCTTACAGAGGTCAGGAACCAAATGGCCAATGAAAGATTGGAAATGAGGGCTCAGATGACACAATTTATGGAGGTGATGAATAATATGGCTCAAAGACAAGAGAGATTAAGAGCAATGGTAGAGAGGCAGAATCAGGAAGACCCCCATCTAGGGACTGCTGGAACGAGCAACAATGAGAGGGTTCAGCCTCATATCAACCCACCTGTATTTGGACCCCACCTTCATCCAGAGATCAACATCCCTGCTAATGTACAAGGGAATGCTACTACAGGTAGAGTGCTGCAAGAAGACCCCCAGGAAGATCAGTTCACAGTAATGGGAGCTGGGGAAGAAGCCTATGACAGAAGGCTAGATGAAATTGCTGAAAAATTAAGGTCCTTGGAGTCTCAAAACTCCTTGGGTTTTGATGTTATGGACATGGGCTTAGTGGACGGGGTCAGGATTCCCCACAAATTTAAACCACCGTGCTTTGAGAAGTACAACGGGACTTCCTGCCCACGGACCCACTTGCAATCCTTTCTGGGGAGGCTGAAGGCATATACCATGGACGAGAAGCTATGGATGTTTTATTTTGAGGATAGCTTAACGGGAGCTTCAAGGGAATGGTATTCACATCTGACTAGAACCACCATCAGATGTTGGAAAGACCTGGCTGAGGCCTTTATCAGACAATACCAGTATAATTTGGATATGGCACCCAACAGGACCCTCCTGATGGGAATGTCGCAGTCATCCAGGGAAAGCTTCCGGGAGTACGCCCAGAGATGGAGACAGCTGGCTGCTGCTGTCCAGCCACCTATGTCAGAGAGGGAGATGGCTGATATGTTTATGAACACCCTCCAAGGGACATACATTGATAGGCTAGCTGCCTTTTCTTCAACCAGCTTTGCAGATGTCGTTATAGCTGGAGAAAGAATTGAGAGTCTATTAAAGATGGGCAAAATTTCTTACAACGGTGCCAGCTCATCCAGCAACACAAGAAAGCCTTTTGTGGGCCCAAGAAGAACTGGTGAGACCAATGCTATCCACGCCAGCAGGGGCAGACCCCAATATGTTCATAGGTCTGTGGCAGCAGTCACCATTCCCGCTCCAATTCATCCACAACCAGTTTATCAACCACAGCAACAAAATTATCAGCAACAAACTCAGTATCCTCCTCAGAGAAACTACAACAACACCAGCAACAACAATCAGCAAAGACCGTTCCAACAGAGACCTTCTCAGGCCAATAGGGTGATCGATCCGATCCCTATGCCATATGCCACATTATTGCCACAACTCCTAAAACTCAACCTGGTTGAGCTAAGGACATTGGCACCTCCAGATCCTGCCAGTCTACCCAGAAATTATGACGCCAGCGCTAGATGTGCTTTCCATTCGAATGCACCTGGCCATAGTACAGAGAAGTGCAGAGCTTTGCACATGAAGGTACAGGACTTGGTAGATTCTAAGGCTCTAAATTTTGCACCACCGCCAAATGTTAACAAGAACCCTATGCCAAACCACGGAGGCCCCAGAATCAACGCTATTGAGGAGGACAAGCCGTCTTACTTGATAACCAGTGTGGGTCAGATTCGGACACCCTTGGTAGAGATTAAAGCTCAACTCCTTGAATGTCAAATATTCCCGGGATGTGAGCTAGGGTGTTCTTATTGCAACATTTCAGTGAATGGTTGTGATAACTTGAGAGATGGCATAGATGGTCTCATCCAGAGTGGCCTGCTTCAAATCACAACATCAATACCTACCAATCCAGCAATCTCCTTAACAACAATTCCTGAGTCTTCTACAAATACAACAACCATTGTTCCAAACAACTCTTCGATCTCATCAACAAATGCTTCATCTGTTACTTCAATGGACCAAACATCAGCAAACATCCCTTCTACAACTTCAACACCCCTTCATTCAGAATCTCCTACAACAACAACATCCATCCATTCAACAATGTCTCCTACAACTTCAACCCCAAATGTCTCAACGGTTACAATTTATTATGATCCTGATAATGATTCTGCCTACAACTCACAAAATGCCACTCCTATCAGAGCACCAGTCACAATATACTATGATCCACAGACTATCACGGTCCCTTCTGCAGCTGCCATCAGTCCAGTCACTATCACAGTGCCTGGGCCAATACCTTATGAAAGCAGTAATGCCATCCCCTGGCATTACGGCTCTGATCTATACTGCAAAGGACAGAAAATCACTTTGGAATCATCAACTTCTTCACCACAAATAGACAATGTGGGAGGAGGCGGAGGCTTCACTCGAAGCGGACGTCTCTTTGCCCCACAAATTCAAAGACCCACCGCTGAAGCAGAAGCTGCTGCCAAGGCAAAAGGGAAAAGCCTGGTGCAAGAAGAGCAAATTGTTAAAGAAGCTTTGAAAACACCTTTTGATCAAGAAGTTGATGAATTCATGAGAATCATCAAGAAAAGTGATTACAAGATAGTGGACCAGCTTCACCAGACGCCTTCCAAGATCTCTATTCTATCATTGCTCATGTGCTCCGAGGCTCATCGGAACGCACTACTAAAAGTCTTGCACGCAGCTTATGTGCCAGAAGAGATCACCGTCAATCAGTTAGAAGCTGTGGTTGGAAATGTTAATGCTAGTCATGGACTAGGGTTCACCAACACTGATTTGACTACGGAAGGCCGCAATCATAACAAGGCTTTGCACATTACCATGGAATGTAAAGGTGCAGTTCTTTCCCATTTGCTGGTAGACACAGGATCATCCCTCAATGTCTTACCTAAAAAAGCCCTTGTGAAGCTAGAGTATGACGGATTGGAATTACGTCCCAGTAACTTGGTAGTAAGAGCCTTCGACGGTTCTAAGAGATCATTTCTGGGGGAAGTTGAGTTGCCTATAACGATTGGCCCACAAACTTTCAAAACGACCTTCTACGTGATGGACATTCAGCCTGCCTACAGCTGTTTGTTGGGTAGACCTTGGATTCATGCCGCTGGCGCAGTTACGTCTACCCTTCACCAGAAGTTAAAATTCGAGTGGGAGGGCCAAGTCGTTACTATTTGTGGAGAGGAAGATATTTTTGTTAGCCATCTGGCTACATACAAATACATTAAGATGGATGGGGAGATCCATGAAACGATGAGTCAAGGGTTTGAGGCCTTGAACATAAATGAAACATCTGTTGTACCTGGAACCTCAATGACATCTTATCAACAAGCCCGGAAGGTTGTTGAGGAAGGGACTGCCCAAGGCTGGGGCAAGTTGCTGCCCGTAGAGAAGAAAGAGGATAGATTTGGGTTGGGTTACAAACCAACTCAACAAGATCAAGCAGAGGCTGCTAAAGAGCCCAACTTTGTTAGTGGAGGGATGCTCACCCCCGATGTTGTCAACAATTTGGAAGACGAGGATGAAAGCGACCGCAACCTGGAGAGTTGGATCCGTCCAAAGATCCCGAGGAGCAGTATCTCAAACTGGTCTTCCCAGGAAATTATAAGAGTTACTCCTGCAGAGTAATTATTATTTCCTGTATATTTTAAGCATGCATCAAGTCTTGCATCTTGCCCAAGATGACAAGACTCATTTTGTAATCGGGCCATCTGTAATTTTTGTGCAACAAGATTAATCAATGAAATATCAGACATCTTTTTGCAAATGAGTCTTTTTTGCTTTTCCGCTCACTGTTTTTCCATTTTTCTTTTTGTACAAAAAATAAATGGCAGTGTTTTCAAAATGTTAACTTTATTTCACTTTTCTAAAACAAGATTAAAATCAATCACTAAAATGAACAAACTGAACCCTTGCAGAGAGTGCCTTCCAGACTGCACCGACAACAGCACGGCTATGACTTCGTATGACTTCGGCAATCCAATCAATCAAGTTGATGAAGGGGTTGAAGAAGATTACGAGCTCCCTGAAGAGCTAGCCAGATTGTTGAGACAAGAGGAGAAGGTTATCACTCCTCATCAGGAGGAGGTAGAAACGATCAATCTTGGTACAGATGAAGGTGTGAAAGAAGTTAAAATCGGGGCCTGCCTACAAGACTCAGTGAAGAGACAACTGATTGACCTGCTTCAAGAATATGTGGACGTGTTTGCTTGGTCCTATCAAGATATTCCAGGGTTGGACACCGACATTGTTGTGCACAAGCTGCCTTTAAGAAAGGAATGCCCACCTGTTAAACAGAAACTGCGCCGTACTCGCCCTGACATGGCAATGAAAATCAAAGAAGAGGTACAAAAGCAGTGGGACACCGGGTTCCTTGCTGTAACTAGCTATCCGCCGTGGGTCGCTAATATAGTACCTGTGCCTAAGAAAGACGGCAAAGTAAGAATGTGTGTTGACTACCGAGATCTAAACAGAGCTAGCCCGAAAGACGACTTCCCTTTACCTCACATTGATGTATTGGTGGATAACACGGCTCAGTTCTCGGTGTTCTCCTTCATGGACGGATTTTCAGGATATAATCAGATCAAGATGTCACCTGAAGACATGGAGAAGACAACCTTCATCACACCCTGGGGCACGTTTTGTTACAAGGTGATGCCATTCGGACTAAAGAATGCCGGTGCAACATATCAAAGGGCTATGGTGACATTATTCCACGATATGATCCATAAAGAAATCGAGTGTTATGTGGATGACATGATTGCCAAGTCCCTTACTGAAGAAGACCACCTGGTAAATCTGCTAAAGCTATTCAAGCGTCTGAGGAAGTACCAACTAAAGTTGAACCCCAACAAGTGCACATTCGGGGTGCGATCTGGTAAGCTGTTGGGTTTTATTGTGAGCGAGAAAGGGATTGAAGTTGACCCTGATAAAGTCAAAGCCATTCAAGAAATGCCTGCGCCAAAGTCTGAAAAAGAAGTTCGAGGGTTCTTAGGCAGATTGAACTACATTTCAAGGTTCATATCTCACCTTACAGCAACCTGTGAACCTTTGTTCAAGCTGTTGAGAAAAGAACAAACGGTCAAGTGGAACGAAGACTGCCAAAAGGCTTTTGACAAGATCAAGGAATACTTACAAGAACCTCCAATCCTTATGCCTCCAGTTGAAGGAAGACCTCTGATCATGTACTTGACAGTATTAGAGGAGTCAATGGGGTGTGTGTTGGGCCAGCATGACGAGTCTGGTTGAAAAGAGTATGCAATATACTACCTAAGCAAAAAGTTTACCGACTGTGAACAACGTTATTCACTGCTCGAGAAAACTTGCTGTGCTTTAGCGTGGGCTGCTCGCCGACTGAGACAGTATTTGTTGACCCACACTACTTTGTTGATCTCCAAAATGGACCCAGTTAAGTACATATTCGAGAAGCCAGCGCTTACCGGACGGGTTGCAAGATGGCAAATGATCCTCACAGAATATGGCATCCAATACACATCTCAGAAAGCCATCAAGGGCAGTTTATTGTCTGAATATCTTGCTGAGCAACCCATTGATGATTACCAGCCTATGAAATTTGACTTCCCTGATGAAGACATCATGTTCATAAAAGCAAAAGATCATGAAGAGCCTATTCACACTGAAGGGCCTGACCCGGAAGAAGAATGGACTATGATGTTTGACGGGGCTGTTAACATGAATGGTCGAGGTGTTGGTGCAGTACTCATTACGCCTAAGGGAGTTCACATGCCTTTCTCGGCAAAACTCACCTTTAATTGCACTAACAACGAAGCTGAATACGAAGCTTGCATTATGGGTCTTGAGGAAGCCATTGACCTCAGGATCAAGACATTGGCCGTATTCGGAGATTCAGCTCTGGTAATCAATCAAACCAACGGCAAATGGTACACCCACCAGGATCATCTGATACCTTACAGGGATTATACAAGGAGGTTATTGACTTTCTTTACAACGGTCAAGCTTGAGTATATCCCTCGGGACGAGAATCAGTTTGCAGATGCTCTGGCTACCATTTCATCAATGATCAAAGTCCAAGCTGCCAACTTCGTACCTCAAATTTCAGTATCCAGACTTGACAGACCAGCATATGTGTTCGCGGCAGATGTTGTCAAGGATGATAAGCCTTGGTTCCATGACATTAAGTGTTTCTTGGAGGATCAGACATACCCACCTGGGGCATCTTCCAATGATAAGAAGACTTTAAGAAGGCTTGCTGGCAGCTTCTTCCTGAATACTGATGGTTCCCTATACAAGAGGAACTTTGATATGGTGCTCCTCAGATGCGTTGATAGAACAGAGGCAGACTTGTTAATGCATGAAGTGCACGAAGGATCCTTTGGTACCCATGCTAGAGGGCATGCCATGGCTAAAAAGTTGCTAAGATCAGGCTATTACTGGATCACAATGGATGCTGACTGTTGTGCTTACGCCAGAAAATGCCATAAATGCCAGATTTATGCGGATAAAGTACATGTGCCTCCCAATCCTTTGAATGTGATGTCTTCACCTTGGCCTTTTGCTATGTGGGGCATTGACATGATCGGCAAGATTGAGCCAACTACTTCGAATGGCCACAGATTCATCCTGGTTGCCATTGACTATTTCACCAAGTGGGTCGAAGCAGCTTCCTATGCACATGTTACAAGGAAAGTGGTAGCCATATTTCTGAAGAGAGATATCATCTGTCGGTACGGAGTTCCCGAACGAATCATTACTGATAATGGTTCCAATTTAAACAACAAAATGATGGCAGAGCTATGCCGGGACTTCAAAATTCAACATCACAATTCTTCTCCTTACAGGCCAAAGATGAACGGCGCTGTCGAGGCAGCTAATAAGAATATCAAGAAGATTGTGCAGAAGATGGTAGTCACCTATAAGGACTGGCATGAGATGCTACCATTTGCCTTGCATGGGTACCGCACGTCAATCAGAACATCCACTGGGGCAACACCGTATCAGCTTGTGTATGGTATGGAAGCAGTCCTACCTGTTGAAGTTGAATTACCCTCCCTACGGGTATTGATGGATGTTAAGTTGAACGAAGCAGAGTGGGTCCGATCCCGATACGAGCAACTGAGTCTGATTGAAGAAAAGAGATTGGCTGCAATCTGTCATGGGCAGTTGTATCAGAAAAGAATGAAGAGAGCCTTCGATCAGAAAATCAGACACTGAGAGTACCAAGTGGGAGATCTTGTGCTGAAAAGAATCCTCCCTCCTCATACAGACCACAGGGGCAAGTGGAATCCGAACTATGAAGGACCATTCGTGGTAAAGAAAGTTTTCTCTGGTGGAGCACTGATGCTCAGCACCATGGATGGTGAAGACTTCCCATCCCCTGTGAATTCAGATGCAGTTAAAAAATACTTCGCATAAAATGACCCGCTGGACATAAAAACAGAATGTAAGTCCAGGCAAAAATAGGGCATCCCGGCGAGTCAAAAAACAGAATAAAAGACTCGGGCAAAAATAAGGGAAAATAAACAAAAAAAATGTACACCCGCTGAGTTGAAAAGCCGCATTGGACAACTCAGGCAAAAATGGGTATCCCGATGGATTGAAAACCCGAAAGGGCAACCCAGGCAAAATAAGGGAATAAGCGAACAACTGCATTTTGAATTCGTCTGTATCGTTTACAATTTGGTAAGCTTCAAAAGGATCAAGCTTCTTTCAGAATCAGCCTTCTTCAGAAAGCAAGACGAGAAGAACGTCAAATGTCATACGAGTCATAGCAAAAGGGAAGCGTCGTCAACATTGCCAGCATTTTGTTTCTCAATTTGTAACAATCTCCTCATTTCAGGGGATATGTTTCCTTGACTGTACCTTGCCAATTCAGGGCATTCGAACTAATAAGATCAGATTTTCAGTCATGTTTCGTCTTGTATATTTTTATTTGCAAAAATGTCTGATGTCTTAAGAAAAACTGATTGCATAAATACAGATGCTTATCTTCAAAAATATATATAATAAAAGTCACATGCTTGCAGGAAATATACTTACTCTCAGAAGTGTCTAAACTCCTATGACGGAATCCGGTAAAGGATACCTCGGGATTACTTGCGCGTTTCCCTATCTCTGCAGGATTGCAGGTATGCAGAACGCAACTTGGGGCATGAAAGCTTCACTCCAGCAAGCTGACAAATCAACACTCAACCTTAGCACCCAAAGTGTCTTCTCCCCAGCTGAGTTTCCACTTGCTATTTCTCCCCAGCCGAGGTGCCAACCTTGTTTCCCTCTCAGCTGAGTACAAAAGTCAGGGAACCATCTCCCCACAGAGTTTCAGCCTCTATCCAGAAGAGCAACGCATAAAGGGATCACAACAGAGTGACGAAAGCTTCTACAAACCCCAGTTGGGTCCCTTATTACCCGGATGGGTCTATCAGTGACTTATTCCCCCCAAACAGATACATCTTGTTGGATCTACCAATGATCTCATTCCCAGCTGGGATGTCCATTTCAAGCGGATCAACCAGAGATCTTCGCAGCATCGGGATCCGAGTCCCAGTTTGGTATCTTTGCATAATCATGGCATTTGCATCATATTCACCCACAAAGCGTAGCATTCCGTCTAATATGGAGCATTACGGCAAAAAGCAAACATATTGCATAATCATAAGCCATGCTTTAAATCAAACACTTATGAATAATGACAATCCGTCCGCAATATACAGAATACCTCCCAGATTCCCCAGCAAACACAGTTGCCTTACATTCCCAAACACCATTATATACTCCTTGTGGCACCCGTCCGTGTCATATCCCCAGCAGAAAGCCAAAGACATCCTCTTTGCACTCATATATACTTATATAATTCCTTGACGTTCGTCCATGTCATTTTCCCCAGTGCAGTAACATAAACACTTTGTACATCGGATACTTGTTTATACTATACTCTTCTCCTTTTGACACTCGTCCGTGTCACCCCCCAGCAGATTGAACACTCGTCTATACATCACTCATACTTACTACTCATGTTACTCATACAGATACTCGTCCGTATCTTGTATACACCATTTATATATCCCCGCAGATTCAACACTAGTCCTTGTTCTTTGTTAACCAGATGGTACTCGTCCGTACCATCATCTCAGACCATGCGTCAAGCGTTTGTTTCTACCTGATACTCGTCCGTATCATGGTCTTAAGGATGCTCGTTCGCATCTTTAATCCATACACTGTGTCAAACACTCTTGTTTTCTCGAATATAGATACTCGTCTGTGTCTACTATTCCCCAGAAGAGTCCCCTCAGATTCAACACTCATCCGTGTTCTCTGTTAACCAGTAGATACTCGTTCGTATCATCATCTCTGAACACGTGTCAGTATTTGTTTCTACCCGATACTCGTCCGTATCGTAGTCTTAGGGATGCTCGTCCGCATCTTTGATCCATACACAAACATCTAAACACTTATACCTTTGTTTCTTGGATGTAAACACTCGTCCGTGTTTACAATTCCCCAGTAGATCGCCAACAAAGTAAAATTTTCTCTTCTGACACTCGTCCTGTGTCATGATAAACTTTGAGAGCAGCCATACCCTGCTAGGTGGTCTTCCTCCACCTCTTGATGATCGTCCTTCATCATGCTCATCCGATGGCCGTCCCCATCGTTGATTTTCTATCCGACATTCGTCCTATGTCGTGATATTTAGCAGCCGTCCCCTGCTAGGTGATCGTCCTTCACCTTTTTGATGGTCGTCCTCCATCATTTTATCCAATGGCCGTCCCCATTGTTGATTTTGGTTATCTGACATTCGTCCTATGTCAAGACAAACCTTGAGAGCAGCCGTCCCCTGCTAGGTGGTCGTCCTCCACCTCTTGATGATCGTCCTTCATCATGCTCGTCCGATGGCCGTCCCCATCGTTGACCTTTTATCCGGCATTCGTCCTATGTCGCGATATTTTCGGCAGCCGTACCCTGCCAGGTGATCGTCCTTCACCTTAGATGACCGTCCCTCATCTTATCCCCAACAGAGCAGCCGTCCCCTGCTAGGTGATCGTCCTTCACCTTTGATGACCGTACCTCATCATCTGTTTATTTCATTTATTCTTTAACCCGATGGTCGTCCCCGTCGTGGTCCCTTTTACTTTCCCTGATGATCGTCCTTCATCAGTTTAACCCGATGGTCGTCCCCATCGTTGATTACTTTACTTTATGAACTTGATGGCCGTCCCCGTCATGTTTCATTAATCCCCAGAGAATTTTACAGCTTTACTTGATGGCCGTCCCCATCATAATTCTTTTTATCCCCAGCATGTCGGCCGTCCCCGTCATTGCTTTATTTTCCGCACTTTTTTCCTGCATGTCGGCCGTCCCCGTCATTGCTCTTTACCCAGCAGTCGTCCTCTGCTCGACGGTCGTCCTCCGTCGCCCACACTTTACAATATACTTTATTTTCTTTTGCAATCTATATCCCTTTTCTTCTTCATTCTGTGAGTGCAAATTTTGGACTGTCTTTGGTATTCAACCACAAGTTATCTTGTTTGCCTGCTAAGCCGTTGCTTACATCCTACACAGCTAACTCATGTTTGAATAGGGGCAGCTGTAAACACCCCAAATTTGCCCTCACCCATTTCACCATGGCTTGTGATCATTTTCATATGCATAAACACAATCATAGCATCTCATGTCACATTTTGATTCACTGCATTGGTTCAAAGTCATCTGCATCTAGGGTTTGTGATCTGAGCAATCCAAGAGCCTCTTGAGCCACTCCAAAGGTCAACAATCACTTCAAAGGGGTCCATGTGTGTTCAAGCATCATATTATACCCCCTCAAAGTCAATAATGTCAAAGAATCACAAGAACTGAGAATGGTATGGAAGCAGAGCCAGGCTTAACTGCCCAGATGACCTAAAATTAGGGTTTTGGTTTCAAAGGCCATAACTCCAAATTTTTTGGTCATTCTTGTTTCTATTGGTCTCTATATGGTATAGGGAGTATGCATATCAATTTTCATGAAGAAATTCCATGGGGAAGTTATCTGATCAAGAGTTGACTTTTCAAGCAAGTCAGTGCAAAATCAGGGTATCTGAGGCCCCCAGTGACCCAACCAAAGGGCATTCTTCATCATTTTGATTGTATATGATCTTTATTTGATCATGGAATATGTTTGAAGCTTACAAAATTCAAGAATTTCAAGTTTTTGCAAAGTTGACTTTTTGGGCAAGTTTGACTTTTAATGAAATTGCCATTTTAGGCAACTTTTTCAACCTTTACTTTTTGATTCAAAAAAGCTTCAAATGGAAAAACTCTGGTCATGAAAGTTGTAGAATAGATCTTTCCCTTTTCAAAAAGTACAAGAACATGACCTAATTCATTTTGGATCAAAAGTTATGGCTTGTCAAAGTTGGCAAAAATCACTAAATTTCAAAGTTTCTACCAAAGAGGTATTTTGCAAAATGACTTGATCAAGTGTTCTAAAGCTATCAAATGCACTTCTAATACACACAACATGATCATGTGACATCTAAAGTTCAGAATGGACCAAAGAATTACACATTTTTATGGTTTATGGAACAAGATTTTTCATAAGAGGCAAAAGTGAACCAAGTTGCAAAACTCATCATAGCTTCTCATCCACTTGCTGGCTAGCTTGCTGATCAATCCTAGGCCTTTCCTCACATCATGCTGCGCAGGACATGCCTTTTGTACTCAGCTAGCAAGTAGCCCATGCCCTTCTTACACAACTTTGACATTTTGGCAAAAGCACCCATACCAATCAATAAAGCACATGTCACTTCTTCTGACCAATGGCATTTGTTTATACAAAGAAAATGCAAGCCAAACACAACAAGAAGCAAGCCTGAAACACTTCACAACATAACATTCACATTTTCACCTCATCTTGCAAGAGCTTTCGAAAATCATCACACAGGCCACAAACATACAAACCAACTTCACAAACCATTTCACCATGCTTCACTGAACACAAACCAACCCTCAAAAAAGCCTGAAAGCCATTGAATCAAAAACATGATCATCACCTGACCCTGAACAGAACTTGTTCAATCTCTCAAATCAGCCCAAATAAACTTCAAACAAGCCTGGCAAACACTTTGGAGAGGTCATTGGAGCTGTTTAGAAGCAAGAAACTGGCCCAGAAGCTCCTGGTTTGAAAGCTTCGATTCAGGTAGCTATGGCATTTCATTTTTCCAGAACCTCTATTTCTTGTTTCTAAATGATAAAGCATGCTTCCCTGAGTTCATTGAACTTGTTACTTTTGAAAAAGATTGAGAAATGAGGTTGTATTGTGTTTCTGAAATTTTGGCAGTTTTTGATGTTTGATTCGTATCTTGATTTTGTGTTGAAATAAATGGATTTTGTTGCTGGATTATTGTTTAGGGATGTTAGTTTAGTTGATCTGGAGAGTTTGGCATGATTTCATGGCGTATTGAGAGAGATTGGGAGATGACCTAGCCGGAGAAGACGACCGGAACAGTGTTCCGGTCGCCTGAGAGTGATTAGGGCATGAATTAGGGTTTAATCAGTTAATTAGTGAATTTGAATGTCAGCCCTTGGATGTGGCGCCAAGTCTCTTCCCGCTCATGTGAATTCAAACCTGGACCCTTGGATGCGCATACTTTTCCTTTTTCAGATTAATTTCATTTTATTTTTCCAATTAATTCATTTGTTTTCTCATATTTATTAAAAATAGCAAAACCTTTTTAAAAATTCTGAAATTTTTTATACAAACTTTTATTTAATTTCAGAAACCAAAAATATTTTTATTTTTATTTTTTTTGCATTAAAAAATATTTTTAAATCATTTAAAAGTTTATTTTTAATTAATTAATGAAAATTAATTAATTAAAAATACTTTTAGGTATTTAAAAATCACAAAAAAATTCATGAAACCTTCATAATCATTTAGAAACATTGTACAACCCTCAAACCAAATTTCTTTTTTGATCTTGATGTCTTTTGAGAATTCTTCATGGAATTAAAATCATTTTAAGGCATTATTTTGATCCAAACTTCAAAAAATCATTTCTGCCTAATCATTGAGAGTTGGACTTTGATTCTTTTTGAATTGCATTTTGCTCAGCATTTAGTTTGTGAGATTAAATTGGCATGATTTGATCTTTCATTTTCAATTTGTTTGGCATTTTTCTTGTTAAGGTACCCTAAAACCCTAGAAATCTTAGAAAATTCATAACCCTAGTTAGGTTAAGAGTTGGAACCTATCCTTTGGGCAGTGAGTTAGTATAGGATTAGGGTCCCTTTGAATGCATTTTCAATTTTTTATCTTGATGTTTGCTTCTGATTTTGGTTTTTGTTTTATGCATTGATCATAAACCCTAATTTGGGCTTCCTCTTGCATTCATCTTGTATTTGCATTCATACCTTGACTTGCCATAGCATTTTATGCATCCATTTGGTTCATTAGACATCTTAAGACATGTTAAAAGTATGTTTGATCATTGCATCATGTATTTGCCATGTTGTATGTCATTTGCATATCATAACTTTTCATGTGTGTTCATGGTTCTAAACTTGCTCCATTTGCATCCATTGGTTCATATGTCCATCCTCATACCTTGATTCATGTTCACATCATCTCATAGCATCATTATCATCTCATATATGCTTCTGGTTTTGATTTGCATCATGTTATTTCATTCCATTTTGCATTGCATTGCATCTTTCTCACTAACTTTTCAGGTGGTAAGCAACTTTGAGAAGTGGATTTGCCTTCACTTCTCACCTTTTCCTTTCATCTCTTTCATGCATCCTTGCTGCATTTTGTTATGTGCTTGAGTTTGAGCTAGCTCATTCTCCTTATTCTTACTTTCTTCCTTCAAGTGACTTGACTTCTTAAATGAAGCAAGTTACTTTGCTTCTCCTGATCCTTTCATCTGCTTCCTGGTGGTTCCTCTGAAGATTTCTTTCTTAAACCTCACAAACCTTAGGAACAACCAAGCATGACAATGATTAGGGTTTTGATTAGTCTCCCCACTTAGTTTTACCTTTGTGTCTCATTGAGTCTTCTCTCCTTACCTCATAATCAGGGACTAAACCCTAAAGGCTTTAAGGCTTTGTGATTAAGCTTATGCCTGCATCCTTCTATTAGGATGGAGTGTATAACTTTAATCCTAAGAGTTAAACCCTTAATGTGTTTAAATCCTTTAATCAATTCACATAATAATCATCAAGACTTCACACTTGTAGCTTGGGCCTTGCATTAGGGTTCTAATTCTTCCTTAACTGGTTAAGAAGGACTAACCCTAGTGTTAATGGACAAGTCCCCCTCAAGTTGTCTTACAAACCCTAAAAAACACTTCATCATCTTATCATTAACTAAAATCCACTTAATAAAGGCTTTGTTTTGTCATGAGTTTAATCCCTAATCATGGATTAAGTTGAGGAGTTTTCCTCAGCTTAAACATTCTCATCTATTATCCTTCTATTAGGATGGTGTAATGAGTCTGTTTAATCCCTGATTATGGCTTAATCTCATTACTTAACACTAAACAAAAAACCACAAAAACATCTAAATAATCACAAGTAGGTTAATGATCTTAATCCTACATCAAAAGGTGATTAAGTGTGAGACTCTGACTTCACACTTAAGGTATTCTCATCACCCCTAATCAGAGGGAAGATGTGATGAGTTTACTAAACCCATTGGTTTAGGCTTAAGCTCATTAACTTATGACAAACTTCAAAAAAGCAATAAAAGACTGAAAACACAAAAAAAAACAAATAATAATCGTCTCCTCCGGGATTCTTTTCTCATCACATTCACTCATAAACGAGAACTTGCTTCTTCCGTCTAATGCAAGACAGTTTGCACCTGAGCCAGACAGGTCATACACTTGAGCATAGACAAGTAAGCAGTTCACAAGTCAATTCACCTTTCAGTCTCTTTGGGTCGAACTACGGTGTTCTGACTTCCTCATTGCACGAGAGGATACGTAGGCATAACTTAACAGTTATCGAACAAAAGTCTCTGTATATCCCCCTCTCTTTCAGCTTTATTCTTTAGCCTCTTGATCTTGAGCATCTCACTCTGTTCTTACACTGACACTTCATTTATACACTTCACTTCTCTTACACTGACACCTGTACATCCTTTCCCAGCTCTTTTATACACAAATTGCACTGACACTACCCCTTTAAAACACAAATCTTTTAAGCGTGGATCCCGTCGAGTACGACGGACAATCTGGGTGCTAATACCTTCCCAGGCTGTAACCAACCCCCTTTCTCAGTCTCTCTAGTTCGCAACCGTCTTATCCATCTTTTTCTAGGTCTATGCAGCATTGCCTTTCCTCCGGGATAAAAATGCCTAGCTGGCGACTCTTTTCATTCCCTGTGAGTTCACTCCTGTGTGTTCTCACATCCCTCTTTCGCCGACCGTTCACCTTTATTTGGGCCATTCCCATTTATCGGGAGCGACAATACCATATTTTGAAGAGATTACCTTTGGACATATTCCACGAAGAGAAAATTAGCTGGCAGATGCATTAGCCACCATGGCATCTATGTTTGAGATTAGCTGGGATGATGAAGCTCCCAAGATCACTATTGATAGATTTGAGAAGCCTGCTTACTGCAATGAGATTGATACTGAAGAAGCAGAGGGGAAGCCTTGGTTCTATGAAGTGAAAAGATATCTTGAAGCTCAGGAATTCCCTGAAGGGGCATCTGTCAAAGATAAGAAGTTTTTGAGGAGGTTTTCTGCTAAGTTCTTCTTGAGTAATGGAATTTTGTACAAGCGCAATCATGATTCAACTTTGCTTTGTTGTGTGGATAAAAAGGAAGCAATAGAGATTATGGAAGATATGCATGATGGGATCTTTGGCACTCATTCTAGTGGTCATACCATGGCAAAGAAGATATTGAGAGCAGGTTACTATTGGTTTACCATGGAAGTTGACTGCTATCAACATTCCAGAACATGTCACAAGTGTCAAATCTATGCTGATAAAGTACATATACCTCCATCACCATTGAATGTGTTGACTGCTCCTTGGCCTTTTGCCATGTGGGGCATTGATATGATTGGTGAGATCAAGCCTACTGCTTCTAATGGGCATCGTTTCATCCTGGTTGCTATTGATTACTTAACAAAGTGGGTGGAGGCAGCTTCATTTGAATATGTTACTAAGAATGTGGTGGCTCGATTCATTAAGAATAATCTCATATGTAGGTATGGCATTCCTGAAAGGATTATTACTGACAATGGCTCTAATCTGAACAACACTGTGATTACTGATCTCTGAACGCAGTTCAAGATTAAGCATCACAACTCTTCTCCGTATCGTCCGAAGATGAATGAGGCAGTAGAAGCTGCTAATAAGAACATTAAGAAGATTCTACAGAAGATGACTATCACTTACAAATATTGGCACGAGATGTTACCATTTGCTCTTCATGGTCATCGTACTATAATACGCACTTCAACAGGGGCAACCCCATTCTCCTTAGTCTATGGTATGGAAGCAGTTCTGCCTATTGAAGTTCAGATACCATCCTTAAGAATCATGAAGGATGCAGGCTTGGATGAAGATGAGTGGATTCAGACTTGACTCAACCAGATAAATTTGATTGATGAGAAGAGGTTGGCAGCTGTTTGTCATGGTCAGATGTACTAGAAACGGATGATCAAGGCCTTTAATAAGAAGGTTAAGCAAAAGGTATATCAGGTTGGTGACTTGGTAATCAAGAGTATCATACTACCACAGGGTGATCCTAGGGGCAAGTGGACTCCTACGTATGAAGGACCATTTATGGTCAAAACAGTATTCTCAGGAGGTGCCATGATGCTTACTACTATGGATGGTGAAGACTTCCCACAGCCTGTAAATGCAGACATAGTTAAAAAATACTACGCATAAAAAGAGACCCGCTAGGTTGACTGGCCTAGGCAAAAATAAGGGCATCCCGACGAACCAAAAGGGTTCGGGCAAAAATTAGGGATATATATAAAAAAATGTACACCCGGCAAGTCGAAAACCTGAAAGGGCGGCTTGGGCAAAAAAGGGTATCCCGGTGGATTGAAAACCTGAAACGGCAATCCAGGCAAAAGTTAGGGATTAAAGCGTATGACTATGTCTCGTTTGGATCACTCATGTAACTTCAACTGATGGTATTACCTAAATCAAGCTCGAACAGATAAAGATCAATCCAATCGTTTTCGTCTCAACAGCAAAAGATGAGATACTTGAAGATAATAACAATAGTAGAATTGAAACTCAATAGGATTATTTCTCACATAGCTGATTTTCTTTGTAAAAATTTTTTTTACGACAAATACCTCTTACTAGGATTTCTGTCTCCTTGTACAAACTTGCCTGTGTATAAGTCACTTTGTGATATAAATAAAATTCCATCTTTGAATCTAGATTTACTTTTACCCTATTTACATAAGCGAAAACGTCCATTGGTTGTGTTTGAATGTATGTATGCTTTTGAATATGATTGATGTTTACCAGAAATTCATAAAATGCAGTAATAGTATTTACTAAGGACGAACGAAGGTAGGAATGCAACGAGACTTCGCCGGTTCATCCCCACAAGACAACTACAAATCCCAGTACGGCAAATCTATCTTTATAGATACTCTCAGTTACATCTCCCCTTGAATTTATGTTCATCTCTTTTTATAAGTACGACGAGCTAAGACAGGAGGTTATAAATATTATACTATCAAACAAGACGGGAACGAGTTCCTCATATTCTTCAGCAACGAATCGGGATTTATTTTCCCTAGCCAGCAGTTGTTATACAAAGATATCCAGATGCTTAAGGCTGCATGATTCATACGCACATCATTTACATCATATCATAGCATACATATCCATAAATGCATAATAGATTACTTAGGTACATCATGCCATACATGCATACATATTGCATAAACTAACATTCTCTTTGCAGGATGGTTATATGCAGATAAAGCAATATCAACAATCCACAACAGGTCAGAAATGATTTATACATTACTCAAGATGTCCTCGGAGAGTTGGCAAACGACCTGTACAAAGATCCATTCCCTAATCCAAGATATTTTCAGGAGATTTAATCCTGACACTCTTTTGTCCTCGGAGAGTAGGCAAACGGTCTGTACGAAGATCCATTCCCTAATCCAGGATATTTTCAGGAGATTTAATCCTGACACTTTTTTGTCCTCAGAGAGTAGGCAAATGGTCTGTACAAAGATCCATTCCCTAATCCAGGATATTTTCAGGAGATTTAATCCTGACACTCTTTTGTCCTCGGAGAGTAGGCAAACGGTCTGTACGAAGATCCATTCCCTAATCCAGGATATTTTTCCTCGGAGAGTAGGCAAACGGTCTGTACAAAGATCCATTCCCTAATCCAGGATATTTTCAGGAGATTTAATCCTGACACTTTTTTGTCCTCGGAGAGTAGGCAAACGGTATGTACAAAGATCCATTCCGTAATCCAGGATATTTTCAGGAGATTTAATCCTGACACTTTTTTGTCCTCGGAGAGTAGGCAAACGGTCTATAAGAAGATCTATTCCCTAATCCAGGATATTTCCAGAAGATTTCATCCATCTGGTCTTAAATAGTAGGCAAACGGTCTGTACAAAGATCCATTCCCTAGTTCAAGATATTTTCAGAAGATTTAATCTATTTGCTCTTGAATAGTAGGCAAACGGTCTGTACAAAGATCCATTCCCTAGTTCAAGATATTTTTCAGAAGAATTAATCCTGATATTCTTTTGTCCTTGGAGAGTAGGCAAACGGTCTGTACAAAGATCCATTCCCTAATCCAAGATATTGCCAGAAGAGATAATCGTCACGAAGATTTATTTCTACTGGTCCATTCAACAATTCAAACCATGTTGCATAAACAATTCAGAGACGGCCTATACGAAGACCTAGTACTGATATCCAGTATCAACATAAAGACATCATCACCTCCTGATATTTTAGATGGCATCTCTAAACCCATCTCCAGTTCTTCCAAGTGGCATCTTCAAGCCCACTCAAGCATATACAACTAATCATCAATGTTACTTTACGCACCGGCGAGTGCAAGTTTTTGGGCTTTTGTGTTCAATCCCCTTCAACCTTCCAGGTCACGACTGGCACATATACCAATCTAACCCCTCAGGTTTCAGAAAATTGAACAGGGGCAGCTGTTGCACCCCAAAATTTGCCCTCCACAAGACAATACATTGTGTCCTAAGAGGTTCACAAGGTTCACAATGTTCACAAGACACCTCATGAGGTTCACAGGGTTCACAGTTAGTCAGAAAATTTGACAATTCCCTCAGACAATGCATCATCCTAAGCAATGCATCTTAAACTAGGGTTTTGACTTCCATCAGGATAAATGGACTTCCAAGAATTCAAGTGAGCTTTATAGCATCCTATATGTGTTCAAAAATCCCCATGGCAAGTTTCAAGACTTTCCCAAAAGATTTGCTCAGTCAGATGATCAGATAGGTTAAAATCAGTCAAAGCAGTTAAAAAGTCAAACTGAGGTCAACTGTGGTCAAACCAAAGTCAAACTTCATGATTTTTTTGCCAACATCAAGTATATGAGGTAAAATTCATCATTTGATCAAGGTTTGATCATGATTCATCAAGGAGATTTCAGATCATCAAGAATCAGGAGTTTCTAAATTAGGGTTTTCACAGGAAAAGTCAACTGAACTTTGACCAGCCATAACTTTCACATGCTTCAGCAAAAAATTTCCATCCAAAACTCATTTTTAAGGAAATTTAATTCTCTACAACTTTTTGTCTCACAAGCCAAGCCCAAAAATGCTTCATTTGGAAGGTATGAGCTAAGACATTATAGGTCCTTTTAAAAGTCAACAAAATGTCAACAACTTCCAAAGATCATAACTTGATAATGGTAAAAGATATGGACATGAGACCAAAGAGGTTGGTTAGAGGACTCTTTAAGCTTTCCAAAATGTCCAAGAAAACCTTCATAGCATTAAAATTGAAGGATTTGTGCCCTTGCAAAGTTGGGAAATTTTTGGGAAGTTTATGAAGCAAATAAGGCCTTAAAACCAATTTTTGCTAAATGAGCCCACCAAATTGCCATTCAATCTTTACAATATCACCAAGCACGACCCAACCCATACATTTTCTGATTTTTTATATTTTATTTCATATTTATTTGAATTTTATTCATTAAAATACAAATTAAATTAAAATAAAATGTGAAAATCATATATTTGGAAAAGATTTGGTTTCTAGAAGGTCTTAAAATTTATTTAAACTTGATTGATACAAATATAATGGAGATCATACCAAAATAGAAAGTCTAGATCAAAGAATATTCAAGTTTTAAGATCATATCTTTCTCAATCTCCCAAAGTCCAAAAGTCCATAGTTTTGTGAAAGATTTGACCTAATTTCATTGTATCCTATATAAACAACATTAAGCAATACATCATACACGAATTCAGAGCCTCCAAGTGCACATTCAAATTTCAAAAACTCACTAAAAACCTTGATTCAGATTCTTTGATAGAAGGCTTGTCAAAGCTTTTTAAAGGTTGAAATAGGTTCCCTGGATATCATGGAACATAACCTGATCATTACATTGCCCTATAGCATCTCACATTGATAAACCCGAATCAAGTTTTCACGTTTTTTTTTATTTTTTCGTTCATAATCATTTACATGTTATTAATGGATTTTGCTTATTGATTTGTGTTTAATGAAGGTTTGTGATGAATTCTGGGCAGTTTAATTGAAGAAACCATGGTCGAATCGTATAGTGCCATTCTAGGGTTCATGACCTTCAAATTAGGGTTTAATGATTCAGTGAATATAAATGAATTATAAAACCGTAGATCAATTGCAAATGATGTCTGGATTATATTTATGTATTCAATTTAACAAAATTTTACGTAAATGATGATGTTTGAATTTCGTAGGGTTTCCTGCCATTTGAAATTTCGCAGGAAAATTGGTTGCAAATTTCGCAGGAAAATTCGCAAGTCTGGAGGTTGAAGATGAAGTGATCTGGCGCGAAAATACAATTTGAAAATTGGACTTATTTTATTATGAGTTGTTTATGTTATATTTCAAAAACGCTGCAGTGGCTCAGCTGGTAAATGCATGCGCGTATGAAGACCAGGGCAGGGGTTCGAATCCCAGCTTCACCATTTTTTTGCTTTATTTCATTTGTATTTCCAGGTTTAATATATGAGGGCTTGTACTCATCCATTGTTCACAACGCGCGCGCAGCCTGGTGGTAGCCTTATGCGTCCAGGGGGTGGCAAAGCCTAGGGCGTGGGTTCAATCCCTGCCCCAGGTATGTTTTATTTCATTGTTTTTTCTAATTATTTTGCTTAGTTATTTTATTTTCTAATTAATTATAATCATATTTATTATATATTTAAATAATAATAGGTAAATATATGTATTAATTTCATATTTTCTAAAAACCCTCTAATTTATTTTCTAAAATTCTAATCCTAGTTTTTTTATTATTTATTTAAATTAAAATATGTATATATTATTATCATTTATTTATTTTTGTAAATGGTTAAATTAATATTGTAAATAAAATTATAAACCCTAATTATATTTTCTAAAAATTCTAACCCTAATTTATAAAACCCTAATTTTTTTTAAAACCTTAATTTATTACCTTAATTATTTTATTTAAATATTAAATTTAATAAATGTTTCTAATATATATAATTAAATAATTAATCATGTTTTATTTTGTAAATAAATTAGTATATGGTTTATTATTTTATTTTTATCTCAAAAAATTCTTAAAATTTGTTTATTTAATTTATATATGTTTTGTGTATTTGTGCTAACATCTTCTTTCTTATAATTATTTTTATTACTAACCCTTTTTTATTATTTCGTTATATACTTATTATTTAAATCGTTTCTATATTTATGTAACTACAAAAGCCTTGTAATAGTCGTAGGGTTATTTTTGTCTTTATTTTATTATTTATAAATGTTTATATTGCCATGGTTAGTAAATATAGGGAGTGATAACATGTTTGTATTTTAAAATTAATCTAGAATCACTAATTTAATAAGATAAATATATGAACCTATACACGCACACACGTAAGTCGATCTTTGATCGCCATCTCACTTCCTAAGGTTATCCCTCATGTTGCCTAAATAAAAAGGTCAAGTAAGGTGTCTAAAAGCAAGGTCTCTTCTCATAAACAAATCATCTAGTCCCTTTCAATATTATAAGATCAAGTCCCTTCGATGTTGCCTACGTAAATGATCTTGTCCCTTTCGAATAAAAGATGATAAGTCCCTTCGTATTGCTAAGACACCTTACAGTTGCCTAAACACAGATGACCCTTCATATGTCCCTTATACATCCAAGGTAATGACTACCTATTCCTTAATAATATGGATAGTCTTACCATTGAAGAACATTTAAGAACAGTAAAGATTCAAATTAGGGTAGGTTCCTCTTAAGTACTTGCTCACTTTTCATCAAATTACTTCATTACACTTCACATTTTCAAACAAATTTTCAAAACAAAGTCTTTATATATATCCGTACAAGGATCATTATAAAGTACTTAAGGAAATTTTTAATCACACAATACACTTCTCAAAACAATTTAAAGTGAGCTAAGTAACTAAGAGCCCATGGATAACCATGGATGTAAAGGGTGCTAACACCTTCACTTTACAGAACCTACCCCCCAAACTCAAAAATCTTTTAAGGTCTTTCCTGTTCTTTTATGCCCTTTCCTTTGGATAAAATAAAAGTCGGTGGCGACTCTTGCTATCCGCAACATAACTAAAGTCAGTTCTCCCACCGTGTTACAGTCGTGATATTGAGCAGTCGTCCCCTTCTAGGTGATCATCCTTCACCTTTTGATGACCGTCCCTCATCATTTATCTGGTGGCCATCCCCATCATTGATTTTGTTATCCGACATTCGTCCTATGTCATGAAGAGCAGCTGTACCCTGCTAGGTGATCGTCCTTCACCTCTTGATGATCGTCATTCATCATTTTATCCGATGGCCGTCCTCATCGTCGACCTTTTCTATCCGACATTCGTCCTATGTCGTGATAAAGAGCAGTCGTCCCCTGCTAGGTGATCGTCCTTCACCTTTGATGACCGTCCTTCATCATTATTTAATTTATTCTTTAACCCGATGGCCGTCCCCATCGGTTTTTACTTTACTTTGCAAACCTGATGGTCGTCCCCATCATTGCCTTTACTTTAACCCCCGTAAAATCTTGTTTCTTTACCCGATGGCCGTCCCCGTCGTGGTCTCTTTATTTCCCCAGCTTGTCGGCCGTCCCTGTCATTGCTTTACTTATCACTTTATCTCCAGCAGTCGTCCTCTGCTCGATGGTCATCCTCCATCACTTTCATTTGATAATCATGCTATACTACGTTTTACAATTTATATCCCTTTTCTTCTTATCCCCAGTGAGTGCAAATTTCAGACTGTCTTTGGTATTCAACCACAAGTTATCTTGTTTGTCTGTTAAGCCAGGCGCTTACATCCTACACAGCTAACTCATGCTTGAATAGGGGCAGCTGTAAACACCCCAAATTTGCCCTCACTCATTTCACACCATGGCTTGTGATCTTTCATGTTTGCATTAGCATAAGTATACCATCTCGTGTTGCATTTTTGTTTCACTGCATAAGTTCAAGTTCATCTGCATCTAAGGTTTGTGATCCGAGCAATCCAAGAGTCCATCTGAGCCATCCCAAGGGCCTCAAAGCTTTCCTAGATGGTCCATGTGTGTTCTATCATCATATTATGCTCCTCAAGGTTCATGGAAGTCAATAAATCACAAGAACTGGCAAGGCATGGAAGCAGAGCCAGGATTTTCACTACACATATGACCAAAATTAGGGTTTTGGTTTCAGAGGCCTCAACTCCAAATTTTTGGGCCATTCTTGTTTCTAATGTTCTTAAGATGTTATAAGGATCATGTGTACTAAGTTTAATGAAGAAATTCATTGTGGAAGTCATTTATTCACTGGGTAACTTCTCGAGCAAGTTAAGTCAAAATCAGGGCATCTGAGGCCCCCAACAATGGAACCAAAGAGGTATTTTCATCAAATTGAAGTTCTATGATCTTTATTTGATCTTAGAAGAGGTTAGAAGTTCACAAGATTGAAGAATTTTGAGCCATTTGAAAAGTTGCCAAAAATGGAAATGACTTGTAATGGAAACTTTCCATTTTGGGAAAGTTCTTCAACCTCCTCTTTCTTAACCAAAAATGCTTCAAATGAAAAATTCTTGGTCATCAAAGTTGTAGATTAGGTCTTCCCCTTTTCAAAAAGTACAAGAACATGTTCTAATTCATTATGGAACTCAAGTTATGATCCTTCAAAGTTGGCAAAAATCCTATAATTTTCAAGAATGCACCAAAGAGGGATTTTTGCAAAACCACTTGTCAAGGATTCAAATGACTTCTAATGTGCCCAAATGTGACATAACATGATCAAGCAACTTCAAAAAAACTCAGAATTGGCCCAAGAATTGGATCATTTCATGCCTTGAATCACAAGATACACCAAAGAGGGGAAATATGCAAAACTCATACAAACCCTAGTTCCATGTGTTCCAGCTGCATCAAACCTATCCCATGGCCACCCTTGATTCATGCTGAGGCCAGACACCCCAAAATCTCAGGCCTGCACCATGCCCATACCTCAAGTACACAATGTTGACTTTTTTGCAAAATCACCCATACCAATCAGCATAGTCCACAACCACTCTTCTGACCTATCAAGACATGATATATGGACATTATGCAAGCCATAACCCATAACACACAAGCCTGAATCATCCCATAGCTCAGATTGTCAAAAATCCCTCAAGAACTTCATCTCTTCGAATCTCCCAACTCAGCCATCAAAGATCAAATTTTCTTTCACCAATCATCTCCACACAACCCTAGGATCATTTCCCACCCCTCACTTTGGCCTGAAACTACCTCAAACAAAAACACGATTTTGACATGCTCTGAACTGGAACTTCAAAAACAGCCCATACAAACTTGTTTCAAGCTTGCCAGAAGCATCAAGGGGTTCACAAGAGTGGAAAATCACCAAGGAAGTGGCCAGAAAGCTCTAGATAGCAAAGCTTCATCTCAGGTAACCTCAAGAACATTTTTTTCTAGAAATGCGTTTTTAAGTTCCTAAATGATTCTTTATGCTTCACTGATCATGTTGATGTAATTTGTTTTGAAAATGGTTGAGTATTAAGCATGTATTGAGTTTCTGAAATTTCTGTTCAGTTTCATGTTTTGCTTCGAATCTTGTTTTTGAGGAATGATAAATGTGTTTTGATGGCTGATTCTTGCTTAGGGATGTTAGGGGAGTGATTCTGGAGCTTTAGAGCTCTTGATTTAACCTAGGGAAGAAGTTAGGGGTTTTGATTGGCCAGAGAAGATAACCGGAGGTCTTCTCCGGCCACCTGAAAGTCATTAGAGTTTATTTAGGGTGTAATCTTTCCAGTTTAAATGTGGGCCGTAGGATGTGGATTAGCGTGTGAACGAGTGGCCTGGATCATTTCACTTAAGCCCTAATTCAGTTTAATTAAATTAATTAAATAATTAATCCAGTTTGAATCTCAGCCATCCAGATGCGCGCGTGGTCAACTCCCTCCCTTTCCAGTTCAAATCTCACCCCTTGGATCAACATACTTTCATCTTATTTGATATTTATTTCATTTTAATTGCATTTTTTTGCACATTTAATTTAAAATACCAAAAAGCTTTCAAAAAATATTTCCTTTTACATTTTTGTTTCAAATATTTTTCTTAATCAGAAAATGATTTTTATTTTATTTTTTGCATATAAAAAGTATTTTTAAAATATTTAAATGTTATTTTTAATTAATTAAAGTCTTTTAATTAATTAAAAATACATTTAGGTTTCTAAAAATCACCAAAAAAATCATGAATCATCCCTTTGCATTTAGAAACATTTTCAAACTCTTCACATAAATTTATTTTTAGGTTTGATCATAACTTAACAATTTCCTTTGAATTTAGGGTTCATAAAATCACATTTTTAAACCCTAACCTTTGAAAAATCTTTTCTGCCTAAAAATGAAGGGTTTAAAGATGGTTCTTTTTGCATTATTTTACACAAATCATCTAGTATCTAGGATATTTTTGGCATGAATTTATCTTGCATTTTCAATTTGATTTGCATTTTTTCTTTTGAAGCACCCAAAAACCCTAGCAAACTTAGAAATATCATAACTTTCAATAGGTTAAGATTTAGACCTTCTCCTTTGGGGTGTGATATCATATGGGGTTAGGGTTTGTTTGAGCTCATTTGCAATTTTTTATCATGATATATGCTTTTGTTTTGGTCATTTGCATCTCATGTTGCCATATAACCCTAATTTTGCATCTTTACTTGCATCTTCCATTGCATTGCATGAACATATGAACTTTCCATGCCATTCTAAGCATTTATATGCCATCTTAGACATATTAAGACATTGCTTGAACATTGCTTGATCATTTATTCATAAATTTTCTATGCTTTGCATCCATTACATTTCATGAACATCCATGTGTTCTCATGCTTCTTACATGCTTCATTTGCATTCATCCTCTTGTATGAACACACACATGCATCTTGTATGGCTTTTCATCATATCATAACATCATTTGCATCATGAACATGTTTCTAGTTTTGGTATTTGCCCTTGCATGTGCATTGTTTCATTTCATTTCTTTCCTTATGCATCTTGTGCTAACTTTTTAGGTTAATGGTAAGTTGTTTGGGAGGTGGATTTGCCTTCACCTCCCACGTCTTCTCATCTCTTCATATTGCATTCTTACTGCATTTTTTTTTATTTGAGTGGTCTTGCCTCACTTGTGCTTCTCTTCCTTTCCTCCTTTAGGTTACTTATCATCTTAGGAAGTAAGTAACTTATTCTTCTGCTTCCTCCTCTTTTCATCTTGCTTCTCCTTGTTGGCTTCCTTGAAGACTTCTCCTTTTAAGCCTCACAAAACCATAGGATGCCTAAGCATGATAACTTCTAGGATTGATAGTTTCCCTTAGACTTTTTCCTTTGAGTCTTCTTTGTGTCTCTCTTCTCATCCCATCATTAGAGACTAAACCTTTAAGGTTTTAGGACTTTGGAATTAGGATTATGCCTGTATCCTTATCTTAGGATGGAGTGTATAACTTTAATCCTAAGTGTTAAACCCTTAATCTGTTTAAACCTCCTAATCAAATCATCTTAATAATCACTAAGACTTCATCTTGTAACTTGGGTCTTACATTAGGGTTCTAACTCTTCCTTATGGTTAAGAGGGACTAACCCTAGTGTTTAATGGACAAGTCCCCCTCAAGTTGTCTCACAAATCATAAAATCCACTTCTTAATCTCATCTCTTAATTAAAATCCACTTAATAAAGGCTTTGTTATATAATAAATTTAATCCCTAACCATGGATTAAGTTGAGGTATCTTCCTCGGCTTAAGTGTTCTCATCTATTATTCTTCTATTAGGATGGTGTAATGAGCCCACTAATCTGTGATTAGAGATTAAACTCATTACTTAACACTAAACAAAAATCCAAAAACACCTAAATAATCACAATTAGGTTAATGATCTTAATCCTACATCATCATGGCAATTAAGTTGAGATGCTTATCTCATATTTAAGTAGGCTCATTATCCCTAATGAGGGAGGATATAATGAGCTTGCAAGCCCTTGATTTAGGATTAAGCTCATTAACTTATGCAAAACACCCAAAAACAATAAAAAACTAAAAACACAAAAACAAAGCAATAATCGTCTCCTTCGGGATTCTTTTCTCATCACACTCATTCATAAGCGAGAACTTGCTTCTTCCGTCTAATGCAAGACAATTAGCACTCGAGCCAGACGAGTCATACACTTGAGCATAGACAAGCAAGCATTTCATTAATCAATTCATCTTTCAGTCTCTTTGAGTTGAACTACGGTGTTCTGACTTCCTCATTGCATGAGAGGATACGTAGGCATAACTTAACTGTTATCGAACAAAAGTCTTTTTGTCATCCCCCGCTTTCAGTATTCTTTAAAAGCCTTAGTTCCTGAGCATTCACCCTTTTGCACGAACACCTGTATATTCTCTTCTTAGCTTTTGCACACAGATAACACATACCCACCCCTTTAAACACAATCTTTTAAGCATGGATCCCGTCGAGTATGACGGACAATCTGGGTGCTAATACCTTCCCATGTTGTAACCAACACCCTTTCTTAGTTTCTCTTGTTCGCAACCGTCTTATCCATATCTTTCTAGGTTTATGCAGCATTACCTTTCCTTCGGGATAAAAATGCCTAGCTGGCGACTCTATTCACCTTCGCGTCTGTACCCTATCTGACCAGGTGTCTTTTCGGGGGAGTGAAACCTCTTATCTAGTTTGCGATGTGCTTAGGCCATCATTGTTCAACTTCTTTCCATCTCCCCTTTTGAGAGTAACTTAACTTCTTTAAGGGAAGTAAGTTGCTTTCTTCCTTTCTTTCTCCTTTTTCTTTTCTTCCTTCCTTCTTTATTAGGATAGAATCCAAGCCGCACTAACCTAGGCTTATCAATGCATGTTAATATTAGGAGTAGTCTTTCCCCATTAGATTTTTACCTTTGAGATCCTTTTGGTGCTCTCTCTTTCTCATCTCAAAACAAAAACCTAAAAAAACATTAATAATAGTTGAGGTGACCTCTCACTTTTGTCATACTCTTAAAGAAAATCATAAAAAAACACTTCTTCACTTTAATTCACAAAAACACTTAATAATACAAACAAGTTAGTGAATTTAAATCCTAATCTCAGGAAACAAGTTTGAGGATCTTCTTCATCCTTGGTGGACTTGTTACTCATTCTATTTTGGGACGTGGTAATAAGGACACATTCCTTAGAAAATGATTTGCCTTCACTTCCTTGTTCCACACTCCTATAAAACTCATAAAAATAATGGACAAAGAATAAACGTCTCTCCTTCGGGACTTCTTTTTTCATCAGCTTCATTCCTTACGTAAGAACTTGCTCCTACTTGTCACTTTGCAAGACGGTAACGCACTCGTCGTCCGAGCCTACAACACCTGAGCATTGGCATAGGCAGTTCAAGACTTAACACACAAGCAATCTTTTCCACCCCTAGTTAGGCGAACTACATCGACTCTGATCCTTATTTCCCCGATAAGGTACGTAGGCAGCGGGGTAGGGCCCGTTCGAGCACATTATTTATTTTCCCTACATTTTCCCCCTTTCTTTTCGATCTCTTTTTCCATATTCCTTTTCTCATTCCAGTCAGTAACTCTTTTGTTCAACAGCTTCTTTCTTTCACCCTTTTGAAACAGTTTATTTGCAAGTGTGGATCTCGTCGGGTACGGCGGACGATCTGGGGTGTTAATACCTTCTCAGGTCGTAACCGACTCCCGAACCTAGTCTCTTTGGTTCGCATGACCTGTGTCATTCCTTTTCTTTTCTTATGGTTTGTGCAGCATTACCATTCCCGTTAGTCATCATTTTGCTTGCGTGTTTCTGTTTCACTGGGTGTTGATTGTTTGTTGTTGTTGTTGTGTGTTTGTTTCCTATTATTGTTTTATTGTTGTTTATCCTTTTCACTGGGTGTTGATTGTTTGTTGTTGTGTGTTTGTTTTATTGTTGTTTATTTACAGTTTTATTTACAGCTTTATTTACAGTTTTCAGTATTTATTTTCATGCATCATATGTTATACTGGACTATCTGGACTGGTTTTTTCTGTTTGGTGAGACTTGGGGGTTACTTATATTTTGTGAGATGAGGTTGGCCAAGCACCCAGCCTGAGAGCACCCTAGGACTTAGCGTGAGCAATCACTGTGGTCCCATGGTATCTTGTCATGGGCGTATTGGTGTGTTTACACCCAGATTCGCGACTTCTTGGAAGTGTCTTGATATAAGGGTCTTCCCTACTTCATTACACGACCTCGACAGTTATGTGCTGTTGGGGACCGATCATTGAGAACCTTATGGAAACATCCCTCTCCAGTGGTGACAGTGGCAAACCATATTATGTGGCAAACCTATTCGCACCTGAGAGCCCACTTGGAACTCGCATAGGATGGCCTGGTGTAACACCCCAAAATTTGCCCTCTTATTTATTATCAACCTCGAGCGATTTACACTTCATTCCCGCATCATTCCGCATATCATTGCATCGCATTCGAAAAATAAATAAATAATTCATCATCCATTGCATGCGCATGAGGTGTGTGGTCAATCGAGGCTTGCCAAACATTGGAGTTCAAGAGAAAAATAATATACCAAAAATAATACAAACCACTTCTAAGCTAACCAACCAAAAAAAGGGAGATTTCACCTTTCCCTCCATTTTCCTTCCACCTTCCTTCCATATTTCCTTTCATTCTTTCCCCTATTATTTTTCCACTTCAATTCCACTACTTTTCCCTTGGATGCTTCTACCATGTTCCACAACCTTCTAGAGTATTCCATGGAATATTCCAAGGAATGTTCCCTCTCCAACCCTAACCCTAACTAACTACAAACCTAACTCTATTCCTAAACCTAACTCCATTCCCAAACCTAGTTCCAAGCCTAGCCTCTATATAATCATTAATCACTTCAATGCAAAAGGTTCCCAAGTTTTGTTCCCAATTTTTCACTCTCTCATAATTTCTAGAATCACTTTTTCTCTCTCACTTTTCCTCCATTTCCCTTTTTCACCAAAGCTTTTTTTGAAGAAGCTCTTCAAGTTTCACATTGAAACTTGAAGATCTTAAAGCTTAGCTCCAACCTCCATTGAATTGTGGATTGAAGAAGAAGCTACTGATTTTTGTGAAGATTTCGACTTATCGGAAGTGTAAGAAGGCTCAAGCATCAAGAACGCATTTATTTTGCGGATTCGCGGTTTTCTTGGTTTTCTCTTCGATCAAGCTCCGATTCTTGCAACATTTACCGAAGCATTTCTCCGCTTCGTAGGTTGGTAATCTAAAATCATGCTAGCTTTAAATTATTCTCTCCATCTCGCCATTTTGGCATTATTTAAGTGCTTTTCGTATTGATTGTGATCGATTACGTTTTCGTTACATTTTGCTTTCAATTTGTGGTTTTTAATGGATTAGAAGTTAGGGTGTAGCTTGTTATAGGTTCTAGCATATGTAAATAAGCCCTAATTGAGTAGAATTTCGTGTTAGCATGATTATATATGTGTTAGGGTTGTTTAGAAGTAAGATTGTGGCCAAAAGCACTTATTTCAAAACAATTTTTCACTTTCTGTTCAGCGTTAACCGATTAACGGTTTGGTTAACCGGTTAACGCATGTGTTTTTGGCCATTTTTGGTGTTGTCTGGGGTGCGTTAACGGGTTAACTATTTGGTTAACCGGTTAACGCTGTAGAAATTCAGAATTTGTGCTTATTTGCTTGCTTATTCTTGCTTCTTTGTGCCTCTAATGTTCATGCATGTTTAGGTACTAATTTTAGGGAATTTTCTAGGTTGGTTTCGACATCTCATTCCCCCATTTCGAGTCGTTTCGACGTGTTTCCATTCATGTTGCATATTATGCGTTTATGTTTTCATTTGTGTATAATTTGACTCATTGCATTTTGTTGCTATGTCTATGCATCATTTGGCATGTAAATAATCATGTTGCATTTTATTTTTGCATCTTTTGCACAATTCGTTAACTCATTTGCATTTCATTGTATCAATATATATGTTGCATTTTTCATAATCATGTATGTATGTGCATTTGGTTGCATTTGGTTGCATGCTTGATCATATCATTCACATCAATTCAATTCTGAATTTTGCATTGAGTTTGACATTCTTGTTGATCTATCATATTGCATATTCATGATCAATGCTCATTATGTTCATATGCCATGTTCATGTGCCATATTTTGTATACTTGTAGCATAAGAAATCATGTGGTGCATTCTTGGATAATCCCTCAAAAATGCTCATGTTCATTCAATTATGTATATTGATCTATGTTCAAATGCATATTCATGATTAATTGGTACATTTTTCATTGAGTTTGTGCATTAAAAAATAAAAATAAGTAAGTCTGCCCCATGCTTTTATATCTGTTCTATAGTGCAGTAGTTGTTGTATAGTGGCTGTAAAATGTGTATTGTTCATGCTGTAGCTGACTTTTTACACCCGTTTCTGCATGCTGTATGTGAGCTGTAAAAAGCTGATTGTGCATTGTCTTGTACCATGGTTGTTTGTGTATTAAGGGCTGTAGTAGGTGCTGAATTTTTTTATAGCATTTTTTTAGTTCTCTAGAATTAAGATAGAATTTAGATTAAGTCCTAGAATTAGTAGGATTTAATTGTTGTATGTTTGCCTTATTATTATTAATAAAATGCACGCTAATCTTTGTTTTGTAGGGAGGGAAAGATATGTTTCCTTACACCTTATCCTTTTTTTTATGCATTTAATTCCCTTTTCCTTCCATATTTGTGATTGGTAGGATTTCCCCTTTTGTTAGGACCAACTTATCTTCCTTAGGAAATAAGTTGAGTTCTAATTCTCTTTTCTTCTTTTCCTTTTGCTCTTTAGGATTAGAAAAGCATCACTCACCATTAGGATCTCCCTTTTGCACATAAATAACTTAGGGTTGTGTCTTAGTCCCCCTTAGTTTTTGCCTTTTGCAACTCGAGTCATTCTTTCTTTCCTCGTGAAGAAAATAATAAAATACTTAATAAAAATCGAACGTTCTTATACGCCATGAGACTTTGTTGCGGAGTACTTATATGCGTCCTGTTTCGGGGTGAGGTGTAGGTATCCACCACGATGGATAGGTCTTAGTATGAGAATATTCACAAACAATAAATCCAAAACACTTCTCATAAAATACAATCAACAAAGACATCGCGTCGTCTCTTCTCATCTCCTAATCTTTGCGGACGAATGCGACTTGCCTCGACAGTTCAAACAGTGATACGGTAAACACCCTCGAGTCAGAGTCGGTAACAGCTGAGCTAGTGCTATGGCAACGCCATCCTAAAAAATACAAACAAAGTTCCCACCTTAGTTAGGCGAACTACGTCGACTCTGATCCTCATTATCCCGATGAGGTATGTAGGCAGTGGGGTAGGGCCCATTCGAGCACATTCTTTATTTTCCCTACATTTTCCCCATTCTTTCTTTTTATTCTCTTTTCCAGTTCCCTTCTCATTTCTCATTCCCATTCCAGTTAGTAGTTCATTTGTTCAGTAGCAGTTATTTCTCACCCTTTGAAACAAACAAACAAGCGTGGATCCCGTCGGGTACGGCAGATGGTCTGGGGTGCTAATACCTTCCCAGGTCGTAACCGACTCCAGAACCCATATCTTTTGTTCGAAAGACCTCGTCCTTTCCTTCTTCCTCAGGTTTGTGCAACATTACCTTTCCCATCCATTCGGGATAAAAATGTCTGGCTGGCGACTCTACCTTTTCCGCGCCACTTTCGCGTTTGTACTAGGATGAAAATCCCGGGAGCAACACCTGGTTCTCTTATAGGAACTCGGTCAAAGCATCTGGTCGTATGACAATAGTACTGTATCCTACGGGCTGAATGTACTATTGTTTCTCGATTTCAGTGCTCGAAGCTGAGGACTTATAAGGGATGCTTGTTTTTCTCGGACTCACGCTGAGACCTCCCTGAGTAGTACATAATGCTTAACTGATTCCCTGATTTGGTCATGAGCCATTTCTCGGAAATGGTGAAAGTATTATTGTTATTCGGCTTTGAGAGTCCGTGATGTTTGACCCGAAGCACACCCGTGAGATTGGGAGGGGTTTACAGGTTTGCAGGAACCCTTGACCTCAACATATCCTCATTACCAGTGCAGTTCTATCTTTTGATCCGGTCACTATGATTCTGGAGTTCTCGATCTTTGATTTTGGGTTATTATTATGGGTTATTATACAGAGATCTTGTGGTTACAGACACTCGATTCTTGGCTCAGTATTCCAGATTCCAGCTAGTTTCCAGACTTTGATCCCACGTCTTTGCATCTCTAGCATCATCATATCGCATTTGCATTCATAAGCATTGCATTTGCTTTTTCCAGAAATCTCATTCCTCCTTTTGACCATGACCAGCCAACTAATTTCCTGGTACTCAGTTTGAACAAGTTGTAACTGTTGGCAGACGACCAAGTTGTTTGAAGCTAGACTGAGCAGTGTCAAGAGTAAAAAGTCAGATTGGAAGTCGTTGGTAGCTATGTCAAGGAACAGCCTTCAGAATGTTGATCTTCCACCTGGTTTCACTTTGATGACCAATCCCTTGTATGGTTTTTCTCCTGATGAGGATCTTCCACAAGTGAACAACCTTACTCAAGCTCAGCCTGCACAGACCCCGATCGTGAATTAGAATGTACCTGAACCATCTGTTGTCTAAGGCAGACCTTCATCTTCTCCTGATGCTACAAATTATCATAGTTTTGCTTTCCATATGCCAAACCTCCAAGGGGAAATTCCTGTGGTGAAAACCAGGGATCCACGAACTGTTGAGTCTGATGAAAGGTTTCGTGTGTTGGAGGAACAACTCAAAGCCTTAGTGGATCCTGATGCCTTTGGTTTTGATGCTTTAAACCTGTGTTTGGTGCCTGGTCTTGTCATTACTCCAGAATTCAAAGCTCCGAAGTTCGAGAAATACACCAGTGTTAATTGCCCAAAGCGTCATTTGGTGATGTTCTGCAGAAAAATGACTTCTTATGCACGCAACGACGAGTTGAAGATTCACTATTTTCAGGACAATTTAAGCGGTACATCCTTAAGCTGATATATGGATTTGGAAAGTAGTCGTATCCGGTCGTGGAATGATTTATCCAGAGCTTTCTTAAAGAAGTACCGGTACAATATGGACATGGCGCCCAGTCGCACGCAGTTGCAAAGCCTATCTCAGAGGCGTGGTGAATCTTTCAGAGAATATGCACAACGGTGGAGAGAATTGGCAGCCCAAGTGCAACCCCCACTTTCGGACAGAGAATTGGTTTACCTGTTCGTGGGAACCTTGCAAGGACTGTACTTGGAAAGAATGAGTATCATTGGGACATCAAGCTTCTCTGATTTGATGATAGTTGGAGTGCGCATTGAGAGCCTACTCAAAAGTGGAAAGATCCAAGACTCTTCGAACATCCCAGCCAGTGAAGGTGAATCTGTTGTTAGCTCCCAAGAGGAAGAAAGGTATGACATTAGTGCAGTCATAGCCAATATCGGTTATGCTGGACCATCATCTTCTCAGAGATCATCTATTCCCGCGTCTAGCTACTCTTATGGGCATTCGGAAATGCTTAGAGCATCGTGTCAGAAAACCTGGACTCATCCTTGCCCAAATCTACAAGCTCATGGTCGAAGATTTCAGAATAAACTTCAGAGCCAGCTTAGGCCTCACAACAATCTGGAAAGAAGGAATTCTCCTCATCATCCAATTCCCATGGCATACAATGAACTTTTTCCACATCTGATTCAGAGCTCATTGGTGGTTCTTAAGCCTCCTAAACCGTTGCCAGAGCCGTACCTTCCAGGGTACAATCCTCATGAGCAGTGTGGGTATCATGGTGGATCAATGGGGAATTCAACTGAAAATTGCAAAGCATTTCATGCCAAAGTACAACAGTTGATCGACAAGGGGTACATATCCTTTCCAGAAGGAAGCTTGGTTGTGCACGTCAACCTCTCGCCTGATTGAGTTCAAAGACTTCGAAGGAGCGTCTCCTGATTTCGGTGGCTCATACAAGAAGATGTCATCAGAGCTGGTGATCATTGTATCCTTTTTATCATTTGCATTATTTCTTTCCTGTTAGTTTCTACTTGTCTTTTAAACAATGTTATTTTGAATGGTAATGTTAATGAAGTGATCATGCACTTTTTGAATCAATTATGTCGCATTCGCTCACTTTTCTTCACTTGCATTGAAGAAAAAAATGCATCTATTTACCTCCCATCTTATTTCACTATTGTTTAGCAGATACTTGAGGGAGGATGATGAAAACTGAATACCCATAATTGTTGAAGGTATGCTTTTGGTTTAGAACCTGCTGACAATGTACAGACATTGCTTCAATTCCCAAACACCGGAGATATAAGGGTGATAGACCCTCGTCAACCCCTTTGAGCCTTGAAGTAGGAGTTTCTTTTTTGAATTAAAAAACCCTCACAATTCAACCCAGGGCAGGGTAGTCATCAGTTAGTTTGACCGAGCATTCAAATTTCCAAAGGAGTGAGCATCCGAGGATCCATTACCTTACACCTCAAGACGTAAAGGGACGTAAAACCACAATGGTTACCCCTCAACAACAAAGGAATGAGGCAGTCACAACCCTCTCAAACAAGTCATACAAACCTGTGTCACATGATTTTGTTAAAAATATCAAAAGAAAAAGAAAAAAAGAGAAATAAAGCTCGCTAAGTCAAGAAAAAACATGAAAACAAATTACTTAGGCAAAAGTTAGGGCATCCCGCTGGACTCAAAAATTCAAAAATTCAAAAGTTCAAAAAAAAAAAGAATCAGTCCAGGCAAAAGTTAGGGAAATAAAAAAATCAAATCAGAGAAAAAAAACACTTCCATAAGAACAAAGTCGTGTGACTAAAGACACAAAGACAAATGGGTAACTGTTACTCCAAAAAACCTCATTGGTGTTTAAACCGTCAACGTCATCTGTTCATCAACCATCACAAAACCTTTTCGAGAGGTGAGCGCTTAGGCCAAATTAACTGAGCGTAGGACAGGAGAACATCAAGGAGATTAGGTGGGCACAAATACATTTGAGCCATAAATTCTTCAATTCTGAAAGCATGCTACAACAAGGTTGCATAAACTGACTCCTAAATATTTGCTATATCATCACTACGTTTGGACTAACGGCCCATTCCTCACACGCTGTCACATCATTCAAATAAATAAATTTTCAAAACCTGCATGAGCATTGCATTAAAATTACCATTTGTGAATGAACGATTTTAATTGCAAGTCATTATGTGACATCAGGGGAGTTCCTACAAAGAGCAGTCGGAGAGGACTTTATTATTCAATAATGATGGCCAGAATCAAGAGCATCTTGTGGGCCTAGGAATCAAGGGCATGTTATCCAGTGGCTTTGTCGACCAAGGAATCTGTCAGGGTAAAGCAAGTTCCCAAGCATAAGTTGATTGAGGGACGTAATTCAAGAGTCAGTTGATCAGAGCTGAATCTACCAAATAGGGGCAGGCTACCCGAAAGTTATGTTGACTAAGGTTGAATTCTTACAATGCTCAATTATAATGAGTCAAGTCGCTTCCACACTCATATTGGGGCAGAACACTTCCAAAGCTCTCTAAGTGCAATTCTCCTCAAGAGAATATCCAAGTCTGCCATTCCAATAATTGGATAATCAGGGGCAGTTTGTTCAAAGATTCTCCAAACTGGGGCAACTTTAGCTACACAGAGCAAGTTATATCGGTGATCGTCGAGTTCAAGATGAGTGTCGGGAAATCATGCTACCCACCCTCGCCTTTATCACCCTTCTTAGCAAGAAGCCTTGTCAGATAAGACCTTCATGCCCACCTCAGGAGTTTTTCAAGCTTTTCATAATCATTGCATAAATTATTTGAATTGCATTGTTTCATGTCGCTTCGCTAGAGCATACGCATCATTTTTGCATTGGGTATAACCCCACAACTTCAATATCTCACCCAGGGCCTTGTAACCCAATTTCTTGACATTTCAAAGTTCAGTTCTCTTCTGGAAAACCAGTTCAAAGTCCAGTTCTTATCTGGCAAACTAATCCAAAGTCTAGTTCTCGTCTGGAAAACCAGTTCAAAGTCCAATTCTCGTCTGGCAAACTAACTTCAAATACCAGTTCTCATCTGGTAGGCGTACTGTTAAACCAGTTCTTATCTGGTCACTTTTTCATTTAGCTTGTTGAACTTCAGTTCTCGACTGGTAGTCATTCTTTTTCAGAGTCGGTTCTCGTCTGACAATGAACCCAAGGAGTCAGTTCTCGTCTGACAACTTTATTCTTTACCCATCAGTTCTCGTCTGTTGGCCTACCTTCAATAAATTGGTTCTCATCTGGTAATTAACCTTCAAAGTCCAATTGTTTGGCAACCAAAAAATCGCTATCAACCTGGCCATAACGCCCAACCATCCTTGTTTCATCTCCCGTAGCTCATGTCATCATATCCTCAGCATCATGAGCATACATATATATATATATATATATATATATATATCTTGCATCATTTGCATTGCATCTTCATACCGTATGGTTTCTATTTTCTCTCTGATGTGGGGCAAGAACCGTTACAAGACGCAATCTAGGGACGTTATCTCAAGATCTATTGCTTTTCTGCGAGAGTTTGAAGACACTGAGGCATTCTGGATGCCAGGTCTTCTGTAAAATCCTCTAAAGACAATCTTTTCATAGATGATGCATTATGGCACATTTCGAGGAGTAAAGGAATGCTTATTCACTTGTGATAATCAATATGAAAATGTTGAACTCAGAAGCTTGAGGTACTGAATCAATTCTTAGGGAATGTCTGGTATTTATTTTCCCAACATGGTACTGGAAGTTTATTGTTTCCCCAAGCATAAGTTCTTCCTTCTACCAATTTTCATTGGCATATCTTCCCAACACAGTCGTCATACTTTACTTGGGGCATAATCTGGCTCGACTTGATCCGTGTTCTCTAGTAAAGTCTTTCCTCAACAGAGCATTACCAAATATTTTTCTCAGCTAAGCTAGAGGGTTGACATTTCCCTAGCCGAGTTAGAGCAGATGATATCCCTAGCAGAAATTCAAGGCTAATTGAATTGTTCTTATCCCAAAGCGAAGTTATATTTCCACAGTGAAGTATTCCCAGCAGGCAGCTGAAGGCCTTGCATTTCCCCACAGAGTTCAGAATGTCAGAATTCGTTTCCCAGCAAGGGTTATTTGACCAAGCATCTCCCCAGCCAAGTCGGAAGATCGTCATTTCCCCACAGAGTTTCAGGATTAGGGATTCACTCCCATCATTGAAATATTCCCCAGGAAGTCGCCAATTTATTTTTGGCCAGTGTGACAAGTAACACAACCAGTTGTTCATTCTTCAGCCAGAGCCAAGCATTGTTAGAGCATCTTGATCTCGTTCCTCAGTAGAATGTTCTATAAAAATTATTCTCCCTTGCAGAGTTGTTACTCTTCTCTTAAGTCAAGTATTCTTATTGATACTCGTCTGTATCGGTTTTTTACGCTTGTCTGTGTTTGATATTCTTTTGATACTCATCTGTATTGTGTTTAACACTCGTCTATGTTAGCTCTCTAGCTCTCATTCACTCGTCTGTGTTATCTTTTGACAAACACTCGTCCGTGTTTGATATGTTTTCGATACTCGTCCGTATCATTTTTAACACTCGTTCGTGTTATCTTTTGGCAAACATTTGTCTGTGTTTGGTACCTTTCTGATACTCGTCTGTATCGTCTTTAACAATCATCTGTGTTATCTTTTGGCAAGCATTTGTCCGTGTTTGATTTCTTTTCTGGTACTCGTCCGTATCAGTGGCTGATACTCGTCTGCATCATTGCCTGAAGCACGCGTTCGTGTTTCTTTGATCATCGTCTGATACTCGTCCGTATCATTGACTTATGGCACTCGTCCGTGTTTCCTTGATGATCATCCAATACTCGTCCATATTGAAGAGGTTTGAAGTCCTAACGGTGGGATTAAACGTCAAAACGATTACCGGTTCCCAGGCATAACAGGTTGTCTGAAGAAGACTCGTCTGTCTTAAGCACCATATATCTAAACAAGATTTGTAAAGAGGATCATCCGTCCTAGAGCCATATATCTATGCAAGGTATATAAGGAGGGTTCTTCTATCATGTTTGAGCATGTTTATCCCACAGACTTAAGCGTATTACCGGTTTCCTGGCGTAACAGGTTATCCGAAGAAGACCAGTTTGTCTTAAGCACCATATATCTACGCGAGATATATGAAGAGGGATCGTCCGTCCTAGATATTATTCACCTGGAATAACAGGTTTGTTTGAAGGGAGCTCGTCTGCTCTGTTTTATTTTGAATTTACACAAGGTTTTGGTTCTGAGTTACTCTTCCTCACAGCAAGGTTTCCAAGCAGTTTGTGCTCTTTGATTGGGTTTATTTCCCATTTCTTTTCTTCTCCAGCAAAGTGAAAATTTCCGGGTCTTTTTGGTATTCAACCATAGTTCATCTCGAACGACCGATAGTCGATGCTTTCGTCCTTTTCAGATTAACAGTTGCTTGAATAGAGGCAGCTGTAACACCCCAAAATTTCCCCTCTAGTTTTCTATCTTTTTTCTGGCTTTTCGTTTAGCATTCATAGATCATACATTAGGTCATATCATGTGCATAAGCTCCTCAGACATGGGATCATTTTTTCCGGGAATTAGGGCTTCACGTCTTATCTGTGGTTATTAGAGGAATTCAAGTTGTGGCTTTTCTCTTATGCTCATGTCACTAAATTAGGGTTTATTTCCCTGATCAGGGATTTCACGTCTATAAGGACTATTCACTATGCACCTGGCCCATCGTCAGGCTATTATCTTCTTCATCGAGTCGCAAGGCTATTCCTCTTTTCTTAGCATCTCAGGATATTCTTCTTTCTAGATATCTCAAAAGTTGTGATTTCAGTTCAAGCATGTTTGTTCATTCACGATCCGATTCAGATGGATGTTTGACCTAATCTTGGTCAAACTATCAGTTGTTCGCTTCAGTTGCTAGTTATTTGTTTCAGCAGACTATTTCTCAATCAGTGTGCATCCAAAGTCAAGTTGTGTTATATGTTGAGTTCATCAATTTATCAAGCAGTGGTCCATGAGAGGTTTGGTTCAAAAAATCATGTCATCAATACAGATTATGTTCATACGCTGATTTTTTTCCCCAAAGATTGATCCAAACAAGTTCAGAGTGATTCAGGCTTCATTTGATCAGAAATTCAGAGGATCAATTATTTCAAATAGTTTTGTTGCAGTGGCGAATTGTTTAGTGTTTCTGGAATTTCATTTTATTCAGATATTTTTTGGAATTGGTGTGATTTGTGGTTTTAATTCAAAGATTGATTCATGATTAAGTTTACTTCTCAAGGATTAATTCAGTTTGGTTTCAAGTGAGATTCTCTATGGATTCAATTCAATCATCATGACCGATTTTCAAATTCTACATTATTTGGATATAAGTTGTTTTCATTTGGTTTTTGGGTCCATCTTTATTACCCTTGAAGTTTGTTATTCAAGTTCAAGTAGAAAATGACATGGTGTAAATATCACAAAAATAATGTCAAAATTACAAAGGCCCATATACCTTTTAGCCCATTTCCTTTTGGAGCATTTTCTTTTACACCAAATTATTTATAAAAACAAAAAGAAAAAGATTAAACTTATTTAAGAAGTCGTGACTCCCTCAGCCAAAAAAGAAAAAAAAATACCAATTCCACTCACAAATGGACCCCCACAATACCTTTCCAGCTCTCACATTCCGCATTCACTACGTACGCACACAAGAAACAGAATCACACTCCACAACGTCATTTTCGCCACCATCTTTCAATACAATTTGTGACCCCACCATAACAACACACACTCTCCCATTGGTTTATTGGATCCGCTCATGCATTTCTCACGAAGAGGAACTTTCTGCTCTAAAATCAAAATCACACACAGCTCACAAAAATCCTTGGCTCTCCCTTCATCAATATTCAAACCAACTTCATACCCTAGTTCCCGTTGATTCTGCAACTCGGCATCAACAACACCTCATCTCTCTGCAAAATTTCACTCTAAAGAACCACAAACACACAAAAATAACACAAACCGCAAATCAACGTTCTTCTTCCTTCATTCATCTCATTAGCCTCTAAACCTTCACATCCTTTTCCACCGAATCCACCCTTCAACAACTTATTTATTTCACAACAAATCAACACCACCATAACTCAGAATTCGCAGCACCTCACCCTTCACTAATCTTCCCACCTTCTTCATCTTCAAACCACCTCAACGCATCAACATAACAAAGCCTCTCCCTCAATCTTCAATAACAACAACAACCGAATCTATTCATCACATCAAACCACAACAACCAAAAACGAAATAGAAAAGAGAAGAAGAAGATCAAAATCTATCTGGATCCGTGAGCAAAAGGAGAAATCGCGGACAACGGAGTAAGACGAAATTTGACGGAATCCAAGAAGCACCGACGATGTTTTGAGTGAGGATTCGTGAGCAGAGGTTTAGGGTGGAGAGATCACCGCCGTGAGGGTGGTTTCTCCTGTGTTTCTTCGGTTTAAGTTTTTAACGGGGATGACGCTTTCGTTTTGTTGTTCTGAAAAATTAACATTGCCATGTTTTTCTTTTGTTGATGGTTTTATGTTTCTTTATTTTATTTTTTTTAATTCTTTTATGGTTTTTCAAGGCTTATGTTTTTGGTGACAGGGCTAGGCCCATTTGGTTTTTCTTTTTACACCTCCGTAGGAGAACACTCATATGGATTGGTATTTCTTAAGCCCACTGAAAATTGTTATTCACACCTGCGATTTGCTCATAGCACCTCCTGAGAGGTCAGCCAAATATAGTTGGGCCTAAAAAGGTTTAGGCCTGCGCCAGTTTCCCTATCAGCACCCCAACATCAGCAAACCACCCTCTCTTCTCTTTCTTTTTATTTATTTTGTTTTATTTTCTAGTTCTTGATTTAATTTTAGTTAAAGTTTTTAGTTTAGTTTTTTATTAATCTTTTATTAGAATTTTATTGATATAGTTTTGTTAACTTTAATTATTAATTCTAATATAGTTTAGATTTAATTTCTCCCGATTTATTTGGTTTAATTAAATAGAATTTTATTTGATTTTGGTTCTAGTTTGGCTTGATATTTGGTAGGTTCATTGCTTAATTTCGATGATGGAGGATGTAACGTGATGATGACCTTATGATTATTTTATTTTCATAATCTTGTTGCAAGTTCTTCGTTAGGCTTTGATATTGTACGGACCAATTTTTGTTGCTAATTCGGATCCTCTTTGTTGATCGCTTGAGATGTTGGATGCTTACCCTGATGACTAATACCTATGCTGGACTGTTGGATTTTCTTACTTATGTGAGGCTTCTGACAAATATTCTTGACTTCTTTTACGCAAATTGAAGAGGCAACGGACTTTCTCCGTTAGGTACCACTGAGACCATTATTTCTCACACCTCATTCCATTCCTAATGCTATGTTAGGAGCATGTTGCTGCATCTGGAAGTCCTACTGGTGTAGGCTCTGTTTGTGCATTGTTCGATTACTCCATATTGCATTTTCCTCTCCTTATTTATTTCTTCCACATCTCAACTTCTTCTTTCATTTTCTTTTAAGCTTTCTTTACTTGTTACTTGTGAATATTTCTAACACTTGTAGGGGCTATGGTAAGTGAGAGGTGTGGATGAGATTTCCACACTTCAAACTTCTTCCTCCACTTCTTTTTTATGCCTTTTATCTGGTTTGCGATGTGCTTAGGCCATCATTGTTCAACTTCTTTCCATCTCCCCTTTTGGGAGTAACTTAACTTCTTTACGGGAAGTAAGTTGCTTTCTTCCTTTCTTTCTCCTTTTTCTTTTCTTCATTCCTTCTTCATTAGGATAGAATCCAAGCCACACTAACCTAGGCTTATCCATGCATGTTAATATTAGGAGTAGTCTTTCCCCATTAGATTTTTACCTTTGAGATCCTTTTGGTGCTCTCTCTTTCTCATCTCAAAATAAAAACCTAAAAAACATTAATAATAGTTGAGGTAACCTTTCCCTTTTGTCATACTCTCAAAGAAAATCATAAAAAACACTTCTTCACTTTAATTCACAAAAACACTTAATAATACAAACAAGTTAGTGAATTTAAATCCTAATCTCAGGAAACAAGTTTGAGGATCTTCTTCATTCTTGGTGGACTTGTTACTCATTCTATTTTGGGATGTGGTAATAAGGACACATTCCTTAGAAAGGGATTTGCCTTCACTTCCTTGTGCCACACTCCTAAAAAACTCATAAAAAACACTGGACAAAGAATAAACGTCTCTCCTTCGGGACTTCTTTTCTCATCACCTTCATTCCTTATGTAAGAACTTGCTCCTACTTGTCACTTTGCAAGACGGTAACGCACTCGTCGTTCGAGCCTGCAACACCTGAGACTTGGCATAGGCAGTTCAAGCGTTAACACACAAGCAATCTTTTCCACCCGTAGTTAGGCAAACTACGTCGACTCCGATCCTCATTTTCCCGATGAGGTACGCAGGCAGCGGTGTAGGGCCCGTTCGAGCACATTCTTTATTTTCCCTACATTTCCCATTTCTTTTCGATCTCCTTTTCCATATTCCTTTTCTCATTCCAGTCAGTAATTCTTTTGTTCAACAACTTCTTTCTTTCACCATTTTGAAACAGTTTATTTGCAAGCGTGGATCCCGTCGGGTACGGCGAACGATCTGGGGTGCTAATACCTTCCCAGGTTGTAACCAAATTCCGAACCTAGTCTCTTTGGTTCGCAGGACCTGTGTCCTTCCTTTTCTTTTCTTCTGGTTTGTGCAACATTACCATTCTCGTTTCTTCGGGATAAAAATGTCTGGATGGCGACTCTACCTTTTCCACGCCACTTTTTCATTTGTACTAGGATGAAAATCCCAGGAGCGACAGCGTGTTTGTTCATTCCCGATCCAACTCAGATGGATGTTTGACTTAATCTTGGTTAAACCATCAGGAGTTTGTTTCAATTCAAATTATTTATGTTAGTGGCTTATTCTTCAGGCATTGTGTATTCAAACTCAAAGTTGTCGTATGCTGCAATTCATCAAGTTATCAAGCAGAGTTTCATGGGAAGTTTGGCTCAGTCATCAAGTTCATTAGTCCATTAGTGGTTCGGATATGGATTTATTTTCCTTAGTGTGGATCCCATAATCAGGGCAAGGTTTAAAAGAGATTCATATGACCGTTGTTTTAGTTGTGAGTTGTTCAATGGTGGTTGTGTTCGTTATATCAGGATGGGTGTGTGTGGTGATGTTTCAATTCATAATCCTTTCGATTTTAAGAAATTCATAGACTTGTTCGAAAAAGTCAAGCTTTAATGTGCATCAGTGGAAAAGTTTGGGATTGGTTTTGGATATAGTTGGTCATTCATTCTTTAGATCGAGTTCATAATTCGTTTCCATTTTTTCCAGTATCCAACTTTTGTTATCTGTAAACCAAATTCATAACCTTTTGTTTAAATCTGTTATCCATTTAATTTTCCTAATCTCCATTTCCTAATTACAATTAAAGTCCATCTATTCCAATTCATATCCAAATTCCATAATTCAATTCTAATTCATCATCCGTATTCATTTAAATGTCCATAAGCCAAATCCAAATTTTACATTTACAAATTCATTTCAAATTATTTCTACAAACATGGTTTCAAATCAATTCCATTACCAATTACAAAAATCCAAGGCCCATCAATCCATTTCTATTTTACTGTTACATTACAAGAAAAAAGAAAAGAAAAATACAATAAAAGTGGCATAGCTTCCTCACATGTTGCAACACACATTTTTCTTGCAGCCTCACACAACTTTTTCTACGTTACACAATAAACATTTTCATCCATCAAAATCACTACAAGTTGGCCCCACACAATTCATCCATCCTTACAACAACACACTCAATACCACCAATAATTTGTACGACCCACTCACAACAACGATTCGTGTCCTGCATAACATATTTAAGGCGAGAATTCACACACAAACATCATCATTTTTAACTCTTCTTAAGCCTTTACTCTACTACATAACAAAGAGGCTCATATAACACCTCTCCGCTCTGGTTTTTCTCTCTACCATAAATCACAAAAACCATCAGCCTCCATCGAAACTTCTCACTACCCTTCACACTCTTCAACAACCTACCTCATACAGTATTACCTCTTCAGCACTGAAACACACACAACAATAAACCACAAATCCCTGTGAAATATGAACAGAACCTGCACATGATTCACCTTTCTTCATTTACAAATAACAATCTTTAACCCATCTCTCTTCTACAACCTTGTTTTTCAACCTTTAAACAACTCACCCTTCTATCATAATCTTCAACCACCACCAAATTTCATTCAAAAACTTAAACAAAGAAAAGGTAGAAGAGAGAGAGATTCGATACACTACCATAAATTATTTCACAAACTTACAGTTTCCATTAACCACAGTCAAAACAGAACCGAACAACACCACTTCCACATGCGTTCACCACCACTCCTTATCACAAATCCACCTCATTCGTTCCTTTCTCACAGACCCACAACAAACATAACATCTGCCATTATCTCCATCGGCACACTCCATAAACAACATCTCCAAACACAATTCATCAAATCTTTCACCTCAAAAGAACAATAAATATGCTATTAGAATAAGAAGAAGGAGGAGAAATAAAAAAACATACACAAATAGAGAGAAGGATTCGGACCGGAGAAACACGAGACTTGAGAGAGAGACCTTGATAACGAGAATGAGTAAGTCGTTGATAGGGGGAGAGGAAGAATCGCGGTGTGCGAAGAAGCAGATGACTATTACTCTATTTTTGATTGTGACCTTGAAGTTGAATGAGGCTGATTTTGGTTTTCACTTTTGAAGCATAAGCCAATGCAGATGCTGACCCCTTTTATTTGTTTTTATTTTTTGACTATGCTTTTACTAATATCCTTTTATTTCAACCTTTATTTACTTTTCTTTTTAATTTATTTTTAGAAAGATCCTTCTTGTGGTCAGACATGGGCTTGGCCCATGAATCTTTTCTTAACCAGACCCCCAGCACACAGTCCATGCACACTCAAGTATCTGAATTATTTGTACTTCCAAGGAAGCACAAATACAACAACAAAGGGGTGAGAAACATATTCAATAATTAACAGTGCATAAAACATTTCAAGGATAGTATCTCATACACAACAACATCACAACAACAATTAGCAACATGATTCATGATTCAACAACAATAATAATGCAATGTGACTCAACAATGACACAATGCATGTGGTACCAATTCACCTTAGTTCATTCAATCGAACTTAATTCATAAAGAATCCGGATAAATCACATACACCCATCCGACAATGATTTATCTCCAACGTTCTCCACAACGGAGTACGAATGAATCACATACACCCATTCGACAATGATTCATCCCACCAATAATACCTCAATGTATGCATGATAATTATAATGCACACAACATGTATAAACACCCCGCTATAATTCTTCATGATCCACCCGATCACATATACAACATAAGATCCACAAAATCACCAAAAGTTCCTCACACGACTTAAGTAATTAACCGTCTAGTTAATTTACCTAAGTTTCATTATTAATTAATTTCCCATCACCAATCCTCGATTAATTAAGTCCTAAGGTCTACACCAATGCCTCAGATCAAGATAATCAACATCGGACGCGAAGTCGAGACAAACATCACGAAAAACCAAAATTGTCCTACAAGCCTGGTCATACACATAATGCACAAGGGCATATAAGTATTGACCAGTTGCAACGTACCCCATACGCCCCCATATGCCCACCATACGCGTATTTTCCCTCACCCTCAACTCAATACGCGTATTGCCCCTCATATGCGTATTGCCAAGTCTTCCTACGTGTATCATACGAAAATGGGCAAATGGTCGTGCCAAAAAGCTTCTCATACGCATAATCAACCTTCATTATGCGTAATAACTTAAATTCACGCTATGCCACACGCGTATGGCCTACCTATTACACGTATGGACAAAAACTACCAATTTCTCACAACTTCCTCTTTTCATTTTGAATCTGTTTACTATGGTTCTCGTTCTCACACTTCATACCAGTCCTAGAATGATTTATACACTAGTTTTACACTCTTATTCATGTTATTCTTTCATATAATCTTACTAAATCTAGTTCCATAAGTTTTATAGATCTAGATTCGTCACTTTTCTCCTACAACAACACAAAATCTGAACATACTATGAAATATACAGAACAACAACCATAATATTTCACATAAGAATTCAATTAAACCAGATCGATTTCACACCAACATTTTTACAAGCAACAGATTCACCAAACAACATTATACACAGAAAATCCTACGAGGGAAAGGATCCCTCACTACCCTATCATGTTATCATCACCAATTATGAACCCTCTTCTCCCCCTTACCTCAATTCCTTGAAGAAATTCCTGCGATTTTGCTCTATGAAGATTGCCATAGCATAGTTCTTTCAATTCCTAGTTCTCCCTTGATCTCTCCAAAAGTTGTTATGACTAAACCTCCTCTAATTTTCATATTAAGGCTTAGTTCCCAATATTACCCTCTCCTTAATATTTTACTAATTCAGCCCTTATTCTACTTAAAAATGAAATAATAATAATAATATTAATTATACTAATATTATTAACATAATAATAATAATAATAATAATGTTTAATTGGCCATATTATTATTACTACACCTCACCATTACTACATACACCTTAGATATACCCGTCCCACTAGGACTTATACCAAAATATCTAGGTACACGCACCTTAAACAAGGCCAACAATACACCAAAAATACACGACGATAAATTATTTAAAATAGGGTTTTACAACTCTCCCCACTTAAAATATTTTCGTCCTAAAAAATATACCTGATGAGAAAAGTTCTAGATACGACTCCCGCATCTTGTTTTCCAGCTCCCATGTCACACTTCCACCAGCAGCTCCTCCCCAAGAAACTCTCACCAAATTAATTTCTTTACCTCTGAGTTGCTTTATCTTGTGATCCTCAATCCTTATCGGCATCGCTTCCATAGTAAGATTATCTCTAACCTGCATCCATCCCTCGGAATAAATGAGATGGGTCAGACACATACTTCCGAAATTGTGACGCATGAAACACGTCATGCAAGTTCGAAAGCTCTGGAGGCAACGCCACCCTGTACGCAATAGTACCAACTTTCTACAAAATCTGATACGGTCCAATGAACTTAGGATCCAACTTCTTCGATTTTAAAGCACGTCCAACACCCGTCATTGGATTGACCCTAAAAAACACATGATCACCTTCATCGAATTCTAATTATTTTCTCTGATTATCATGATAGCTCTTCTATCTACTCTGAGACGCTTTCATCTTCTCATGGATCATCTGAATCATCTCAGTTGTCTGTTGCACAATCCCGGGTCCAAACACTTCATTTTCACCTGTTTTATACCAACACAGAGGTGTCATACACCTCCTACCATACAAAGCTTCAAATGGTGCCATTCCAATACTAGATTGGTAACTATTATTGTATATAAACTCAATCAATGGAAAATGAGTATCCTACGCACCACCTTGTTCCAACACATAAGTCCTCAACAGATCTTCTAACGTCTGAATAGTCCTTTCTGACTGACCATCCGTCTGCGGATGATAAGCTGAACTCAATTTTAACTTTGAACCCAAAGCCTCTTGCAAACTCTTCCAAAATTCTGAAGTGAACCTTTGATCTCTATCTGACACTATACTTGAATGGAAACAATGCAACTTCATAATTATTCTGATATAAATATCTGCCAACTTCGTCAACAGAAAACTCATGTTGATAGGTATAAAATATGCGGATTTTGTAAGTCGATCCACAACTACCCAAATAGCATCAAAACCTCTCGCCGTATTTGACAAACTGTAACAAAGTCTATAGAAATACTATCACATTTCCATCATGGAATTTCCAATGATTACATCATTCCCTAAGGCTTCTGATGCTCCATTTTTGACTTCTGACATACCAAACAAGCATACATAAATTATGTTATATCTCTTTTCATACATGTTAGTTCTGTTGTTGTGGGTGTTGACATTAATTTTGGTAAAACTAACCTGACAACAACATGTTGGACAAGATGCTCTAACATGCTGAAGAACAAGTTCTATAGCATGTTTAGAAAGTTGTCAAATAAGAAGTCCTGACATGGCTGCTCAGACATCAGTACAGATGTGGTTATAATACTTGGCAAATTGTGAGCCAAATGTTGAAACATCTTCAATTGTCATGACAATATTGTTGTTTTGTGATGTCAAAGCAGATGTCTTAACATTTGTTTGTCATTTCTGGGCAACTTTGCAGAAAGTCGTGTTTTGATTCAGGAAGTTTTTTAGCAGGTGTTTGTTTATGTGATTAGTTTGATTGGTGGCAAAAATCAAGGAGGAATTTTATGATTAACATAAGCTATTTTGTTTCATATATTTGAAGATATTTCATATATTTTAGGTTGTTATTTTTGGAAAGATCATATGTTTCCATTCTTGTGCTTTTTTGTTTTAGAAGATTTGAAGATTAATCAGTTTTTAATGAAGATCAATTCTGACTACTTTCATTACTCATATTCATGAAGATCCTTCTCTACTTAAAGTGGTGCAACCCTAATTGAAAGGGACAAAATTAGAGATTGATAAAGTTGCGCATTATGAGTTAGGTTTTTTGTTTGAGTTGTAATTCTATCCACTCTAAGTTTTTAAGCATGAGTGTTTTCTCTTCATTGAAGCTTTTAAGCAAGATCGAGTTGTTTATCTGGGAAGAGTGTTCTTCTATTTTCTTGTAAGTATTTATTTGATTATCATAGTGTGTGATTGAGGGTAGTGAAATGGGCTTCTCTTATCTAAGGGTTCTTAGATAGAAATTGCATTGGGTAGTGATTAAGTGAGAAGTGTAAACTGGGATTGTTTAAATTCAAATTGATACTACTGATTGTGGATTTCCTTCCTGGCTTAGTATCCCCCAGAGTATGTGAGTTTTCACCGAATTGGGTTAACAATTCTTTGTGTTATTACTGTTGTACTTTAATTGTATTTACCTTGTTAATGTTCAGATATTAATGTCATAACATCTTATTCGACGTCACATATCTAATACCAGAATTTCAATACCAAACCACCAAATAACTTCTTCAAGTCTTGATACATTTTCGTAGCTCCCAGATGAATACTCAAACTACTCTGGTGACTCTCTTCTAAAATTACCTTTTTCAGTTCACCATTGTCCGACACACAAATTTTTCCCCGAAATCTTAACACACCGAAATTATCTACCCTAAAATCACCATCAGGATCACTTCCTCCTGTAGGCATCAAATCTACCGACTTTACATCATGCCCCTAGTTCTCGTTAATCACATCAAAGGTTATTATTCACTTTTAGAATTCCAAGTCTAACACTCTCATGTGTCGTTTCAAAAACCATCCTCGAATCTCAAAACTGTTCAATTAGCTCCATTTCTTTCACCATCAATGCTGACATATGAATTATCTTCCGACTTAAAGCATCTGCTACCACATTATCCTTACCCGAATGATAGCTCAAATTAAAATCGTATTCTTTCAGAAATTCCAACCATCTTCTCTGCCTCATATTCAGTTCTTTCTGGTCAAACAAGTACTTCAAACTCTTGTGATCGCTAAATACTTCAGATCTTGACCCATACAAATAGTGCCTCCAAAATTTCAACATGAAAATCATTGCAGCTAATTGAAGATCATGAGTAGGATAATTCCTCTCATGCACCCTCGATTGTCTTGAAGCATAAGCCATCACTTTACCATCTTGCATCAATACTCTGCCTAATTCAATCTTAGACGCGTCACAATACACAACAAAAGGTTCACCGGGACTTGGCAAAACCAACAATGGTGCCATAGTCAATTTATTTTTCAATTCTTCAAAACTTTCCTCACAAGATGCATCCCAAATAAACGCCCGACTCTTTCTAGTCAATTGAGTCAACGGTAATGCCAAATTAGAAAACCCTTCGATAAATCTTCTCTAATAACCTGCTAAACCCAAAAGGCTTATAATCTCCGTTACGGCCTTTGGAGGTTCCCACTACAACACAACACTTACTTTAGAAAGATCCACTACTATACCATCACCAGAAATAATATGACCCAATAAACTCACATTCTTAAGCCAAAACTCACACTTTGATAACTTAGCAAACAACTTGTTATCTTTAAATACTTGTAATGTAACCCTCAAATGCTCTTTGTGACCATATTCAGTTTTGGAATAAATCAAAATATTATCAATAAATACCACAATGAATTGATCCAAATAAGAATAAAAGAAACAACTCATATACTCCATGAACACACCTGACGCATTGGACACTCCGAAAGGCATCACAACATATTCATAATGTCCATAACAAGTCCTAAATACGGTCTTCTAAATATTATTCATTACATATCATATTATTCTTACTACATATCATGTTACTGACATATCATGATGATTTAATTGGTACCAACTTTGACTTTGTGTTAACTTCTATGTATCATTACATATATGTTAATAATTTATAATGTATACAATTTATAATATATGTTTATAATACGTTTATAATAATATATTTAATGTTTATAATATGTTTAATATAATATATAATTTATAATATATAACTATTTTGTTAAATATGTTTTATTTTATAATTTGATTATATTTTTGGATTGGATCGTGTCAATACGTTGTTTTATATTTGTGTGTATGAGGCGTGACACTTGTATTGATCTGATCCAGTTGCGATGATCGCAATTTTGCGTTAGCAACATTATTAATGTAAATAAAAATTCCTTTTATTTTAGTTTTATTTTTTTTATAAATTTACATTCGTACAATGTTTTGATCCTATCGCGATGATCATATTGAGTGTAGCAAGCTATCAGTGGATCATATTGGTTTACATACAAGCTTATATTTTTTTGCTGTCGTATTTCGATTTTACACACGTCCGATGGTTTAGCCTAGTGGTAATCCGCTTTTTTGTGCGCCGACCAATTCGTGTTTCGATTTGCAACTTTATATTTTAATTTAATTTTATCCTACCACTTTTTTTATTCGATTTGTGATGACCGCCCATGCGGTAGCAATTTGTCGTATTCTAATTTGTGTTCATTTTTCAACTATCCAACATCGTTATGTCTGTTATTGTAATTGCATTTTTATTTCTTATTTATTTTCGATTTAGGTAGAAATTAATTAATTAAAAAATAATAATATTTTCTTTTTGTTGTAGTTTATTTATTAGAAGTAATTTCTCTTTTAATTATTTTTTTCGCAATAAATTAAAAAAAGAAAGAATGTTCTCAATAATCAAAAGATATCATCCTCCTCCTAAAAATTCAAACTTCTCTCGATTCTATCATTTTCATTTATTTATAATTCTTAGAATGAATGTATAGGCATATATAAACTTGTAATTTATTTTCCGCATTTTACTTTCCGCACTCCCTTGATCATGTAACTACCCCAAAGCCTTGTAATAGTTTAGGACTTTATTTTCCGTATTTTACATTCCGCACCTTACAAACTGTTTAGATGTATGGATAATAGGATTGCATGGAAAGATTAAAAACAAATTAGAAAAACCTTAATAAAAGATCGAATCACTGAAAATAACACACCTTGCACACTTGCACCTTTAGGGTAGCCTCTCTTGTTGCCTTACGAATAATTGTCATATCCCTCGAACATAGGGGTATCTTAGCAAAAGACGCTTACAAACAAATCATCATATTTGCCTATAAAAAAAGATCATAGTCCCTAGATGACCCTTCGAGTTGCCTACGAAAAGATGATCTCGTCCCTCTATGACCCTACGAAAAAAGATCATAGTCCCTCGATGACCCTTCGAGTTGCCTACGAAAAGATGATCTCGTCCCTCGATGACCCTACAGAAAAATGATGATAGTCCATTCGAATTGCTAAGGTATCCTTACATGTTGCCTTCTATGACCATTCGATGACCCTACGCCTTTCCCTTACATCCAAAGATAAGACTACTTACTAACTAATAGCAAGGACAATCCCATCTCTAAGGAAAAAGGATAATAACATGAATGACCTTGAGTAGGTAGGATCCCTTAACTGCTTGCTCACAAATTCAAAACAAACACTCTTTACACCTCACACTTTCAAAACATCTTTCAAAAAACCACTTTGTATACATTCATACGAGAATCATTACAAAGTTGGACCTTTTTCCCAAAACACACCACCACTATTTTCAAACATAAAACAAAGTGAGCTAAGCACTTAAGACCCATGTATAACCATGGATACAAAGAGTGCTAACACATTCCCTTTGTATAACCTACCTCCCAAACTCAAAAATCTAAACCAAGGTTTTTCCTGTTCTTTTACACATTTCCTAATTGGATAAAAGAAAAGTTGGTGGCGACTCTTTCTATCCGCAACATTGTTTTTGTGAAAACAAAAATGACAAAGTCAGTTCTCCCACCGTATTAAGCTTCATGCGATGCCATTCCAATACTAGCATGATAACTATTATTGTAGGTAAACTCAATCAACGATAAATGACTATCCTAAGATCCTCCTTAATCCAACACACAAGCTCTCAGAAAATCCTCTAAAGATTGGATAGTCCTCTCTGTTTTACCATCTGTCTGTGGATGATAAGCAAAAATCATCCTCAACTTAATACCTAAGGCATCTTGCAAACTCTTCCAAAATATTGATGTAAACCGCAGATCTTTATCCGATAGGATACTCGACGGTATCCTATGCAACTTCACAATTTCTTCAATATACATCTCAACTAACTTCTGCATAGAATGATTAATCTTCATCAGCAAGAAATGGGCCGACTTAGTCAATCCATCCACGATCACTTAAATCAAATCATTTCACTTAGAAGTCATTGGCAAACCCGTCACAAAATCCAATGAAATGCTATCCCACTTCCATTATGGAATATTCAACGACTGCATCATACCTAACAGTTTCTGATGTTCAATCTTTGACTTTTGGCAAGTCAAACATGCAAACACAAATTCTGCAACGTCCTTCTTCATACATGGCCACTGATAACACTAAAATTCACCGTATTTCTGACTCCGATTTCACATGCATTCTTAGCTTTTATTGTTATTTTGTTATGTTATTACTTTTTTTTTCTTTTTTTTCAAGTTTTCTATGTAATCGGGGCCTAAATCGAGAAAAGGAGCGAAAAAGGAGTGGAAACGGACGAAAACCATAAAATTCGGTGTTTTACACTTACGGCATCCACCATGGCGGGCGCCATGGGGTCTGCCATGACGTGGCCACGTCTCAAGACCACTCCAACCTGCCAAGACCCACGGTCCCCACTCTTTCATTCCCCATTAGCCTCATGGCGGGCGCCATGGCCTTGTGGCGGGCGCCACAAGGCAAAAACTTTTCCCTCCATTTTTTAGTGGAGGGGGCATCCTGGTATTTTCCTGCTTTTTGTTTTCCTATAAGTAGGACCTTAGATTTTCGTTTTTCTTCATCCAAACTTAGAATCTCTTAGGCATATATTAGTTTTAAAGCAGTTATCATTCCACATCGGGGTGTTACTGCAATCGAGTGATCGAGTCTGTATACGTCTGTGTGATCGAGTTTTGGAGCACTCTGGGAGGAAGTTAATCCCGCCACCATTTTAATTCCAGTTCGTATTTTACTTTTCCGCATTGATTTACTTTCATTTATTATCCGCACTCGCACTTTATTTTATTTATTTCCTGCACTCGCTTTACTTTATTTATTTCTCGCACTCGCTTTAAATACCTTTATTTCCCGCACTCGCACTACTTTTATTTACTTTCCGCACTCGCACTATTTTTATTTACTTTCCGCACTCGCATTAAATTACTTTTATGAAAAATTATAAAAAGAACTTTTACTTTACTATGTCTAACTAAATCCATAAAGGTTAGAATGTAAGGATCGTAATTAAACCAGTAATCTGTACAATTGTTCGTGGAAACACTTAAGGGCTATTTTATCTTTCAATTCAAGTTTAATTGTTTTTAACTATTTCAAAAACAGCCAAAAGCGCTTTGTCTAGTTCATTAGGAGTTTTTAGATTAAAAAGAAAAGAGACTTTAAAACGATTTTCGGACGCGTTAAGAAGTTTAGAGTCTGGTTCGTGAGAACCTCTTTTTGCTAAGAAATCCAGGTTAAAGTACTTTTCAACTTAGTTAAGATACTATATTTCTTAAAAATAGGTTTACTACTCTAACGCAATACGCACCTTTTTATCTGTGACAATAGGAGGGGTTAATTAGAGGGTACAACTCGGTTCTGAATACGCGAAAGCGACATTTCCTGTTAAATTAGTTCTTTTCAAAGTGGAAAACATTGCCCATAAGTAGTTCTATTAACAAGTACTGGAATATCTATTGATTACGTGATTTACATTCGATCCTGTCTTTATTAATTGTTTAAAATTATCATTTTATTTACCATTGCGCACTCCTTAAAACCCTTATATTCAGTTGCCTTAGATACACACCATAACAACAGGTACGATAGATTGACACTTGGTCTCTGTGGATTCGGCAATCTTTTATATTACTCTGACGTGTTCGTACACTTGCGAAAAACACGCATCAAGTTTTTGGCGCCGTTGCCGGGGAACAATTTCGTCAAATTTCATACCCTGTAGTTATACCGTTTAGACTAAGGTTGTTACCCACCGGTCAATGCGAAAGACTCGCAGTGCCGGAAGTTTAGTAGACCCTCTAGTTGAACCTGAACGTTACGCTCGCGTACGTTTGTTTTTCCATAGGAATAGGAGAGCTATGGCCGAAGATCAAAACCGAAGACCTCTTAAGGACTTCGCCCAACCATCAAACGAGGAACCTAGTTCTAGTATAGTAAACCCTGTTATCCCAGCCAATAATTTTGAACTTAAACCATCCCTGCTGCAATTAGTGCAACAGAGACAATTCGCAGGTCTTGCTACTGAGAACCCAAACCAACATTTAAAAAACTTTCTTCAGTTAGCAGACACCTTTAAAACCAATGGAGCTCCTCCTGAGGCGATACACTTAAGATTATTTCCCTTTTTCCTCAGAGATAAAGCTCTATCCTGGTTAGATTCCCTTCCATCCAATTCTATAACAACTTGGGAAGACCTTAGAAAAGTTTTCCTTGCTAGATATTTTCCCCTAAGTAAGACCGCTCTTCTTCGAAACCTAATAACCAGATTTACCCAACACCAAGGAGAGTCGTTGTTCGAAGCCTGGGAGAGATATAAAGAGCTATTAAGAGCATGCCCACATCATGGATTAGAGAATTGGCTAATCATTCAAACCTTCTATAATGGACTTCATTATAACACTAAGATGACCATCGACGCTGCCACTGGTGGCGCACTGATGAACAAACCTTACCCTGAAGCTAGTGCCCTTATCGAGGATATGGCCCAAAACCATCAATCATGGGGAGTAGAACGAGCGACAGTGGAAAAGAAGGAAGCCCAAGGAGGAATACATGAGCTAAGCTCTATGGACATGATGCAAGCTAAAATGGACGCGTTGGCCCTTAGGGTCGAACATATGTGTACAACCCCGAATATTGTAGCCGCAGTTTCTCCGAATTGTGAGATATGTGGGACGCAAGGACACCAATCCGCCGAATGCAATCTGTTAAATGAGACCAGCCCTGAGCAAGTGAACTACACCCAAGGGAACCCATTTTCAAACACATATAACCCTGGATGGAGGAATCACCCAAACTTCTCCTACAAAAATAATAACCCTATTCAAAATACCGCACCTCCGAGACAACAAGGTTACCAAGCCCCAAGAACAAATCAACCTATCCAACCTGTACCACCAAGTCCGAACCTCGAGAAAATTGTGGAAAATTTTATCACCGCTCAAACACAACAAAACAAAGAGTTCATGAACCAAAACGTCCATGTTAACGAACTAATTACCCAGTTAGGAATCAAGGTTGACCAAATTATTACTCATAATAAGATGCTTGAAACCCATATCTCTTAGGTAGCTTTAAACCAAGCCCCACAGACTACACCTGGAGGACAGTTCCCTGGACAACCTCAACAAAACCCAAAAGGGCAAGCAAATGCCATTACTCTACGAAGTGGAACCGCTTATAAGGAACCTTCAAACCCTAGATTAAGTGGGCCCGAAACTTCTGAGAGAAATGAAGAGAAGGAACCAGAGGAATCTGAAAACCCAGAAAGTCAAGAAAAAGGAGAAGAACCTAAAAACAAAACCTATGTACCACCACCGCCATACAAACCACCAATACCATACCCTCAAAGATTAAAGAAAACTCAAATTGATAATCAATATCAAAAATTCGTTAAGGTTATAGAAAAACTTCACGTAGAATCCCCTTTACAAAAGCCATTACCCAAATACCTTCTTACGCTAAGTTTCTCAAAGACATACTTACAAATAAACGTAGACTTGAAGATCCGAAACCCATGGAATGTAATTCTATTTCCGAAAATAGGTTAGCAAAGAAAGATAAAGATCCCGAAAATTTTTCCATTCCTTGTGTCTTGGGGAATCATGTTATCTAAAAAGCTTTTCTAGACTTAGGAGCTAGTGTGAGCTTAATGCCTTTAGCAGTTTGTGAGAGATTAAACTTAGGAGAATTACAACCTATTAAGATGTCACTTCAATTAGCCGATAGATCCGTTAAATACCTGTAAACACCCCAAATTTGCCCTCACCCATTCACACCATGGCTTGTGATATCCTCATATACATAATTTCAATCATAGCATCCCATATTGCATATTTGCTTCACTGCATTGGTTCAAAGTCATCTGCATCTAGGGTTTGTGATCTGAGCAATCCAAGAGCCATTTGAGCCACTCCAAAGGTCATCAATCACTTCAAAGGGGTCCATGTATGTTCAAGCATCATATTATATCCCCTCAAAGTCAAGAATGTCAAAAAAATCACAAGAACTGAGATTGGCATGGAAGCAGAGCCAGGTTTGACTGCACAGATGACCTAGAATTAGGGTTGTGGTTTCAGAGGCCATAAATCCAATTTTTTTGGTCATTCTTGTTTCTATTGGTCTCTATATGGTATAGGGATCATACATATCAATTTTCATGAAGAAATTCCATGGGGAAGTCATCTGATCAAGAGTTGACTTTTTGAGCAAGTCAGTGCAAAGTCAGGGCATCTGAGACCCCCAATGACCCAAACAAAGGGTGTTCTTCATCATTTTGATTGTGTATGATCTTTATTTGATCATAGAAGATGTTGGAAGTTCACAAAATTGAAGAATTTCAAGCCATTTGCAAAGTTGACTTTTTGGGAAAATGACTTGTAATGGAAACTTGCCATTTTGGGAAACTTTTTCAACCCTTGCTTTTTGATTCAAAAATGCTTCAAATGGGAAAACTTTGGTCATGAAAGTTGTAGAATGGATCATTCCCTTTTCAAAAAGTACAAGAACTCGTTCTAATTCATTTTGGATCAAAAGTTATGGCTTGTCAAAGTTGGGAAAAATCACATAATTTGAAGTTTTCTACCAAAGAGGCATTTTGCAAAATGGTATGATCAAGTGTTCTAAAGGCTTCAAATATGTACAAAATCTTCACAACATGATCACATGACCTCTAAAGATCAGAATTGGCCTAAGGATATTGCATTTTGATGCCTTGATTCTCATGAATTTCCAAAATGGCCAAACTTTGTGAAAATTGCAAAACATCTCATAAGCCTTGATCCACTTGTTGATTTATCTCATAAACAATTCCATGGACATCCTTAATCTCAGCTGAGCCAAGACAAGCCAAAAGGCTAGCTATACCATTGCCCATACCAATCACAACAGGCCACCAACAACTCTCTGCCCAATCCAGACTTTAGAAACACATTCCAAGGCTTCATTTTCATAAGACACACAAAGCTGAAGCTCTCTCTAAGCCATAGTTCAAGAAACTCACCTCTTATGAAAAACCATTCGAAACACACATCACAAACATCAAACACACAAACAAACTCCATAGAACAACTCACCATCACCCTCTGATCATTTCCCAATCATCACCTTGCCCTAAAACACCCCATATGAAAAATACGATTTTGGCCCCTCCATGAACTGAGCTTCAGTAAACTTCCAAAAGAGTCCACAAAAGCTTCATCCAAGCATCCCAGAAGAAAGAGGGAGTCAAAAGAAGGTGGTTTGCCTTAAGAAGAAGGCCCAGGCAGCTCCATTGGCAAAGCTTCATCTCAGGTATCATCCAAGAACATTTTTCCAGAACTTGTGTTTTAAGTTATAAACTGATTCTATGTGGTGTGCTGATCATTTTGAGCTTTGAACCAGTGAAAATGGTTGCGTGTGTAGGATGTATTTGATCTCTGAAATTTTTGTGTGTTTTCCGTTTTGATTCGTTTCTCATGATTCAGTGGAAATAAATGGATTTTGGGTTGGGGTTTAGGTTTAGTGATGTTTAATGAGTGATTCTGGAGAGATTTGTGAAGTTTCATGGCATATTGAGAGAGATTGAGATTTCACCTTGCCGGAGAAGATGACCGGAACACTGTTCCGGTCATCTGAAAGTAATTAGGGCACTGGATTAGGGCTAAATCATAATTAGCGAAATTTGAATGTGGGCTGTCCATTCGCGCGCCAAGTCAACTCCCGCCCCCTGGAATTTGAATCCTGGCCCTTGGATTTGCATACTTTCTCATTTTTCAGTTTAAATTCAATTTTATTTTCATTTTATTTGATTTATTTTGCACGAATTAATTAAAATAGCAAAAAATGTTTAAAAATTCTGAAATTTTTTGTCAAAAGTTCAATTAATTTTCAGAACACAAAAATATTTTTATTTTTATTTTTTGCATTAAAAATTATTTTTAAATCATTTAAAAGTTTATTTTTAATTAGTTAATGAAAATTAATTAATTAAAAATACTTTTAGGTATTTAAAAATCACAAAAAAATTCATGTAACATTTAAAAACATTTAGAAACATTGTCCAACTCTCAAACCAAATTTATTTTTTGTTCTTGATGCCTTTTGATCATTTTCAATGGAATTAATTTCATTTCAAGGCATTATTTTGATTCAAACTTCAAAAATTCATTTCTGCCTAACCATTGAGAGTTGGACAATGATTCTTTTTGCATTGCATCTTGCATAACATGTAGTTTATAGGATTAAATGGGCATGAATTGATCTTGCATTTTCAATTTGTTTTGCATTTTTCTTGTCAAGGTACCTAAAAACCCTAGCAATCTTAGAAAATTCATAACTCTCATTAGGTTAAGAGTTAGAATCCCTCCTTTGGGCAGTTTGTATAGGTCTAGGGTATCTTTGATTGTACTTTCAAATTTTTATCATGTCATTTGCTTCTGGTTTTGGATTTTTGCTTTGTATGTTGCATATAACCCTAATTCATGCCTTCCTTTGCATCCATCTTCCATTTGTTTGCATACCATGACTTGCCATGACATTTTGTGCTTTCATTTGATTCATGATGCATCTTAAGACATATTAGAATCATGTTTGATCATTTCATCTCTCATTTGCCATGTTGTATGTCATTTGCATTCCATAGCTTTTCATGTATGTTCATGGTTCTAAGCATGCTTCTCTTGCATCCATATGTTTGTATGATCATTCTAATGCCTTGCCTCATGTTTGCATCATCTATTAGCATCATTAACATCATACTCATGCTTCTGGTTTTGGTTTGCATCATGACATTGCATCTCATTTTGCATTGCATTTCATTTCTTTTTGCTAACTTTTCAGGTGGTAAGTTGTTTGAGAAGTGAATTTGCCTTCACTTCTCACAATCTCTTTTCATCTCTCTTATGCATCATTGCTGCATTTTTATATGTGTATTGGATTGAGCTTGCTCATTCATGTTCATCTTACTTTCTTTCTTCAAGTAACTTCACTTCTTAAGTGAAGCAAGTTGTTTTGCTTCTCTTTGCTCCTTTCATCTGCTTCCTTCCTGGTGGTTTCTCTGAAGATCTTTCTTGCAAACCTCATAAACCATAGGAACAACCAAGCATGACAATAATTAGGGTTTGATTAGTCCCCCACTTAGCTTTTACCTTTGTGTCTCTTTGAGTCTTCTCTTCTCATCTCATAATCAGGGACTAAACCCTAAAGGCTTTAAGGCTTTGTGATTAAGCTTATGCCTGCATCCTTCTATTAGGATGGAGTGTATAACTTTAATCCTAATTGTTAAACCCTTAATGTGTTTAAATCCTTTAATCAATTCACTTAATAATCATCAAGACATCAAGCTTGTAACTTGGGCCTTGCATTAGGGTTCTAATTCTTCCTTAATTGGTTAAGAAGGACTAACCCTAGTGTCAATGGACAAGTCTCCCTCAAGTTGTCTTACAAACCCTAAAACTCACTTATTCATCTTATCATTAACTAAAATCCATCTAATAAAGGCTTTGTTTTGTCATGAGGTTAATCCCTAATCATGGATTAAGTTGAGGAGTCTTCCTCATCTTAAACATTCTCATCTATTATCCTTCTATTAGGATGGTGTAATGAGTCTGTTTAATCCCTGATTATGGCTTAAACTCATTACTTAACACTAAACAAAAACAACAAAAACATCTAAATAATCACAGGTAGGTTAATGAACTTAATCCTACATCAAAGGTGATTAAGTGTGAGATGCTGACTTCACACTTAAGGTATTCTCATTACCCCTAATCGGAGGGAGGATGTGATGAGTTTACTAACCCATTGGTTTAGGCTTAAGCTCATTAACTTATGACAAACTTCGAAAAGCAATAAAAGACTGAAAACTCAAAAAACAAACAATAATCATCTCCTTCGGGATTCTTTTCTCATCTCATTCATTCACAAACGAGAACTCGCTTCTTCCGTCTAATGCAAGACAGTTTGCACCTGGGCCAGACAGGTCATACACTTGAGCATAGACATGCAAGCAGCTCATCAGTCAATTTCCCTTTCAGTCTCTTTGGGTCGAACTACGGTGTTCTGACTTCCTCATTGCACGAGAGGATACGTAGGCATAACTTAACAGTTATCGAACAAAAGTTTTTGTATATTCCCCCTCTTTCCAGCTTCATTCTTTTAGCCTCGTGATCTTGAGCATTTCATTCTTGTTCTTACACTGACACTTCACTTATACACTTCACTTCTCTTACACTGACACCTGTACATCCTTTTCCAGCTCTTTTATACACATATTGCACTGACACTACCCCTTTAAAACACAAATCTTTTAAGCGTGGATCCCGTCGAGTACGACGGACAATCTGGGTGCTAATACCTTCCCAGGTTGTAACCAACCCCCTTTCTCAGTCTCTCTGGTTCGCAACCGTCTTATCCATATCTTTCCAGGTCTATGCAGCATTGCCTTTCCTCCGGGATAAAAATGCCTAGCTGGCGACTCTTTCTTTTCTTGAGTTCACTGCTGTGTGTTCTCATTCATTCTTTTCGACGACCATTCGCGTATGTACCCCTCTTGGCCATGTGTCATCTGGTGGGAGCGACAACTTGGCGACTCTGCTGGGGATTTACGTAACCAGGGCTTCTGGTTCTTTTTGTGGGTTCCTCCTAGCTCTTGATTGATTTGTGTTTACTGGGGTGTTATGTGCTTATTGTGTTTATATAGTTGCTTTATTTACTGCTTTATGTACAATTATTTATTGCTTTCTTTACAGCTTTATATATCATACTGTCATATTGTCATCTGGCTGGATCTGGTTTTTGCTTTGGTGGGTGGGGTTCTACTGAGAGTTTAAGGTCCTATACCTGGGACCCGAGTGACACCTAGGCTAGAGTGGTTCATGTTCTTTCCCATTCCATTTCGGTCTGGTGCGGGAATATGAAGCACGGTTCAGATATGGGTTTCTTCTTGAGAACTCTGTGCTACAGATCTCCTGTAGTGCTAGGGCTATCTGGGAAGCCTGCTAAGTCTGGATGACCTTTATTATGACCTTCAGAAACTGAGGTGAATTAGAGGAGGATCTTTTATGGTTATTGTAAACACTGTACCTCCGGGTTAGAAGTGTTTACACTTCTCATAACTGATCCAAGTTTGAGGATCCTTGTTCTAGAACACCACCTGTGAGGGGGCTGGGCTGTTTACAGGTTTGCAGGAACCCTTGGCCACATCATACCCTGTTACCTATTGTGTTTAAGAATGCTTCACTTTGGACAGTTCTTGTGATTTAACCCTGGACATGTGACTCTTTATTTGAGTCCCCCACCTTGGTTACTGGACTTCTGAACCTCCATCTGGACTTCTTGAACATACATGGACCTTTATATCAAGGCAGTAATCAGATCCAGCTTGATCACAAACCCTTGCATATCATTTGCATACATCATCATTGCATCATTTAACATTTGCTTATTTGTTTTTCAGGGTATCCATATTACATTTGGCTTGGTTTTGACCCCTTTCATCTGCAGAGACCCTTGTTCACCAGTTATCTGCTTCAGCTCTCTTCATCAGTTGCCTGCTTCAGCTACTTACATCATCATCCTCAGCCTATCAGTGGTTCATCTCCAGCATCAGTCTTCAGCTCTTCCTCAGCAGTCATGGCACCCAAGAAGAGCAACATTTCATATCATTTCTTTGAGCCTGTGCTGACTGGCATCAGACAGGTCCAGGAACTTATCACTCCAGACCATATCCCATTATTCAGAGAGCATTATGGAGGCATCCTTGATATGGTTATGGACTTGGACCCTTCTCAGAGGAGTTTGATTCACACTTGTCTACAGTTTTATGACCCTCCTTTGAGATGCTTCACTTTCCAGAACTTTCAGCTAGGACCTTTGCTGGAGGAGTTCTCATCTTTGATTGGAGTACCTGTCAGGGGTGGTATCCCCTTCAACCCAGAGATGGCTTCTCCCAGCAATGAAGAAGTGGCAAAGGCACTGTATTTAGAACCTATTCTGATTGAGCAGAACATGTCAACAAAGGCTGGAATTCCTGGCCTACACTTGGACTTTCTAACTTCTCAGGCCATCCTGAAGGCCTCCTTGGGAGAATGGAAGGCAGTTTGTGCATTGTTAGCCCTCAGTATATATGGGGTTATACTTTTTGCAGATGAGCCCAAGTTTATCAGCAAGAATGCTATTCATCTATTCCTTTTGAGGAACCCAGTGCCCACCTTGCTGGGAGATTTCTATTATTCTGTTCACCAAAGGAATGAGAAGCAGAGAGGGAGGTTGGTGAGATGCTGTGCTCCTCTGTTTCATACCTGGCTGCTTAAACACGTACCCAAAACTAATGCTTTCCTGAACCCTCACCAACAGAAAAATTGGGTCAGGAGGCTTATTGCTCTAACTTCAGATGACATCAGATGGTGCACCCAAAGCACCAAGGGCAGAGACATAATCACCAGTTGTGGGCAGTTCCCCAATGTACCTCTAATAGGAGTAAAGGGTTGCATCAACTACAATCCTTTGCTTTTCAAAAGACAATTGGGCTATGCTTTGGTTCACCCTCCTAGAGTGCAGGACTTGGCTGAAACCCTGTATTGTGAGATAAAGCCTAATCTAGCTGTTGTCAGACAAGCATCCTGGGCTTGGGACAACATCCAGACCAAAGGGATGGCCATTCTTGGGAGATGCAATAATGTGGCTTCAGCTCAGTATTATGATTGGTCTCATGCTAGAGCTCAGATTTCTGGGATGCCTTTCACCATTGAGGATGCACCTGGACCATCCACAGTACCACCTCCAGCCACTGTCAGCCTGGAGGAATTTGAGAAGCTGAGGGAAAGGAATGAGAATCTGTCTCAAGCTCTGCAGAAGACCCTCTGGGAAAGGAGTGATGGTCGTCTAGACATTGAGAGGTTAGAAAAGCTTAAGGTGGAGCATCTAGCCAGGATTGAGAAAGCAGAAGACTACATCAAGAAATCAAGAGCTGGAGAGCAAATTTTGAAGAATGCCTGTAAGGAGGCCCAGTTTCAGAAGGCTAGAGCTGATCTCTATCTGAAGGAAAGTCAAGCTAGGTGGGTCAGGATCACTGAAGCTCGCACTCAAGAGGATAAGAGAACTCAGGCCAGGATTGAGCAGTTAGAGGCCATTGAGAAGAAACAACAGGAGGCTCTGTTAGCAGCCCAAAAGGAGATTTCAGAGTTGAAGCTTAAGGCTGGTGTGAAGAGGTCAAAGGACCAAAACAGACACAAGAAGCTGACCACTGCTATCACCACCAGAAACCTTCTTATCAAGAACATCACAGAGCATCCGGCTGGTCCTGTAACTGAAGCACTTTTGAAGGAGGTCAAGGAGGATGAGTTTGGATTGGATGTTTGATTTCTTTGCTTGTTGCTATTTCCATTTCATGTACTTTTCTATTTATGATGTATTTTGACCCCACAGGGGCATGTGTTGTAAAAACAAACTATGTATTCATTCATCATTTGTAATGTATTTGTTAGTTTGTTTCATTAAGTCTCTTTCTCTCAAGCAACATCAAAGCATCTTCCTCAGGGTCTGGAAAGGTCAAAACCAAGTGCCAAGCCGGATACCTTGGAAACAAATAAGCATACTGCATTGCATACTAACTTTTGTTTTGTTTTGTAGGTTTTTGTTTTGTTTGTTACTAACTCTGTTGTGGTTCAGGAATTATTGCTCGCCGTCGGGTGTTCCCTCTCAACCGTCCACACAGATATCCTACTCGCAACAACCTTCCTGGTATCCAGATGGATCAAGTACAACAAGAGCTGACAGAAGTCAGGACCCAGATGGTTAACGAAAGGCTGGAGATGAGAAACCAAATGACCCAGTTCATGGAGGAACCTCCTCTGGGAACTAGAGGAACAAGTAACAATGAGAGAGGTCAGCCTCATATTAACCCACCAGTATGTGGGCCTCATCTGCATCCGGAAGTCAACATCCCGGGTATTGTGCAAGGAAATACTACTGGAGGAAGAGTCTTACAAGAAGACCCCCAGGAAGAGCAGTTCACTGTGATGGGAGCTGGGGATGAAGCCTATGATAGGAGGCTTGATGAAATTGCTGAGAAATTGAGGTCTCTAGAGTCTCAAAACTCTTTAGGGTTTGATGTCATGGATATGGGGTTAGTGGACGGGGTAAGAATTCCCCACAAGTTTAAACCCCCGTGCTTCGAGAAGTACAATGGAACTTCCTGTCCGCGAACTCACTTGCAGTCTTTTCTGGGAAGACTTAAGGCATACACCATGGATGAGAAACTATGGATGTTCTATTTTGAAGATAGTTTTACTGGGGCTTCAAGGGAGTGGTACTCTCACTTGACCAGAGCTACTATCAGATGCTGGAAAGACCTAGTTGAGGCCTTCATCAGGCAGTACCAATACAGTCTAGACATGGCTCCTAACAGAACCCTTCTGATGGGAATGTCTCAATCCTCCAGAGAAAGCTTCAGGGAATATGCCCAGAGGTGGAGACAGCTCGCTGCTGCTGTCCAGCCACCCATGTCGGAAAGAGAAATGGCCGACATGTTTATGAACACTCTGCAAGGGACATATATTGACAGGCTAGCTGCCTTTTCTTCCAACAGCTTCGCTGACGTAGTCATAGCTGGAGAAAGAATTGAAAGCCTTCTGAAGATGGGTAAAATTTCTGATAATGGTGCAAGCTCATCAAGTAATCCCAGGAAGCCTTTTGTGGGACCAAGAAGAACCAGTGAGGCAAATGCCATTTATGCCAATAGGGGCAGACCTCAGCATGTCCACAGATCAGTAGCAGTTGTTACTATTCCAGCTCCGATTCCTCAGCAACCAGCATATCAACCACCACAACAACCACATTATCAGCAACAAGTCCAGTATCCGCCACAGAGAAACTACAACAACAACAACAGCAATCAACAACAAAGACCCTTTCAGCAAAGACCATCACAGGTAAATAGGGTGATTGATCCAATCCCTATGCCTTATGCCGCTTTATTGCCACAACTCCTGAAACTCAACTTGGTTGAATTAAGGACATTGGCACCTCCAGATCCTTCCAGTCTCCCAAGAAATTACGATGTCAACGCTAGATGTGCTTTCCACTCCAATGCACCTGGCCACAGTACAGAGAAATGCAGGGCTTTACAAATGAAGGTACAAGATCTGGTAGATTCCAAAGCCCTCAATTTTGCACCCCCGCCAAATGTCAACAAGAATCCCATGCCCAATCATGGAGGACCAAGAATTAATGCCATTGAGGAAGACAAGCCATCTTTCTTAATCACCAGTGTTGGACAGATTCGGACACCTCTGGTAGAAATTAAAGCTCAGCTCCTAGAATGCCAGATGTTCCCCGGGTGTGAGCTCGGTTGTGGTTATTGCAACATTTCGGTCAACGGGTGTGATAACTTGAGAAGCGGAATAGATGGTCTTATCAAAAGTGGTATCCTTCAGATCACAACATCAGCGCCTACAAATCCAGCAATCCCTTTGACAACCATTCCCGAGTCTTCTACAACTGCAACAACAATCATTCCGACCAATTCATCGATATCATCAACAATGGCTCCGTCCATCACTTCAACAAATCAGATGTCAACAACCATTTCTTCCACAACATCAGCACCCATTTATTCAGCAGGATCTTCTACAACGCCAGCAGAAATCAATGAAGATATCTCTGCAGTCACCATTTACTATGATCCAGCATATGTTCCTCCAAACAACAATTTTCAACAACAAGCAGTGGCATCTCCTGCCAGGTCACCAATCACCATCTACTACGATCTGCACACCATTTCAGTACCTTCCTCTGCTGCAGTCAGTCCAGTTACCATCACGGTGCCTGGACCAGTTCCATATGAAAGCAGTAATGCCATCCCTTGGCATTATGGCTCTGACCTTTACTGCAACGGGGAGAAAATCACTTTGGACTCTTCAACTTCTTCTCCACAAATTGATAATGTTGGGGGAGGCGGAGGCTTCACCAGAAGCGGACGCCTTTTTGCCTCACAATCGCAAAGACCTAATGTCGAAGCAGAAGCTGCTGCCAAAGCAAAGGGGAAGAGTGTGGCATTTGAAGAGCCGACTGTCAAAGAAACTCAGAAGACATCCTTTGAGCAAGATGTAGATGAGTTCATGAGAATTATAAAGAGAAGTGATTACAAGGTGGTGGATCAGCTTCACCAAACTCCCTCAAAGATCTCCATATTATCCCTGCTGATGTGTTCTGAAGCTCACAGGAATGCATTACTGAAAGTCTTGCACGCAGCATACGTGCCAGAAGAGATCACTGTTAATCAGCTGGAAACCGTGGTAGCAAATGTCAACACCAGTCATGGACTGGGCTTTACCAACGTTGATTTAACAACTGAGGGGCGGAACCACAACAAGGCTTTACACATCACTCTAAAATGTAAGGGTACTGTTCTATCCCATGTACTGGTGGACACTGGGTCTTCACTCAATGTCCTACCAAAGAAAGCCTTAGTGAAGCTGGAGTATGATGGCTTGGCATTACGTCCGAGTAATTTGGTGGTGAGAGCTTTCGATGGCTCTAAAAGATCAGTGCTAGGGGAGATTGATCTGCCTGTGATGATTGGCCTGCAGACCTTCAAAATTACCTTCTATGTAATGGACATTCAGTCGGCCTACAGTTGTTTGTTAGGTAGACCTTGGATCCATGCCGCTGGCGCAGTTACGTCTACCCTTCACCAGAAGCTGAAATTCGAGTGGGAAGCCCAGATCATCACCATCTGTAGTGAAGAGGACATCTTTGTTAGCCATCTGGCTACGTATAAGTATATTGAGATGGATGGAGAAATCCATGAAACCATGAGCCAGGGATTTGAGACCCTGAACATAAATGAAGCATCTGCTGTACTAGGAACCTCCATGACATCTTATCAGCAAGCTAGGAAGGTTGTTGAAGAGGGGACTGCCCAAGGTTGGGGCAAGTTGTTGCCTGTGGAGAAGAAGGAGGACAGATTTGGGTTGGGTTACAAACCAACTCAACAAGATCAATCAGAGGCTGCTAAGAAGCCCAATTTTGTCAGCGGGGGAATGCTCACCCCGGATGCAGTGAACAACTTGGAAGATGAGTCGGAAGATGAGCGCAACCTGGAGAGCTAGATACGTCCAAGGATTCCGGGGAGCCGTATCTCAAACTGGTCTTCCCAGGAAATCATAAGGGTTACTCCTACAGAGTAATTATTATTTCCTGTATATTTTAAGCATGCATCAAGTCTTGCATCTTGCCCAAGATGACAAGACTCATTTTGTAATCGGACCATCTTGTAGTTTTGTGCAAACAGATCAATCAATGAATATCGGACGTCTTTTGCAAATGAGTCTTTTTCTTTTCCGCTCACTATTTTTCATTTTTCTTTTTGTACAAAAATAAAAATGGCGATGTTTTCAAAATGACAACTTTACTTCACCTTTTTCTAAACAAAGATTAAAATCGATCACTAAAATGAACAATCTAAACCCTTGCAGAGAGTGCCTTTCAGACTGCACCGACAACAACACAACTATGGCTTCGTATGACTTTGACAATCCAATCAATCAAGCTGATGAAGGGGTTGAAGAAGATTATGAGCTTCCTGAAGAGCTAGCTAAGTTGTTAAGGCAAGAGGAGAAGGTTATCACTCCTCATCAGGAGGAGGTCGAAACGATTAATCTTGGCACGGATAAAGACGTGAAAGAGGTTAAGATCGGGGCCTGCCTACAGAACTCAGTGAAAGAGCAACTGATTGACCTGCTTCGTGAATATGTAGATGTGTTTGCTTGGTCTTATCAGGATATGCCAGGGTTGGACACCGATATTGTTATGCACAAGCTGCCTTTAAGAGAAGATTGCCCACCAGTAAAACAGAAATTGCGCCGCACTCGCCCAGACATGGCAATGAAGATCAAAGAAGAGGTACAAAAGCAGTGGGGCGCCGGGTTCCTTGCTGTAACTAGCTATCCGCCGTAGGTTGCTAACATTGTACCTGTGCCTAAGAGAGACGACAAGGTGAGGATGTGTGTGGACTACCGGGATCTGAACAGAGCCAGCCCTAAAGATGACTTCCCTTTACCTCACATTGATGTATTGGTTGATAATACGGCTCAGTTCTCGGTGTTCTCCATCATGGACGGATTTTCAGGATACAATCATATCAAAATGTCACCTGAAGACATGGAGAAGACAACTTTCATCACACCCTGGGGCACGTTCTGTTACAAGGTGATGCCATTCGGACTGAAGAATGTTGGTGCTACTTATCAACGGGCTATGGTAACGTTATTCCATGACATGATCCATAAAGAAATTGAATGTTATGTGGATGACATGATTGCCAAGTCCCTCACAGAAGAAGACCACCTGGTAAACCTGTTGAAGTTATTCAAGCGTCTGAGGAAGTACCAAATAAAGTTGAACCCCAACAAGTGCACATTCGGGGTGAGATCTGGTAAGCTGCTGGGATTTATCGTAAGTGAAAAAGGGATTGAAGTTGACCCTGATAAAGTCAAAGCCATTCAAGAAATGCCTGCACTGAAGACTGAGAAAGAAGTTAGGGGGTTCTTAGGTAGATTGAACTACATTTCACGGTTCATATCTCACCTTACAGCAACCTGTGAACCTTTGTTCAAGCTGTTAAGAAAAGAACAAACGGTCAGGTGGAACGAAGATTGCCAAAGGGCTTTTGACAAAATCAAGGAGTACTTACAAGAGCCTCCAATCCTTGTGCCTCCAGTTGAAGGAAGACCTCTGATAATGTACTTGACAGTATTAGAAGAGTCAATGGGGTGTGTGTTGGGCCAGCATGACGAGTCTGGTCGAAAAGAGTATGCAATATACTACCTGAGCAAAAAGTTTACCGACTGTGAACAACGTTATTCACTGCTCGAGAAAACTTGTTGTGCTTTAGCGTGGGCTGCTCGCCAACTGAGACAGTATATGTTGACCCACACTACTTTATTGATCTCCAAGATGGATCCAGTTAAGTACATTTTTGAGAAGCCAGCACTTATCGGACGGGTTGCAAGATGGCAAATGATCCTCACAGAATATGACATCCAGTACACATCTCAGAAAGCCATCAAGGGCAGTGTATTGTCGGATTATCTTGCTGAGCAACCTATTGATGATTACCAGCCTATGAGATTTGACTTCCCTGATGAAGACATCATGTTCATTAAAGCAAAAGATCATGAAGAGCCCGTTCACACCGAAGGGCCTGACCCAGATGAAGAATGGACTATGATGTTCGACGGGGCTGTTAATATGAATGGTCGTGGTGTTGGTGCAGTACTCATTACACCTAAAGGAGTTCACATGCCTTTCTCGGCAAAACTCACCTTCAACTGCACTAACAACGAAGCTGAATACGAAGCTTGTATTATGGGTCTTGAGGAAGCCATTGACCTCAGGATCAAGACTTTGACTGTATTCGGAGATTCAGCTCTGGTAATTAATCAAACCAACGGCAAATGGTACACCCACCAGGATCATCTAATACCTTACAGGGATTATACAAGGAGGTTATTGACTTTTTTCACAACGGTCAAGCTTGAGTATATCCCTCGAGACGAAAATCAGTTTGCAGATGCTCTGGCTACCATTTCATCCATGATCAAAGTTCAAGCTGCCAACTTTGTGCCTCGGATTTCAGTGTCCAGACTTGACAGACCAGCATATGTATTCTCAGCAGATGTTGTTAAGGATGATAAGCCTTGGTTCCATGACATTAAGTGCTTCTTGGAAGATCAGACATACCCACCTGGGGCATCTTCCAATGACAAGAAGACGCTAAGAAGGCTAGCTGGTAATTTCTTCCTGAATACTGATGGTTCCCTGTACAAGAGAAACTTTGATATGGTACTCCTCAGATGCATTGATAGAACAGAAGCAGGCTTGTTGATGCACGAGGTGCACGAAGGATCCTTTGGTACCCATGCAGGAGGGCATGCAATGGCAAAGAAGTTGCTAAGATCAGAATATTATTGGATCACGATGGATGCAGACTGTTGTGCTTATGCCAGAAAATGCCATAAATGCCAGATTTATGCGGATAAAGTGCATGTGCCTCCAAATCCTCTGAATGTGATGTCTTCACCCTGGCCCTTTGCCATGTGGGGCATTGATATGATTGGCAAGATTGAGCCGAGTGCTTCAAATGGCCACAGATTCATCCTGGTTGCCATTGACTATTTCACCAAGTGGGTCGAAGCAGCTTCCTATGCAAATGTTACAAGGCAAGTGGTAGCACGATTTCTGAAGAGAGATATCATCTGTCGATATGGGGTTCCCGAGCGAATCATTACTGATAATGGTTCCAACTTGAACAACAAAATGATGGCAGAACTGTGCCGGGACTTCAAGATCCAACACCACAATTCTTCTCCTTACAGGCCAAATATGAATGGCTTTGTTGAGGCAGCTAACAAGAATATCAAGAAGATTGTGCAGAAGAGGGTAGTTACGTACAAAGACTGGCATGAAATGCTACCATTTGCCTTGCATGGGTATCGTACGTCAATCAGGACATCCACTGGGGCAACACCGTATCAGCTTGTCTATGGTATGGAGGCAGTCCTACCTGTTGAAGTTGAATTACCCTCCTTACGGGTATTAATGGATGTTAAGCTGAACGAAGCAGAGTGGGTCCGGTCCCGATACGAACAACTAAGTCTGATTGAAGAGAAGAGATTAGCTGCAATCTGTCATGGGCAGTTATATCAGAAAAGAATGAAGAAAGCCTTCGATCAGAAATTCAGGCTCCGAGAATACCAAGTAGGAGATCTTGTGCTGAAAAGACTCCTTCCTCCTCATACAGACCACAGGGGCAAGTGGACTCCGAACTATGAAGGACCATTCGTAGTAAAGAAAGTTTTCTCTGGTGGAGCACTCATGCTCAGCACTATGGATGGTGAAGACTTCCCGTCCCCTGTGAATTCGGATGCAGTTAAAAAATACTTCGCATAAAATGACCCGCTGGACATAAAAACAGAATGTAAGTCCAGGAAAAAATAGGGCATCCCGGCGAGTCAAAAACAGAATGAAAGACTCGGGCAAAAATAAGGGAAATAAACAAGAAAATGTACACCCGCTGAGTTGAAAAGCCACATTGGACAACTCAGGCAAAAAGGGGTATCCCGATGGATTGAAAACCCGAAAGGGCGATCCATGCAAAACAAGGGAATAAGCGAACAACTGCATTCTGAATTCGTCTGTATCACTTACAACTTGGTAGCTTCGAAAGGTTCAAGCGCCGGTCAGAATCAGCCTTCTTCAGAAAGCAAGACGAGAAGAACGTCAAAAGTCATACGAGTCATAGCAAAGGGAAGCTCCCCGAAGCATCGTCAACATTGCCAATACCTTTTTCTCAATTTGTAACAATCTCCTCATTTTAGGGATTTGTTCCTTTGACTGTATCTTGCCAATTCAGGGCACATGAATTAATAAATTCAGATTTTTCAGTCACATTTTGTCTCGTACATTTTTATTTTCATTTGCAAGAATGTCCAATGTCTCTAAGATACTGATTGCATAAATACAGATGCTTCTCTTCTAAAATACGTGCTTGCAGGAAATATACTTACTCCCGGGAGTGTCTGAACTCCTATGACGGAATCCGGTAAGGGATACTTCGGGATTACTCGTGCGTTTCTCTATCTTTTCAGGATTGCAGGTAATTCAAAGCACAACATGGGGCATGAAAGCCTCATCCCAGCAAGCTAGAAAATCCTTATTTACTCAGTCTTAGCACCAGAGGTGCTTTCTCCCCAGCTGAGTTGTCAAGTATCATCCTCAGCAGGGCCCCTACAGAAATCTCCAGGAAGACCTTTCAGTGATCTTTCTTCTTCCCCAGCCAAGTTGTCATCTACTATTCCTCCGCAGCCAAGTGTCAGATCAGGGAACCATCTCCCCCACAGAGTTTCAGCCTCTATCCAGAAGAGCAATGTCTGAAGATCTCACAACAGAGTGACAAAAGCTTCTACAAACCCCAAGCAGAGTCCCATATGTCAGATCTACCAATGATCTCACCCCCAGCTGGGATGTTCACTTCAAGCAGCTCAAATCTTCGTAGCCACGGGATCCGAATCCCGAATATTTACCTTTGCATAATCATAGCATTCGCATCATATTCTCCCCACAAAGCGTAGCATTCCATCTAATACGGAGCATTACGGCAAAAATCAAACATATTGCATAATCATAAGCCATGTCCTGAATCAGACACTTGTAAATACTGCCAATTCATCAAAGATATACAGAAAACTCTCCAAATCCCTACCAGAGAGCCAAAACACTGGCCTTACACTCACAGATACAAATACACACTACTTTTGGCACTCGTCCGTGTCATTCATTCCCCAGTAAAGTCGCCCGAGCCTTCTTTACAAGCAGACACCTACATATTACAGATACTTCTTAACGCCCATCCGTGTCATATTCCCAGTAGAAAGCCAAAGCGTCCTCTTTGCACTCACAGATACGTATACAGATTCCCTGACACTCGTCCGTGTCGGTTTCCCCAGCACAGTTGCCTAAACACTTTGTAAATCATATACTTGTTTATATTACACTCTCTTCTTTTGACACTCGTCCGTGTCACTCTCCCTAGCAAGTTGAACACTCTCCTGTACACCACTCATACTTATTTCACTCATACAGATACTCGTCTATATCTTGTATATACCACTCAAATCCCCTCAGAATCGACACTCGTCCGTGTTCCTTATTAACCAGTTGATACTCGTTCGTATCATCATCTTTGAACATGTGTCAGCGTTTGTTTCTACCTGATACTCGTCCGTATCATAGTCTTAAGGATGCTCGTCCGCATCTTTAATCCATACACGTGTCAAACACTCATGTCTTCTTGAATTTAGACGCTCGTCTGTGTCTACTATTCCCCAGAAGAGTCCCCTCAGATTCGACACTCGTCCGTGTTCTTTGTTAACCAGTTGATGCTCGTCTGTATCATCATCTCTGAACATGTGTCAGCGTTTGTTTCTACTGATACTCGTCCATATCACGGTCTTAGGAATGCTCGTCCGCATCTTTAATCTATACACTACGTCAAAACACTTATACCTTTTATCTCCTGGATGTGAACACTTGTCCGTGTTTACTATTCCCCAGTAGGTCGCCATCAAAGCAAAACTTCTATGTCATGATACTTCCGGCAGCCGTACCCTGCCAGGTGATCGTCCTTCACCTTTGGATGACCGTCCCTCATCCTTGCCCCAGCGGAGTCTCTATTTCATTAGAACCCATTTTCTATCCGGCATTCGTCCTATGTCGTGATTTTTAGCAGCCGTCCCCTGCTAGGTGATCGTCCTTCACCTTTTGATGATCGTCCTTCATCATTTTATCCGATGGCCGTCCCCATCGTTGATCTGGTTATCTGACATTCGTCCTATGTCATGATAAACCTTGAGAGCAGCCGTCCCTTGCTAGGTGATCGTCCTTCACCTCTTGATGATCGTCCTTCATCATGCTCATCTGATGGCCGTCCCCATCGTTGATCTTGTTATCTGACATTCGTCCTATGTCATGATAAACCTTGAGAGCAGCCGTTCCCTGCTAGGTGATCGTCCTTCACCTCTTGATGATCGTCCTTCATCATGCTCATCCGATGGCCGTCCCCATCGTCGACCTTTTTATCCGGCATTCGTCCTATGTCGCGATATTTTCGGCAGCCGTACCCTGCCAGGCGATCGTCCTTCACCTTAGATGACCGTCCCTCATCTTATCCCCAACAGAGCAGCCGTCCCCTGCTAGGTGATCGTCCTTCACCTTTGATGACCGTCCCTCATCATTATTTCATTTATTCTTTAACCCGATGGCCGTCCCCGTCGTGGTCCCTTTTCCTTTTCCTGGTGATCGTCCTTCGCCTTTGATGACCGTCCCTCATCATTATTTCATTTATTCTTTAACCCGATGGCCGTCCCCTTCGTGGTCCCTTTTCCTTTTCCTGGTGATCGCCCTTCGCCTTTGATGACCGTCCCTCATCATTATTTCATTTATTCTTTAACCCGATGGTCGTCCCTGTCGTGGTCCCTTTTCCTTTTCCTGATGATCGTCCTTCATCAATTTAGCCCGATGGTCGTCCCCATCGTTGTTTACATTACTTTATGAACCTGATGACCGTCCCCATCATAATCTCTTATATCCTCAGCATGTCGGTCGTCCCCGTCATTGCTTCATTTCCCGCATTTTTCCCAGCATGTCGGCCGTCCCCGTCATTGCTTTATTTCCCGCATTTATCCCCAGCATGTCGGTCGTCCCCGTCATTGCTTTATTTCCCGCATTTTTCCCCAGCATGTCGGTCGTCCCCGTCATCGCTTCATCCCCAGCAGTCGTCCTCTGCTCGACGGTCGTCCTCCGTCGCCCGCACTTTATAATATACTTTATTTTCTTTTACAATCTATATCCCTTTTCTTCTTCATTCTGTGAGTGCAAATTTTGGACTGTCTTTGGTATTCAACCACAAGTTATCTTGTTTGCCTGTTAAGTCGTTGCTTACATCCTGCACAGCTAACTCATGCTTGAATAGGGGCAGCTGTAAACACCCCAAATTTGCCCTCACCCATTCACACCATGGCTTGTGATATCCTCATATACATAATTTCAATCATAGCATCCCATATTGCATATTTGCTTCACTGCATTGGTTCAAAGTCATCTGCATCTAGGGTTTGTGATCTGAGCAATCCAAAAGCCATTTGAGCCACTCCAAAGGTCATCAATCACTTCAAAGGGGTCCATGTATGTTCAAGCATCATATTATATCCCCTCAAAGTCAAGAATGTCAAAAAAATCACAAGAACTGAGATTGGCATGGAAGCAGAGCCAGGTTTGACTGCACAGATGACCTAGAATTAGGGTTTTGGTTTCATAGGCCATAACTCCAATTTTTTTGGTCATTCTTGTTTCTATTGGTCTCTATATGGTATAGGGATCATACATATCAATTTTCAAGAAGAAATTCCATGGGGAAGTCATCTGATCAAGAGTTGACTTTTTGAGCAAGTCAGTGCAAAGTCAGGGCATCTGAGACCCCCAATGACCCAACCAAAGGGTGTTCTTCATCATTTTGATTGTGTATGATCTTTATTTGATCATAGAAGATGTTGTAAGTTCACAAAATTGAAGAATTTCAAGCCATTTGCAAAGTTGACTTTTTGGGAAAATGACTTGTAATGGAAACTTGCCATTTTGGGAAACTTTTTCAACCCTTGCTTTTTGATTCAAAAATGCTTCAAATGGGAAAACTTTGGTAATGAAAGTTGTAGAATGGATCATTCCCTTTTCAAAAAGTACAAGAACTCATTCTAATTCATTTTGGATCAAAAGTTATGGCTTGTCAAAGTTGGGAAAAATCACATAATTTAAAGTTTTCTACCAAAGAGGCATTTTGCAAAATGGTATGATCAAGTGTTCTAAAGGCTTCAAATATGTACAAACTCTTCACAACATGATCACATGACCTCTAAAGATCAGAATTGGCCCAAGGATATTGCATTTTGATGCCTTGATTCTCATGAATTTCCAAAATGGCCAAACTTTGTGAAAATTGCAAAACATCTCATAAGCCTTGATCCACTTGCTGATTTATCTCATAAACAATTCCATGGACATCCTTATTCTCAGCTGAGCCAAGACAAGCCAAAAGGCTAGCTATACCATTGCCCATACCTCAAGTACAAGTCAAGTTGACATTTTGGCAACTTGCCCATACCAATCACAACAGGCCACCAACAACTCTCTGCCCAATCCAGACTTTACAAACACATTCCAAGGCTTCATTTTCATAAGACACACAAAGTTGAAGCTCTCTCTAAGCCATAGTTCAAGAAACTCACCTCTTATGCAAAACCATTCGAAACACACAGCACAAACATCAAACACACAAACAAACTCCATAGAACAACTCACCATCACCCTCTGATCATTTCCCAATCATCACCTTGCCCTAAAACACCCCATATGAAAAATACGATTCTGGCCCCTCCATGAACTGAGCTTCAGTAAACTTCCAAAAGAGTCCACAAAAGCTTCATCCAAGCATCCCAGAAGAAAGAGGGAGTCAAAAGAAGGTGGTTTGCCTTAAGAAGAAGTCCCAGGCAGCTCCATTGGCAAAGCTTCATCTCAGGTATCATCCAAGAACATTTTTCCAGAACTTGCGTTTTAAGTTATAAACTGATTCTATGTGGTGTGCTGATCATTTTGAGCTTTGAACCAGTGAAAATGGTTGCGTGTGTAGGATGTATTTGATCTCTGAAATTTTTGTGTGTTTTCCGTTTTGATTCGTTTCTCATGATTCAGTGGAAATAAATGGATTTTGGGTTGGGGTTTAGGTTTAGTGATGTTTAATGAGTGATTCTGGAGAGATTTGTGAAGTTTCATGGCATATTGAGAGAGATTGAGATTTCACCTTGCCGAAGAAGATAATCGGAACACTGTTCCGGTCATCTGAAAGTAATTAGGGCACTGGATTAGGGCTAAATCATAATTAGCGAAATTTGAATGTGGGCCGTCCATTCGCGCGCCAAGTCAACTCCCGCCCCCTGGAATTTGAATCCTGGCCCTTGGATTTGCATACTTTCTCATTTTTCAGTTTAAATTCAATTTTATTTTCATTTTATTTGATTTATTTTGCACGAATTAATTAAAATAGCAAAAAAATTTTAAAAATTCTAAAAATTTTTGTCAAAGGTTCAATTAATTTTCAGAACACAATAATATTTTTATTTTTATTTTTTGCATTAAAAATTATTTTTAAATCATTTAAAAGTTTATTTTTAATTAGTTAATGAAAATTAATTAATTAAAAATACTTTTAGGTATTTAAAAATCACAAAAAAATTCATGTAACATTTAAAAACATTTAGAAACATTGTCCAACTCTCAAACCAAATTTATTTTTTGTTCTTGATGCCTTTTGATCATTTTCAATGGAATTAATTTCATTTCAAGGCATTATTTTGATTCAAACTTCAAAAATTCATTTCTGCCTAACCATTGAGAGTTGGACAATGATTCTTTTTGCATTGCATCTTGCATAACATGTAGTTTATAGGATTAAATGGGAATGAATTGATCTTGGATTTTCAATTTGTTTTGCATTTTTCTTGTCAAGGTACCTAAAAACCCTAGCAATCTTAGAAAATTCATAACTCTCATTAGGTTAAGAGTTAGAATCCCTCCTTTGGGCAGTTTGTATAGGTCTAGGGTATCTTTGATTGTACTTTCAAATTTTTATCATGTCATTTGCTTCTGGTTTTGGATTTTTGCTTTGTATGTTGCATATAACCCTAATTCATGTCTTCCTTTGCATCCATCTTCCATTTGTTTGCATACCATGACTTGCCATGACATTTTGTGCTTTCATTTGATTCATGATGCATCTTAAGACATATTAGAATCATTTTTGATCATTGCATCTCTCATTTGCCATGTTGTATGTCATTTGCATTCCATAACTTTTCATGTATGTTCATGGTTCTAAGCATGCTTCTCTTGCATCCATATGTTTGTATGATCATTCTAATGCCTTGCCTCATGTTTGCATCATCTATTAGCATCATTAACATCATACTCATGCTTCTGGTTTTGGTTTGCATCATGACATTGCATCTCATTTTGCATTGCATTTCATTTCTTTTTGCTAACTTTTCAGGTGGTAAGTTGTTTGAGAAGTGAATTTGCCTTCACTTCTCACAATCTCTTTTCATCTCTCTTATGCATCATTGCTGCATTTTTATATGTGTATTGGATTGAGCTTGCTCATTCATGTTCATCTTACTTTCTTTCTTCAAGCAACTTGACTTCTTAAGTGAAGCAAGTTGTTTTGCTTCTCTTTGCTCCTTTCATCTGCTTCCTTCCTGGTGGTTTCTCTGAAGATCTTTCTTGCAAACCTCATAAACCATAGGAACAACCAAGCATGACAATAATTAGGGTTTGATTAGTCCCCCACTTAGCTTTTACCTTTGTGTCTCTTTGAGTCTTCTCTTCTCATCTCATAATCAGGGACTAAACCCTAAAGGCTTTAAGGCTTTGTGATTAAGCTTATGCCTGCATCCTTCTATTAGGATGGAGTGTATAACTTTAATCCTAAGTGTTAAACCCTTAATGTGTTTAAATCCTTTAATCAATTCACTTAATAATCATCAAGACATCAAGCTTGTAACTTGGGCCTTGCATTAGGGTTCCAATTCTTCCTTAATTGGTTAAGAAGGACTAACCCTAGTGTTAATGGACAAGTCTCCCTCAAGTTGTCTTACAAACCCTAAAACTCACTTCTTCATCTTATCATTAACTAAAATCCATCTAATAAAGGCTTTGTTTTGTCATGAGGTTAATCCCTAATCATGGATTAAGTTGAGGAGTCTTCCTCATCTTAAACATTCTCATCTATTATCCTTCTATTAGGATGGTGTAATGAGTCTGTTTAATCCCTGATTATGGCTTAAACTCATTACTTAACACTAAACAAAAACAACAAAAACATCTAAATAATCACAAGTAGGTTAATGATCTTAATCCTACATAAAAGGTGATTAAGTGTGAGATGCTGACTTCACACTTAAGGTATTCTCATTACCCCTAATCGGAGGGAGGATGTGATGAGTTTACTAACCCATTGGTTTAGGCTTAAGCTCATTAACTTATGACAAACTTCAAAAAGCAATAAAAGACTGAAAACTCAAAAAACAAACAATAATCGTCTCCTTCGGGATTCTTTTCTCATCTCATTCATTCACAAACGAGAACTCGCTTCTTCCGTCTAATGCAAGACAGTTTGCACCTGGGCCAGACAGGTCATACACTTGAGCATAGACATGCAAGCAGTTCATCAGTCAATTTCCCTTTCAGTCTCTTTGGGTCGAACTATGGTGTTCTGACTTCCTCATTGCACGAGAGGATACGTAGGCATAACTTAATAGTTATCGAACAAAAGTTTCTGTATATTCCCCCTCTTTCCAGCTTCATTGTCTTAGCCTTGTGATCTTGAGCATTTCATTCTTGTTCTTACACTGACACTTCACTTATACACTTCACTTCTCTTACACTGACACCTGTACATCCTTTTCCAGCTCTTTTATACACAGATTGCACTGACACTACCCCTTTTAAACACAAATCTTTTAAGCGTGGATCCCGTCGAGTACGACGGACAATCTGGGTGCTAATACCTTCCCAGGTTGTAACCAACCCCCTTTCTCAGTCTCTCTGGTTCGCAACCGTCTTATCCATATCTTTCAAGGTCTATGCAGCATTGCCTTTCCTCCAGGATAAAAATTCCTAGCTGGCGACTCTTTCTTTTCTTGAGTTCACTGTTGTGTGTTCTCATTCATTCTTTTCGCCGACCGTTCGCGTCTGTACCCCTCTTGGCCATGTGTCATCTGGTGGGAGCGACAATACCCTATAGGCATACTTGAAGACGTCCCTGTTAGGATAGGTCAGCTGTTTATACCTACTGATTTTGTTGTCATGAACATTAAAAAAGATGACGACATACCAATCCTCCTAGGTAGACCGTTCTTATCGACTGCTGGAGCCGTAATATTAAAAAAGGGAAACTAACCTTTGAGGTAGGTGACGAGAAGATAGAATTTATACTTTCAAAATTTCTTATGGCACCTGTAATAGGAGATGCTTGTCATGCCTTAGATATCATTGAAGAATGCATTAGGGAATTAGAACAAGAAGAAGAAACTGAATCTATAAAATTGCCATCAACCCTTATTTTGGAAGATGACAATTATAAAAAACCCTACATTGATGATAACCTTCACGAATGTTTATCTCTTACCCCAGATCCTATGCCTTGCCCTATGAAACTGACCGTAAAACTTAAGGAACTGCCTAAAAACCTGAGATACGAATTTCTTGATGAAGAAATGAACCGTCCAGTTATAGTCAGTGCTACCTTAGACCAAGAGGAAACAGACCAATTATTAGATGTTTTACGAAGGTATCCCTCAACCTTAGGATATAAGATCTCAGATCTAAAAGGAATAAGCCCATCCGTATGCATGCATCAGATTCTGCTTGAAGAAGATTCAAAACCCTCCAGAGAACACCAACGAAGAATAAATCATATGATGAGTAATGTAGTTAAGACTGAAGTTATTAAGTTACTAGAGGCAGGTATAATATATCAGATCTCGGACAGTAAATGGGTGAGTCCTGTGCATGTAGTACCTAAAAAGGGAGGCATCACAGTCGTGCAAAACGAGAAGGGTGAACCTGTAGCAAAAAGAACCGATGGAGGTTGGCGTATGTGCATAGACTATAGAAAATTAAATAAAGCAACTAGGAAGGACCATTTCCCATTACCATTCATAGACCAAATGTTGGAGCGCCTAGCCAGACACTTCTACTTTTGTAACCTAGATGGATATTCAGGATTCTTCCAAATACCTATTCACCCCGAAGATCAAGAAAAAACTACCTTTACATGCCCAGTTGGAACTTTTGCCTACAAAAGAATGCCTTTTGGACTCTGTAATGCTCCTACCACTTTCCAACGATGCATGATGTCTATCTTTGCAGACTATTTAGATGGAATCATGGAAGTATTTATGGACGATTTCTCAGTTTGTGGATCTGATTTCAAAAATTGTCTTATCAACCTTGAGAAAATCCTGGAAAGATGTGTGGAGGTAAACCTTGTGCTAAATTGGGAAAAATGTCATTTCATGGTCACCGAAGGGATTGTTTTAAGACATATAGTTTCCGAAAAAGGTATAGAGGTAGAAAAAGCTAAAATAGAAGTCATAGAGAATCTAAAACCGCCGAAGACTATCAGGGAGATAAGAAGTTTTCTTGGACATGTCGGATTTTACCGACGTTTTATCAAGGACTTCTCTAAAATAACAAAGCCCTTAACTGGTCTTTTAATGAAAGATGTTGAATTCATCTTCGATGAAAAATGTACTGAAGCATTTAATCTTCTGAAGCAAGCTCTGATTTCAGCACCTATAATGAAACCCCCTGATTGGTCAAAACCGTTTGAGATAATGTGTGACGCTAGTGACTATGCTGTAGGAGCCGTTCTAGGTCAGAGAAAAGATAAAAAGTTACACGTAATTTATTATGCCAGTAGAACCCTAGACGCTGCACAACTCAACTACGCAACGACCGAAAAAGAGCTCCTAGCTGTAGTTTTCGTCATAAACAAATTTAGATCTTATCTAGTAGGAGCCAAAATTATAGTTTACACCGACCATGCTGCCATTCGTTACTTACTAAGTAAAAAGGATGCCAAACCTAGGTTACTTCGATGGATTATATTACTGCAAGAGTTTGATTTAGATATCCGTGATAAGAAAGGCACAAATAATGTAGTAGCTTATCACCTTTCTAGGCTAGAATACCTGAAACCTGACTCAGTGCCCATAAATGACGATTTTTCCTATGATAGACTGATAGCCCAACTAGAAACTATTGAAGATGATAACCCAGACCCACATGAGCATTCTCATAAATCCTTAGCTATAAGTAATGCACCTTGGTATGCATACTTTGTTAATTACCTAGCCGCTGACATCATACCCCCTGATCTAAACTACCACCGGAAGAAGAAGTTCTACAGTGATGTGAGAAACTTCTATTGGGACGAGCCATTTCTTTTCAAGAGAGGTAAAGATGGCATTTTCCGCCATTGTGTTCCAGAAGAAGAAGTACATAATATAATTGAGCATTGTCACTCTGCACCCTATGGTGGACATGCAAGCACATCTAAGACCTACGCCAAGATTCTTCAAGCTGGCCTATTCTGGCCTACTATGTGGTGTGATGTCCATTATTTCATTGTCAAGTGTGACAGATGCCAACGCACAGGAAATATTTCAAGACGTAATGAAATTCCGCTAAGAAATATCCAAGAAGTAGAACTCTTCGACGTATGGGGTATAGACTTTATGGGACCGTTACCACCATCTTTTGGAAATCAGTACATCTTAGTGGCTGTTGACTACGTGTCTAAAGGGATTGAAGTTATCGCCGCACCCACGAACGACACCAGAGTAGTCATCAAATTATTCAAAAACTATATATTTCCCAGGTTTGGAACCCCCCGTTTAGTCATAAGTGATGGAGGATCACACTTCATATCGAGAATATTTGATAAACTTTTAAGCAAGAATGGAGTTAAGCATAGAGTAGCAACACCATACCACCCACAGACCAATGGACAAGTGGAAGTATCTAATAGGGAGATCAAACAAATTCTTGAGAAGACTGTCTCTATATCTAGAAAAGATTGGTCGCAGAAACTTCAAGAAGCATTATGGGCCTATAGAACCGCTTTTAAAACCCCTATAGGAACAACCCCTTATCAACTGGTCTATGGAAAATCATGTCACTTACCTTTTGAGTTGGAGCATAAGGCCTATCGGGCCATCAAAACTTTGAATTTGGATTATTGGACTGCTGGTGAAAAACATATCCTTGATATCCACAAATTAGAAGAGCTCAGACAATCTGCCTATGAAAATGCCATCATATACAAAGAAAGAACAAAAGCTTGGCATGACAAAAGAATCATAAGGAAAGACTTCAAAATAGGCGATCCTGTTCTCTTGTTCGATTCTAGGTTACGACTTTTTCCAAGAAAGCTCCGTTCGAGATGGACTGGCCCTTTCAAAGTATCTAAGATTCTAAGATCTGGTGCTATCGAAATCAAGAACCAAACATGTAAACCGTTCATCGTCAATGGACAGAGGTTGAAGCCCTACGAATGAGGTGACATCCCAACAACATACACCTGCCATACTCTGAGTGATCCACCATTTCCTTCAAATGATGTATAAAATCCGGTCGTCGAGCTAATGACGTTAAACAAGCGCTGCATGGGAGGCAACCCATGGTTTTCTTATTTACGTACTTTTTATTTATTTTTACTTTATTTTAATTTGTTTACTTTATTATTATGTCAGGACTAACGATTGAATGTTTTATGTGATTTCAGGACTTGTTTGCTAACCTTGTGCAGAATGCAGAACCCCGATGACATGCACGTGGCCTTTAGAGACGATGCACAGAGAGAGCGTTACTATGTCCACATGAGACGCCCTATGGCTCCTACCAGGTACCCAAACCAAGATTACATGGATGCCTTGGGGATAGAGCCAAGCGTCAGATTCTTATGCCACCAACTCTAGTGGGACCAGTTTGATGATATGAACAACACTTACAGGAACTTGACTCTAGAGTTCCTCAGCTCGTTTCATTATTATCCTTGGGCTGGACCCGATGAATATGCTGTTTTCAGGTTGTTCGGGATTGACTACTCCTTCTCTCACAAAGAGTTTGGTGATTTACTAGGTTTTCAGACTACTCCTGATGCTATTCCAGAGACACCGATGCGGTATTTTATGAGCAGAGAAGTGGAAAATTTTTGGTCTAACATCTCAGGTGGAGGGAGCCAAGATCCTTCCACTCAGTTTTCTCAGGTAATCCACAACCCTGCGTTAAGGTATTTCCAGATGATTCTGGCACATTCTTTCCTCGATTTGCCAGATACAGAGACTTTACTAAGTGAAGAGGAGATTTTCCTACTGTTTTGTGCGACTCGGTCTCGCTCAGTTGCTTGTGGCAACTTTCTGTTGATGGGCCTTGCCAGTGTCGCCAGATCATCTGTAGGCATTATACATGTCGGTGGGATTGTTACACAGATTGCTACTGCATTGGATTTGTCTCGCAAATTATTGCACCTCAGGACCTTCTGCTGCTACACCACCCTGGATGTTGACTTTTGTCTTGACAGAGGACTGATGAGGAGGGCCTCTTTTGAGCCCAACACTTTTAGATTACTGATCGACAGTGAAGTGATACATTACTTTACATTACCAGATCCGCTGATGACCAGTGTCCATGATCTTGCTAATTGGAGTTATGCTTTAGAGGGTTATAGAGAGACTGTCGAAGAGCCTAAATCACCTCCCGCCGCTGAGAACACTCCTACACCTCTTTCTCCCCGAATCACTGTTATGTCTAATAATATGTCTTTGCAACCGCCTGATCTACAAACTCAGATTTATGAGCTTCGCAAGGAGACTTCCCTACACAAGCAGGAAGTAGCGGACTTGGAATTACAGATTCAGGTATCTGATCTCACTCATGCCTCAGAGGCCGATGCTCTATATCAAGAGATTGAAGAGCTTCGGAGGGAGATAGCTGAGATTAGTGGATCAAACCAGGAAGAGAAGCCTACCACATGATTCGTTTTACACCGACGCTATTACCCTAGTATTTAATTTCTTTTTTTCATGCTTTATTTCATTTCTCGCATCTCCAGACATATTTTATATTATTATATCTATTACATTTTCTTTTCATGTACTTTGATTTTATCTTACTATTTCATGCACTAATCTTTTTTAATCTTTTTCTTTTGATTTTATTTTATTTTATTTTTGTCGAGTAAAGAAAAAAAATATAAAGACAAAAATATTTTCATTTTTGTCTTCATAAAAAAATATGCAAGCTTCATTCCTTAAATGCGAGAAGAAAACTCTATCCAGACCCCCCGAAGACCGAAGGTGCAAGAGGGCCCAAAAGAGGATTTGAAAATCCAAAGCCCAGCAGGATTTTGCCTTGTGGCGGGCGCCAGGGACCCTGTGGCGGGCGCCACACCGTCCTTCTTCAAAACGGGGTTGATTCCCCATTTTCTCCATTTTTACACCTTCCAACTTCAAAAACCCATTTTTACAACTTCCAAAAACCCCATTGAACCCCATTAAAGCTCCCCCATTTCCAAAATATTCACCATCTATAAAACCTATCCAAAATCCATTTTCATTTTCATCCACCACAAACCATAAAAATCAAACCTTTAACATTTCTCTCATAAACCATTTTTACCACTTTTTCACTTCTCAAGGAGCAACAACTATGGAGTTCAATGGATTTCTTCTTCGCGATGGAAGACCGGGTGATAGGCAAAGGAAAATTATTCAAAGGCTTCAGAGTCGAGAAATTCTCTCGACCAGGTACGTCGATGATAACTGTCTGTATGCTTTGGGTCTGTATCATAGTGTTTTTCATTTATTAGATTTTTTAGGCTTGCATAATATTTTTGTTAACCAGGAACCTACCTATGAGAGGCTGATAGTTGAGTTTTTAAGTTCATTGATATACACTGTCAGTCCTAACACTGCTAGCACAGTCGATACTGTTAATTTTAGACTGTTTGGAATCGAATACGAATTTAGTACCGACGAACTAACAGGCTTGTTAGGAATCCCTCATAGGGAAGGTGCGATTTGTGAGGCACCTTTGGATGCAGAATGGTCGGCCGAGGTATTTTCCTCCTGGAAGAGGCTTTCAAGTACTTCAATAAATTCTTTTGAAGGAATACTTGCGTCGACCATCCATAACCCGGCCATAAGAGTTTTCAGATATCTTTTGGCATGTACTATTTTTGGCCAGGAGAGTCCAAATAAGGTAAACGCTAGAGAACTCCTATTTTTGAAAGGATGCATCACTAGTACCCATATCAATCCGGTCCCGTTTATGCTTGCACACATGGCTTTACTTACTAATAAAACATGACCAATTGTTTTTGGAGGACTTGTTACGTCTATTGCTCGGACTCTTGACCTGAACAATGAGATAGCTACACTTGAACCACTACCTCCTTGCACAATTAATTTAAAATTTCTAAAAGACATGAAATTGTGCCGAACGAGGAGAGAAGGTGGTTATGAGTTGATGGTTCATGGGGTAGCTATCCCATCTGTTGCTTTACCTTGCAGTAGACGTACTGATGTACGTAATGAAAGGAACTGGACCTATGATCTGAATGCTCCACCTGTTTTGGGTCAACTTCCTCCTAATATTCCTGATGGGGAGGCACATGACACTGATGGAGAGTATGATCGGAGTGAGCAGTCTCCCATACCTCACATGTCCCCCCATCATCCTTCACAGTCACACACCGTACCATCTTCCTCTAACCCTGTTGCAGGTGCTGCTCCTGGATTCTATGTCACTGAGGAGATGTGGCGTGATATGACAGCTAGAGAGGAAAAGAGAGACGACCTTCTCTCTACTATTTCACAACAACTGACGAACAACATGAGCTTCATGCAACAATCACGATTGGTTTCGGATCGTGCTTACAGCAACGTTTGTCGTACCTTGCACGATATCACATTAGAGCAGGACCGTCAGAGAGAAGTCAACCGCCGACACTACCAGCCTATGGAGGCCACTCAGGGTTCCATCCTAGGTAACCTTCGAGAGGTCTGGGGTGCCCAGGCTGCCTTATCGGCACGACTTGACCGGAGGGACCAGCAGTGCAGTAGATCCCGTCGTTCCAGACCATCACAGCAGGACGGCGAGGGCACCAGTGCTCCTCCGCAGTAGTTTTTCAGGTTACCCTCCTTATCTTATTTCGAAACATTGGGGACAATGTTCGATTTAATTGTGGGAGGGGATTTTATTGCTTTCTGTCATTTCCCTTTCAGTTATTTCCCTTTTCAGTAAGTATTTAGTTTAATTCTCTTAGATAATGCATGAGTCTGACGAGTCACCAGTATAGTGTATTTTTAGTACATCCTCATTTTTTCCCATTTCCTTAGCCTTACCAATTTTTTTTAAAAGAAAACAATGTTGTTTCACATGTTTTTTGGGCTTTGAGACAGGTTTAGATTAGGATGTGGTGACTTAGGTCAACTTTTTGAAACATCAGCACCATTTTAGCACCATAGACCTCTTGAATATAGGAATCACTCCTAAACCCCACACCATGGCCTTTATTATCATTCAAAAAATTGTCCTAAGTAGTTTATTCTAGCAGTCAGCTCCGGCCTAAGCATGCTCTACGTAGGGGGCCGATGAACATAAGTGAATGATCCAGTGCTAAATAAAAAAGAAAAAGGCAAACTCTGGGATAGGTGACCCTCACAAAGTCATTTAAACCGAAAAAAGAGGAAAAACAATTTTTGCCACAAAAAGAAAAAAATTCCAGTCACCTATTGTTAGTTGGTTCAGAGGTATCTGGCACTGAACTTGGTAGGGCGGATTACGATCTGATCCCCTGAAGCTACAGGTTTACACATGCTTATGTGCTAGAAACCTTATGTTATGGATCAAAATCACTAACCGGTCACTCTACTATGAAGCATGTACGGATAACGAGCTTAAAGTGATTGCGCCTGAATGAAAAGGACCCAAAAAGATGAGAAGATAGGCCTAGGTATTGTGGTATGACATGGAGTGGTTAATATATGATTGAAGTTTGTGTTTGTGTTATTATGGTACCCTTGGTTCACTTAGTTAGTACCTGTCACTGCATCCTGACTTGAACTTAGAAGCCCTTTAGCCAAAAACACGTGTTGACACCATTTTTTTCTTGAGCTTTAATGTTTGCTTGAGGACAAGCAAATGCCTAACTGTGGGAGAATTTGATAACACTAAAATTCACCATATTTCTGACTCCGATTTCGCATGCATTCTTAGCTTTTATTGTTATTTTGTTATGTTATTACTTTTTTTTTCTTTGTTTTCAGGTTTTCTATGTAATCGGGGCCTAAATCGAGAAAAAGAGCGAAAAAGGAGTGGAAACAGACGAAAACCAAGAAATTCAGCGTTTTACACTTACGACATCCACCATGGCGGGCGCCATGGGGTCTGCCATGACGTGGCCACGTCTCAAGACCACTCCACAACTGCCAAGACCCACGATCCCCACTCTTTCATTCCCCATTAGCCTCATGGCGGGCGCCACAAGGCAAAAACTTTTCCCTTCACTTTTTAGTGGAGGGGGCATCCTGGTCTTTTCCTGCTTTTTGTTTTCCTATAAATAGGACCTTAGATTTTCGTTTTTCTTCATCCAAACTTAGAATCTCTTAGGCATATATCAGTTTTAAAGCAATTATCATTCCACATCGGGGTGTTACTGCAATCGAGTGATCGAGTCTGTATACGTCTGTGTGATCGAGTTTTGGAGCACTCTGGGAGGAAGTTAATTCTGCCGCCATTTTAATTCCAGTTCGTATTTTACTTTTCCGCATAGCTTTACTTTCATTTATTATCCGCACTCGCACTTTATTTTATTTATTTCCTGCACTCGCTTTACTTTATTTATTTCTCACACTCGCTTTAAATACCTTTATTTCCCGCACTCGCACTACTTTTATTTACTTTCCGCACTCGCACTAAATTACTTTTATGAAAAATTATAAAAAGAACTTTTACTTTACTATGTCTAACTAAATCCATAAAGGTTAGAATGTAAGGATCGTAATTAAACCAGTAATCCGTACAATTGTTCGTGGAAACACTTAAGGGCTATTTTATCTTTCAATTCAAGTTTAATTGTTTTTAACTATTTCAAAAACAGCCAAAAGCGCTTTGTCTAGTTCATTAGGAGTTTTTAGATTAAAAAGAAAATATATTTTAAAACGATTTTCGGACGCGTTAAGAAGTTTAGAGTCTGGTTCGTGAGAACCTATTTTTGCTAAGAAATTCAGGTTAAAGTACTTTTCAACTTAGTTAAGATACTATATTTCTTAAAAATAGGTTTACTACTCTAACGCAGTACGCACCTTTTTATCCATGACAATAGGAGGGGTTGATTAGAGGGTACAACTCGGTTCTGAATACGCGAAAGCGACAGTTCCTGTTAAATTAGTTCTTTTCAAAGTGGAAAACATTGCCCATAAGTAGTTTTATTAACAAGTACCGGAATATCTATTGATTACGTGAATTACATTTGAGCCTGTCTTTATTAATTGTTTAAAATTATCATTTTATTTACCATTGCGCACTCCTTAAAACCCTTATATTCAGTTGCCTTAGATACACACCATAACAACAGGTACGATAGATTAACACTTGGTCTCTGTGGATTCGACAATCTTTTATATTACTCTGACGTGTTCGTACACTTGCGAAAAACACGCATCAGCCACCAAAACAATTTCTGTAAATCATGGTACATCTTCGTAGCACCAGGATGGATACTCAATCTACTTCAATGTCCTTCTTCTAAAATACTCTTCTTAATTTCTGGAACATCAAGAATACACATTCTATCTCGAAATCTCATCACACCATTCTCATCAACTCGGAATTCACCTCCATTACCTTAGTTAATCAAAGTCAACTGATCAACCAACTTCAAATCAGATTGTTGTCCTTATCGGATCCTCTCCATAATTTCACTGGTCAGCTTCAGCATTTCCAACTTCACACTCTCAGAAGTAGTCTCATACAACAAACTCATGTCTCTAAACGGCTCAATCATTTCGAGTTCTTTCACCATAAGCATCGATATATGCAATATCTTCCTACTCAGAGCATCTTCAACCACATTCGCCTTACCAGGATGATAATTCAAATCAAAATCAAAATCTTTCAACAATTCCAACCACCTTCTCTGCCTCATATCCAGTTCCGTCTGATCAAACAAATACTTCAAACTCTTATGATCACTGAACACTTCAAGTTTCAAACCAAAGAGGTAATGTCTCAAAATCTTCAACACAAACACCACAACTGCCAACTTTAAATCATGTGTAGGGTAATTATTTTCATGAACTCTCAATTTTATAGAAGTATAAGCAACCACTTGACCATTTTGCATCAAAACTCCTCCAAGTCCCATCTTTGACGCATCATAATACATTACGAATGATTCATTCGGATTAGGCAAAATCAACATTGGAGCTGTTGTCAACTTCTTCTTTAACTCTACAAAACTCTTTTCAAACGCAACATCCCACACATAAGCTTGACCCTTTCGAGTCAACTGAGTCAAAGGTAGCGCCAACTTTGAAAATCCCTTAATAAACTTCTGATAATAACCTACCAAACCCAGAAAACTTCTACATCAATCTTCGACGGATCTATAACAATTCCACTATTGGAAATTACATGTCCAAGGAAACTCACTTCTTGCAACCAGAACTCACACTTTGACAACTTCACATACAACTTCTTCTCTCGCAACACTTGTAGCACAATCCTTAAATTTATTGCATGTTCCTCTTCTGTATTGGAATAAATCAGAATATCTTCAATAAAAACTATCACAAATTTATCCAAGTACTCATGGAAAATTCGATTCACGTACTTCATGAACACATCGGGTGCATTGGATACACCGAACAACATCACCGTGTACTCATAATGACCATATCTTTTCCTGAAAGCTATCTTAGGAATATCATCAGACTTAACACGGATTTGATGGTAACCAAACCTCATATCAATCTTGTTAAACACACAAGCTCCCACCAATTGATCCATCAATTTGTCGATCCTCAGAAGTGGATACTTGTTCATGATAATAATTTTGTTCAACTGTCGATAAACAACGCACAACCTCATACTACCATCCTTCTTCTTGACCAACAATACAGGAACACCCCACGAAGAAACACTGGGTCGAACAAACTTCTTTTCTAACAATTCTTCCAGTTGTTTCTTCAACTCACACAATTCCAATGCAGACATCCAATACAGAGCCATAGACACAGGACTTGTACCAGGTAATAAATTCACTGCAAATTCAACTTCATGTTTCAAAGGCAAATCACTTATATCCTCCAGAAACACATTTGGAAATTCTTGAACAACCAGCAATTCAACACTCAAAGTATTCCCTTCGACTTGCAACGATGTGAACATTGCAAACATTTGAGCTTCGTCTTCTAATAATTCATCTACCTGCTTAGCCGTCATGAACATCAATTCACCATGATCACCAAGTTCAGGAAACTCCACAGTCTTCACATAACAGTTGATATGCACAAAGTTGAACTCTATCCGGTTCATTCCAAGAATAACATCAATTTGGTGTAAAGGCAAGCACACCAGATCCATCAAAAAGTCCTCTAAAAAATAGTCAAAGGACACTTCAAGCACACACATGTACTAGTAACAGAACCATTAACTGGTGTTTCTATTACCATACGAACGTTCATACTGGACAATGTCAAACCCAACTTAGTAGCACCAACATCAATAATTGCAATCAACTCAACACCATTAATAAAACATGCACCTCAAATCAAGTTATCCTTCTTAGGAACTTCGGAACCACTCAAAGCAAACACTCTTCCATTGGTATGAGCAGCAATAGCAGTCTTCTTAGGCTTCTGACATTGGGTGCTAGGGGTGTTCGCGGTACGGTTTGAACGGTTTTCATGCAAAAAATCATCTGAACTGCAAGAGAAAAAAACATGCTCTTTGGTTTGGTTCGGTTGGCTTTAAGAAATAAAATCGAACCAAACCAAACCAAACCAATGTGGTTTAGATTGGTTTGGTTGGTTCAGTTTCTTACAATATTTTTATTGAGTCATACATACACCTATAAAGAACAACATAATTTTGTATTTAGTTATTCATACATTATCAAATAGCAATAAAACTCATCATATTTAGACAATAACTTCTCATTCAATATACAAAAATAAGATTAGACAAAAATGGAATAAAAAAATATAAAATAGTAGTATAAAACAATATCAAAAATATTACAATAAAAAGAAAAAACAGAGGAGAGTAAAGATTAGAGAAGATAAAAAAGAAAGATCATAAGATATGTGATATTATAGAAAAAATGTGCGATAAAAACATAATTGGAAGAGAAAAAAATAATATAAAAAAAAGATGAAGACGAAAAAGAAAGAACATAAGATAAGAGAGATTAGAGTAGAAGAGGTGAGACATACATAACAAATATGATGAGAAGAACGTATGATACTACTCGAAGAGATTTGAGAAGGTTGAAACTAAAACCTTAAGCGTGAGTAAGAGAATATTTGTATGGCTAAGGCATAATAGGTTTGAGTTTTGGGTTGGATGTGGGATAAGTGAAGTTTGGGTTGTAACATAATGCGGTTTGGTTTGGTTTAGTTCGGTTTACAAAATACAAACCGCAAACCGAATCGAACTGAGTAGTTTTGTTAAAAATGACCCAAATACATTCAAACTAAGTGCAGTTTTTTGCGGTTTCGGTTTGATTTGGTTTGTGGTTTTCTATTGGTTGGTTTGATTTTAAACACCCCTATTGGGTGTTGATATGTCCCTGTTCACCACAGTTAAATACTAAAACTGATATAAATTCATATACTAAATACTAAAACTCATAAGCATATATATATTTGTATGAATAATGCATTTTTTTTAATATAAGAGATTTAAATAGAATATACAAACAAACAAAAATTGAGAAAAATATATACAAAATAATAATAATAAATAGTAATAATAATAATTATTATAATAATAATAATAATTATTATTATAAATAAAATGTCAAATTGTCTTGAAAACTTTAAAATTAATTGTATATGAATAGAAAATAACATTGAATTATAAATTATTAATTACAATTTAAATTTTAAATATATAATAGACTAAAAATAGAACAATTTGAATAAAAAAATAGATTTTTTTCAGTAAAAAATTCATATAAATACTAAAACTGATATAAATTCATATACTAAATACTAAAACTCATAAGCATATATATATTTGCATGAATAATGCATTTTTTTTAATATAAGAGATTTAAATAGAATATACAAACAAACAAAAATTGAGAAAAATATATACAAAATAATAATAATAAATAGTAATAATAATAATAATTATAATAATAATAATAATAATTATTATAAATAAAATATCAAATTGTCTTGAAAACTTTAAAATTAATTGTATATGAATAGAAAATAACATTGAATTATAAATTATTAATTACAATTTAAATTTTAAATATATAATAGACTAAAAATAGAACAACTTGAATAAAAAAATAGATTTTTTTCAGTAAAAAGTTTGGTGCCACATATTTGTAACTTGAAATTAAACTTAAATTATTAGAGTTAAAAAGAATATAAAAAATTAGAATCAATTATAATTTACGCAGTAACTAATATTTAATGTCTCAAGTTTGACATGAGTATGAAGTGAAAAGCACTTTGAAAAATAAAGAACACAATATATAAATTTATTTTAGAATTAAAATGCATGCAAGTAATAATTAATATATTAATACATTAATTTTATGTTTATGTATAGAAGTGTCAAAAGAAAACGTGTGTAAGTGGTTTTTAATAGTGTGACAAAAGGCGAGAGAGACTAATGACTGAAATGGCAGCCAGTAAGTATCAAAAGTATATACTATTTTGAGAGAGAAAATACAGTATGATTTTCAAAACATGTTTCCTACAATTGGCCATAAAAGTTTGACTTAGATAAAAAGTGGGTGCAAAAATGATGCATTGAAAAAAAAATACACGTGGACATTGCTGCATTGCTACATGAAAGAAGAATACACGTGACAAGCCATAAGCCAACATCAAATGAGAGCTGAAAACAGAAAGACATTGTGATCTTTTCCAGAACAACTGGAATTCCTATATTATATAGAAGATAATAAATTTATAGAAGATAATAAATTTGAAGCTACTAGTAAACTTGTTTTAAAACACTTGTAGGATTATTATTATTTTTAAATACCGAGTATATTGAAAAATACGGGGAAAAATGGATATTTTATTAAAGTCGAAGGAGTTGGTTATTTGTTTATAATTCGAATTTGGCATATTCACGTGCTACAGTATCAACGTAAAAAAATGGACGGAAAACATAACGACGTCACCAAACTAAACCCCCAAAACCCTTCTTCGTCTATTCCTTCTCTCTCCTCTACCTCACTTCAGAGCTGCCACAAATCACTGGAACAAAATGGCATCAAAAAAACCATGGAGAATCATTCCAAGACCACTTCTAGAAACAATCCTCAACAACCACGCGCAGCACCACCGAGTCCATCAACCACTCCTACTCCACGGCCCTCGCGGTGTCGGAAAAACCACCCTCATTCTAGAACGTTTACTCAACGACTGGAACAAAGGTCCTCACATCACCGGTTACGTCGATTTCGCTGAATCCATTAAACCCCAAACCGGTCCATCTTTTCCATGGGCCTCATGGTCCAACTCCCCACCTCCAACACTATCGGATTGCCGGAAGAGCCTCGACCAATGTCTAGAAGCCATGGCCGAGAAAGCTCTCCGAATGGGAGCCATTACTTCTCGCCAGATTTTCACTTCGCTTAACAAATGGCACGGTCTCACTACATCCCTCCGGCGCGTGTTGAATACTCCAGCTTCTAATAGAGGTTCCCCGGCCGTGCTGTGGGATCGTGCGGTTTTAACGATGTCGAGTCAGTGTAATGCGGATGAGATCGATATGGTTTTGGGATTTGGGGAAAAGGAAAAGAATGTTTTGTCTGTTGAAGAGGCTTCTTATTTCAAGGAATCTGTGGTTGCGTTGAAGCTCGCCAAGAAAGTTATTGAGATGCAGCAAGGGTGGAGAGCTAATGCCATTGCTCATATGAATCGAAATGGAGGGTTTTCTAGGACTCTCACTCATTCTTCAACTGATTGGCCCTTGTTGTTGTTGGATTTGTTATCACAGGCAGCCGAAATTCATCATTTTCAGGTACTTTTATCACCAACTGAAGTAACGTGAAGATGAATTTTAATCTAGTATTAATCAGGGAGTGTTTTCTTTTGTTAGGCATTGCGCTATTTGCCTCTTTTAGTTAGGCCATGTATGTATAAACAACTTAATTAAGTGTTTTATTTCATAAATCTTGTAATTGTTTATGCATGAATTATTTCTATAACAAAAGATATGGGATATGTTAAGATTGACTTATTTGAATTTATCTACCGGCATTAACATTTGCGAGATTGTTTGAAAGAAATTATGAAAATAGCTTATGACATGTTTATTAGTTGTTTTCAACTTATTTTGATTAGCTCTTCAAGTTAGCTTAGCAAAACGTATATATAAACGATTTAACTTTATTTTATCTTTAGTTGTTTATCCAGACAGAGCCAAAGCCAATAAAGTCTGACTGTTCTCATATAAGTTGTAAACTGGTTACATAAACTATTCTGGAGGGTTTTTGGAAATAGGTTGAAAACAACCATGAACATGCCATAGCTTGTTTCCATAAGCTCTCTTAAACAGTTTCACAAGTGCTTATGAGTTATTTCAATATATGAACTTAAATAAGACAATCCAAAACCCTTAGTTTTGGGCAGATCAACTTGGATAGCATGTTTTTGTATTGTGTATTGTGGTAATTCAAATTGATAAGGTATTGGAGTTGCTTGCAGCCGAAGCTGGTACTTAACAATATTGAAGTTCTAAAGCATGCAACCGAAAATGATGAGTTTTCAGTCACTGGTCCACTCTATCACGATAGCTTGATATGGAGAATAATTGCCTTGGGTGCTAACGAACAGTGTCTTCCTATTATCCTCGTCACATCTGATGGGTTATTTTCTTCATTTAAAGCTTCATTTCCTTCCCCATCTATATATTTTACTATATAAAGTTCTTCTTAACTGCCGTTGGAATGCAATTCAATTTGTTTAGCATCACAATATCATACTTTTATGTCTATTGAGCTTATTTCGTTTACAATGATATGATTCATAATTTGTTTATGCATTGGTTTCATTTAACTTGTGAAGCGAGGGCCTGAAATATGACAAGCTTATAGCCTATGTACTGTGAAGTATTGATTGTTTTTTCTCTGAAAATTGTTGGGCAACTTTATGTTTGTCGCTATTGAAATTATGGGAGGTTTGGATTCTTGTTGTCACTGTCTACTTTTATAGTTTCATATTTTCAGGATAGCAAACAACACTTTTTTCATATACACATTTAAATTTATGAATTTATAATAATATAATATAGGGGAAGCTATTTGAAACAAATGATGGGAAGTGCACTACTGAATGTCAGGACTAGGATAAGTAAAATATTTATTGTATTTTTTCTGCAGCAGTTCATAACTTTTGCAGGAAACATATTTTGTGACGATTACAAGTTGTAGATTCTTTTTTCTGTAGTATTGCAGTATACCAATCATTTTCCTGCACACTTGAGTTTGATAATTTGCTTGTATGTTGGTCCATGTGATCTAGATTCAACATACTCGGTCCTTTGCTTTTTATGGTCTTATTACACTGTATGTATGTCTTTGGTTGTTCTTAGGGTTTTCATCTGCTTTATTAAACATATATATCTTTCCTCTCATTCCATGGTTTCTGAATTATTGAATTCTTGGGCAATTTTCACTAATTGGAGTATTTGGTGTCACCCTTTCTACGAATTCTAATACCCCTATGTTTTCTCCAGTTATTATTCATACGAAGCTTTCTTGGATTTTGGATATATGGAGATATTCATCTCACGTGAGGTACTTGAATAACTTCCATCCCCCCTCCTCCCTTTTCCCTCTCTATGCTCACAGCCACAAATGGATCTTGAGATATTATGTGCAAACTGGGGTCAAAAGCATGAACTGACGTAGTCTTGAATGCGGTCCTCCTTATTAATCTACAATTGTTTTATTTAGAGTCTCTCCCTGGTTCCCTCCAGATGGAAGAAAACAATGTGATACAATTAGAAATAGAGTAAAATACACTCTACCTTCTAAAATCAAGTCTCCTAGGCTTGGGAAGTATAAAGAGGAAACATTAGTTAATCTATGTCAGTGTCCTCTCTGCATTCAAAAGGGTTAGCTAATGTTTAACAAGGTTTACTAGAGAGTTAGCAGCCTGATATTTATAAAATTGTGTGATGACAATAAGTGTCATTTTTACAGCATTGACATTCATATTAGTTAGTGAAAGATGATAAGCGTCCCTGCTTCTCCATCTTATAAAGGATTGTACTTTGGAAACATTTGCCTCATCCATTTTCCACATATATTCCTGTATTTTCAGGTCATCAATATGTCTGTAGCAAGTCATGAAATTCAGCCTGACAGAAATCTCCAACTATATTTGGGGTTCTATTCTAGGTAAGAACCCATTATGCGGGTCTATCATAAGCAGCTTTACCTTGCATTTTGCATGAGCCTAATTCAGGACATATACTTGTGAGTTGTGACCCCTAGAAAAACTGGTAAGAACTCCAACTATGACGAGAAGACTTGTTTTCTAGTAGCTAGAAGCAAAGTGAAAGATATTTACCTACAGAGAGAAACATTAAGAAATAATGTCATCACTGTACTTTCTTTGATTGGCAAAGTTTTGCCTGACTATTAAGGGGCGGGTAATACAGGTTTAACAAAATTCATTATATAGTTGATATGATAAGCTCATTTTTTAGTATCCATTTATGACTCGTACGTATGTAGCACCGACACCTCTTAAAAATGGTGTGTCTGTGTCGGTGTCGGACACCGACACTTGTGATCACCTTTAATTTGTCATGTGTAGATATTCCTTAGATTAGGTTTAAGTTAGCTGATGATTTCACCTAGGATAGGGTTCTATTGTCTTAAAATAAATTTCAATCTAACTAATTTAATGCGGGTTTTTATGCTAAGCACATCATAAGTATACTACAGGCAACTTGTAGTTCAGAACAATGTTACTGTTTATACATTTGCCTTTGCCTGCAATGAAAATTCATCAAGACGGTAGATGTCCACTTAATTTTGATTACATCTTGATGTGATTGCCTCTTGAATTTGGTCATGAAGTCAAGATAATTTTGAGATACTTTGTCCTTTTGCATGTATGCAACTGCATAATGGAGACGGGTGTCTGTCTAAGACTTTTTTATTAGCTATGGGTTTAGTTTATGTTATTCATCAAACAACTTTTGGCTGGCAGACATTTGGGTGGACTCCACAAGAAGCTCAAATGCACATGGTCACGGACTATTTTAGTCACTCAGAAGTATGGATATTATCTTGAAACAAATTTTAGTTTATTTATGTACTTAATTTAGCTCCTTGCAATTTCAGTTACTTTTAACTATTAGTCCTTAAATTTCAGTGGAAAGTGATTGCTGAGGTTCTTGGGCCAAACCCTCGACATCTATTTGAGCTTTATGCACTTAAACAAAACAATTATATGCACAAGTAAGATTTATTTATTGTGGATTCTCTTATTACTCTCAAGTCTCATCTATGACTTAAGGGTTGTATAATACACTTTTGACCATTGGAGTGCAAGATCTTTGCATTATCGTAGGGGTTGTATAATCCTTACAAATTATTGGTATTGTATTTCTTACTGGCTGATGCTTTTATTTAACCGCAGGACATCAGACAGAGCTAGTACATTCGAAGACATTGTAGATGCTTATCTAGCATATTTGCAGGTAAGTTTCGAAGACTTTCTCATTCGATCCTATTATTGTCTTCAAACTAATCAAGGGCATCAATTGACTTTTGGAGAACTAGCATCTTTTACCCATATGCATTGTACATGTATAATTATAAAAATATGGGTGGATACTAAAATCAAAAGAAAAAAAATTGACCCAAAAAAATGCACAATGTCAATATCTAGTTAACAAAATGCAACAAAATGATATCAATATATACATACTCCACTTTATATGACTTTTGTTTTTTTCAATTTGTAGTTTGAGCTACTCGTTATGTTAGACTCAGTTATACACTTATTCGCATAGCCGCTTTCCCAAAATTAACCCACATATGATCTTCACATAATCTGATAACCAACACGATCGATCTGGGCAATCAACTCTACACAATGAGAACTATTATAATTAACACTCAATTGTCCAAAGCTGCAAATCTCCTTTATTTACGATATTCCTCTCAATGATTGGAGTGTCCTTCAACTGAAACTGCCATATGGACACTTTTAGGGAAGTCTTTAAATTAAGTAGCTGACCCCACCTAGTGGGATAAAACTGTTTTTTGATTGTCTTGAGATTAGGCAAATATCTCAGGCAGCATGACAAAAAGTAGTAGTACATTTTTTTATCACCTAATTTTTCTCCCAAGTGCTCAATTACATTCCTTTGCCAGAATCCAATGCCACTACATATAATAGAGAGCTTAATGCATAAATACACAACTACAATAAATAGAACATGCAATGATAGCTCAATGTTTTTTTCCTCCCCTTCTTGGATTTAGAATGAAAAAAAGGGTTTGACTTTGACAATATTTATATTATGGATATAGAAGGGTTTATGACAGTGGTCTAAAGTTTTGAATGGATGCATTTTATTTTTGGGGAGAGATTCTTGTTATGAAACACATTTTTGAGAACAATAATTTGAATCAATGTATATGTATCTCTAAGTATGGAGACAGTACCAATTTATTATTAGATTTTTAGATATCTTGTTTAAGGAATTCAATTAGTAAGGTTTTGGTTTACTCGAGGACTTGAGGAGATTTGCAGCAGTCAAGGTGGTGGTAGGAGTGATCAATATTCAGTTGAGGCAAGAAGAACTGTGTGACTTGTATTTGGCCGAGTAAACAAGAAATAAAAGTTATTGGATGCTCAGTATATCTTGTTTTCCACCCTTATTTATCTTTTAGTGTCTTCTTCTCTCATCACCAATTTAACGTTCATACATTCACTTCTTGATGCACACATCCCTCTGATTCACTTAAAACACATATTTTCACCATAGAAAGAAAATTCTATTTAATGAATACATTGTCAAATTGCAGATAATATTTGACAGTCTAACTAAAATTTTGATAACCTAGAAAATTACAATATTCTAATTTTTATACCAAGAGTTAAAAATGTTTGCCGTATAAGATTCAAAAGTTAAAAACCATAGGCACACATCAACATTCGTTTGAATGATTTCTTTATATTAACGGTATCCATCCCTGTAATCTCATAAACTTAGCTCCTTAAAAGAATAAAAAACGAGAGGTTCTTATTCCCTTGCCTCTCTCTTGCGGAGGAAATATTTGTGATTTTTGTTGTGTTTTTTCATAAACTTAGGGGATACGTGTTTCATTCTTTTTTGGTTAAATTATATATGTATTAGTCTTCTCACTTATGCATGTATGACTAATGGTGCGTGAAATTATCAAACTTCGTATAGATTTCTGTCGTGAATCCTGCGTTGGATAGAGCGTTGGAGATCTTGCAAAAATTTGCAATTGATGTGCGCAATGGAAAAGTTTCTGATGATAGATTGCGTTTTGGTGCACCTTGGAGGCATCCACCAAAGGTTGATGACCCTAAGTTGCGCATGGAATGGGCAAAACTTCAATTGATGGATTTTGTTAAATCTCTGGTCAATGCAGACTTTGGGGTAAATGTTCTATCTTTTTCAGTTTTTAAATTGTCTTTGTGGAAAACAGTTCTATCGGAAAAAAGAAGCATACTCGTATGCATGTATGATGTATATGATAGTGCAAAATTATAGGACGGCGTCTCTGCTCTTCTGAGTTGTGTGAAGTTTTCTTAGCCCCTCCTTGTTTAAGTCACCAAATGTCTCCAAAATTTCCATTAGTCTCTCATTCCCTTTCACCTCCACTTTATTCATCCTTTTGTAAATTCCTCTTCATTACCAAGTTTCACTTACAGTCTATTACAGTCTTTGTCCAACATTTTTTCTTAACTCATCAAAACAGTAGTTTTCCTGCTCATTTCATTCACCAGAACCAGCCAATTTCCTCTTTTCGTATAAACATGATAAAGGCCCATCACATCCCCTCCACAAATGTGGTACATAGGTGTTCTTTTTGGTGAAGAAAGTGTAACAAGCATGGGGAGTGAAGGCAATATGATGTGGAGGAAACTGGACCAAAAGGGGCATTGAGTTTGTGAGGGAGTATGTATATGTTCTGTGAGGTCAGAAAGAGTATCAAGCTTGCTTCTCTGAGTCTATCTCTACTTTTCCTTTTTCCTTTTTTTATTCTTCCTGTTTTCTGTTACTGTTATAAGATTATTGTTCTATAAATTTCGTTGTAATTCCAGAATCCATCTAGATACTTTTTTTTAATTCTTTTTGAAAATTTATCTGGAAGATTTACTTTTTCAGATACTATATTTTTGTTGTATTAAAAGATTCGAATAAAATCTTCATGATTTGATACTTGGTGAGATCCCATGTTGGCCCCTCTAAAAAACCTAAGTCAGCTTAGGTTATTTGTTACTGAGTGTCGAAGATTGTGTTGGTAGTATTTCTCTTTATGTCGAAGTAGTATCAAGTACTATAGTTAGATATTTATAGTGCTGAGGGTAGCATTATTTTGTTTACTTAGACTAAGTAATGTTTTGCTTGGATTCTAATATCTGCTCTCACTGATCATTATCGTTATCTTCATGTCAGGTCAATTATCGAATTGAATATAGTGAAGAAATATTTGATGATCCTTCTGCTGTTGCATTTCTGCAGGTATATCATCTCTGTTTTCTAAATTCTTTTCCAGAAAACCCAATGACCCTTTAGGATATCCTTTGCCACTATATGTATTACTACTTACTAGTAACTAGGTCATTCAGTCTGAACTTTTAAGTTGTTTGAGATGATAGTTAGCAGTTACATTTGCAATCACATCTTTCAATAAGTTTATTTATTTTCATTTTTTTGGTTTCAATCCCTCAAATATAATAAATTGCCACTTATGGCCTTTAGCCCTCTACCGTCAACGGAGTCCCAAAACATATCTAACCTGTTTGGTTATTATGGCCGGACTTTTATTTTGAATTCGGTACTATTAAACATTAGATAGGCGAATCACTGATTTTTTTACAGCAGAACTTCAAAAAATAGCAACCTAGCTTATCCTTTAGGCGGAGTCAGCTAAATGTATCGAACGATAACTTCAGTAAATTTGGAAATAAAACTCATGTTATTTTGTTATTCAATAGTATACAACAACTACAAGTTTAAAAAAACCCTTTTCCCAACAGGTAGGACTAGCTTTTAATATTCAGTATTGAAGGCTTTGAATTACTTTAACTATGTTAGTAAACTAATTTATTGACATCATGTCCCTCAAAACATTGTATATGGAAATATTTACTTTTTCTTTAACCGATTAGTGGTCTATGGCAGGTGGGGTTGCTTTATGCTCAACGGGATCCACCCTTCTTTCGTCCCATATCTAGAGGAATTCAGAGGTGTCTAGTAAGATGGTAAGTGGTTTTCTTTCTTTTCAGTGTGCTGGTAATAAACTGCAGAGGATTAAAGTACTTATTCAAACTAACATTATGTTGCAGGCTTGTCCAGCAGCAGATGCAGCTCAGGTTCCCCCAGTTGATTCAATTTTATTGGCACAGAATAATACGGGGACGTTATTATCGCCATTTGATGGTACAATTAGACAATAAGTACTAGGCAGAGTATCAGAATAGGTATAATGCTTACTCAATACTTTCATTAATTTTTTGGCTATTGAAATTAATGTAGCAACATTAATTATTGATCCCCGGCAAATGCTGTGTGAATAGACATGTGAGATAGAATGTTCATTGTCTTGAGCATTGATTGCACTTCTGTTGCATCTGTTGCGCTTAAGAGAGGTTTAAATAACTGACAAAACTTGGTATGTAGAAAGTATGTAATATAATCAATAATTGTCAAACTTAGTATGTAGAGAGGTGTATAAAGTGTGAAATATGAAGGAAGTCTGTTAGGTGGATTTTGGACACAACTATTCTTGTATGTATTCAATATCCTTTGGTTAATGGTCTTAATCGCCTGTTTTCTCTGTGCATTGGTCCCATTTTATTTGATTTATTACATTTTTTACTTCTGGGTTTAAGAAAATGATTTGAGTGAAAAGATTCAAATTTCTTAGCTATGGTTTCATTTTCAGGTTTACCTTGGAAAACGACAAAGTGAGGCAAGCATTGTACTGATTCCATGGAAAGGTGTGTTAGTACTCCCTCTAGTTACTATTATAAGGAAAAAAAAAACCTTAAATTTTGGTCACTATTATAAGCAAAAGTCATTAATTTTAAATCTAATTAATGCTTGTATTACCATTATACCTATGATTTAATTCAAAAGAATTTAAATCTGGTAGTTGATTCATCAAATATAACTTAGGATATTATAGTAAAGTTTACTTTGATTGTACATGAAATCAAGAAAATTAATTAAACAACTAACTTTCTTAAATAGTGTGAAATTAGTTTTTTTTTGCTTATAATTGTTTTGTAGATCTCTGTTAAATTGTTTTGGGCATGTAGACTTTTCGTTCCTTATATTTTAGATGAAATACATTTCAAGTGGCACGTTGCATAATGCCTGATGTAACTTACAGGTACAGTTTTCTGAGTTTATGCTCTGCCATTTTTTACGGCCAGCAGATGCGTGCCAACTATTCCTTGGCATTATTACACAAAAGTGAAATTTTTGTCCTTATCTTAAATTACAAGCTCTTTTAGACGTACCTAGCAAATATTGATAATATTTCTATCTGTTTTTAGACGTACCTAGCAAATATTGATGAGTAGCTTGTTGTTGTCTACTTTGCTTCTATGAAGTAAATACCCTATGTTGCTTTTGCAAATCTATCTCCTGTTTGTGCTATGATTTTAGATTTATACAGTTCAAATATTTCATCCTCAAGAGTTTATTTCTATTATCAATGTTTCTTCAATGACACCAATCAATGTTTCTGACTGCTTCTAGGACAGGTTTATTCTGATCTAGAATATGTGCCTAATTTTCAGGGAATAATGGCTCCTAATTTGTGCTTCAGTGTTCAAGAATTTTCTGGCACATTGAGTTAAATTTTTTAAAGATACGAGGCTACAATACAATTATGCTTTTGAAGTAGAAAATGTGAAGGATTCAGATTGATGGATTTCTGTGTGCCCGTTTCTAATCTGAAGTTTAACAAAATATTGAACCACACTATCATTTGTACAAGTTAAAAGCATGTTTCTCACGAATCACTGTGAGCCTGTGGGCTTCCAAATAGGTTTATTTATAAAAAGGAAGTTCTATATACAGCGGAAAATATCTTAATATGGATATTGCCAATCAGATAGATTAGTTTACATGTACAGCGAGCTGGACAATTTGGACATTGTTTATTTGATTAGCACCTGTACTGGTTATAAGAGTAATTATGGTGCTTTCTGTTGAATAAATAGTTGTGTGCAACTTAGATACTGATTATTTCCTAATTTGCACCTTGATTGATTGTAAACTATGATACCGGTTTGCAGATTATACACAAATTTCATTCTGTCTATCAGATTCAAAACCATACATCCTGATGTGGGAAATGTCTCCTAGATTGCTTCTATATTGACATGGTACCTCCCAACTAAACTCAACAAATTTGTGGAGTGTTATCTTGAAGTTAATACTCTTATATATCTTCTTTTTCTCTCAAATATATCACGTTTTGAAACTCATTTTTGCATCATTCTCTGCTAATATTGGTGTCATTTGTAACCATGACTGATGCATCAATATTAGGAATAGCATTAGGTAAATATATGAACAACTGTGATTAGGGATAGACAACTATCGGTCTGGGTTGGATCAAAATTTGAATTGGTTTGGTTGGGTTCGGTTTAAACGGTTTATCGGTTAGAACAAATTGGTTTGTATGGTTAATTTTTAATTAAGAAGATTTTGCCCTATACCCCTACAGTTATACCCATATCCCAACAAATTTTTCATACCTATATCCCAATAAATTTTTCAAAATGTCAATTTTGATCTTGTTATTATTTTATTATTTTAATTTTTACCATTTCTATCAGAGGAAAATTTACCTCCTACCCCTAGTTTTATCCTTATATCCCTATATTTTATAAAAAATGATAATTTTGCTCCTTAATATATTTTTAACTAATTTATTATTATTTTTAAATAATTTTAAAATTTTATTTTGCGTACCGGAATACTTTGTAAACGAGTTCTGATAAGTATAAGGAGGTCTAAGTGTCCCATTATCAACAGGTGGTAGGATTACTCCTTCAGTAGGTAGATCATTAATCCATTGTTTACCCACCTGAGCTTCTTCATTCTTCAGGTTATAACCATACAGTGGGTTATCATCCTTAAGAGGATAGGGGGGATTATCCCTTTGTCAGCTAGCCTCAGTTTCCCTAGCTATCAAGTTGTGAATAACAAGAGTTAGTTGATTGGTCGTTCCCTTCATATCATTCCCATTTTCTTTGATAGTGTCCACATCTCCCTTAAGGACGACTTGATTCTTCTTCACTTGATTCATGGCTTACTTAAGTTCGAGTGTGAGGTCGGGAAGTCAGGCTGTCAAGCTCGATGATTCCGAGATGAGATATTTAAAAAAAAATGGTTTTCTGTTTTGAACTTTTAAGAAATATTTTTATGAGTAAATGTGTGCTATACATGCTAATGTATGTATAAGTATGCATGTTATATGATTTTAAATCCTTTTATTTGAGGGAATTCCAAAATCCATTGTAGTATTGTTAGAGACGAATATAAAAGAGATAACTCAAACACATAGCATAAAATAAAATGCTTTATTAAAAATCAAATCCAAAGGTTCATATTGGGAATCTCCCACCACAATAACAATAAGAAAAAATAAAGAACTTCTAAACTTAGAAAAATAAACCAAATCCTTGAGAATAAAACAGAAACTCCTAAAAGAAAGCAAGAACTAAATAGGTGCCTCCATAACATTCTTCAAATGCCCCTTGAACTCCTTCAAAAGCATCTCACATAGCTTGATGAACTCGAAGACTTCAAGTGGAGTGTTGTCAAAGTTCATGAACCTATTAGCACTCCTATGCATCCATGGGATATCCCTAACCATATTGTTGGCAAATTCTGCTAGACCAGTGTACTCCATCTTCGATGCCTTAGCTCTGTCTCCTTGTTCTTTGACGATAGCTTGGGCCGCTTAAGAAAGGTTCTCTAAGTATCAAATATCTTCTTCCAGTCGTTGGACTTGAGCTCTTAAGTGCTCTTGATCTTGATTTTGAAGTTGCACTTGTTCCCTAAGTTCCAATACCTCAACATGCATCCTTCTCCAATTGACAGGTAGCATTTGCTCAACTTCAGTCCTAAGTTGTCATTCCCTAACAATAGCAACTTGGGACTCCTCAAGTGATCCTTCAAGCCCACAAATTTGAGTTGTCAAAGTATCCCTTACTTCTTATTTATCCCACACAACTATCACCCACGCCCTTTTCCACCTTTGTATATCTTTATCTTCCTTGTAGTGTGTCAGTAAATCTTCAACATGTTTTCCCAAAGTCAAAGCTAGATCCTTGGGCTTTACTTTTTGTCCTATGTCCATGTAAGGTTCTTTTCTTTTTCCTTGCAAATCCAAATATAGCTCAAACTCTTCTAAAGTAAGAGCTAGTTGAAAATCCTCGAAGAGAAAACAACGTAGGGGCGGGTCATATAATTGGGCCAAAGTAGTTATGGCTTTTGTCTTCACAGGGACCTCTAAGAGATCAAGGATCCTCCCATACTTATGTATGAACCTTCCTTGAACAAATTTTGGCATTAAGTTCTGAAGGACTTTCAGACTTTGAAGGACAATCTTTGGAGCCTTGATGCGTAGGGTTCCTCTTTTGTTTGAGTCCATCTTCACAATGTACCTACAATAAATTTTGAAATTCCCACAAAAATGAATATATGCAAAAACATGTTTATGTAAATGTATGATGATATGGATGCATGAATATTTTGTTTTTGTGAAGGTAAATGCAAGTATGACCTTAACTAGGTAGGCTTCCTACAACAAATTAGTTCTATTGTTTATCTACCCAATCCCCTCACATGTAAGGCCTAAGGTTTTGATAAGCCATTAAGTCTAGAACTATACCCTTGTATTACCATGAGAAGGAGCAAGCCTTCCTATGGTAATCCTTTGGGATAAGTTCAACTTAGGCAAGAACCTGGTAATGACCCCTTTGGGGGTAGGTACACAAGGTTGCCATGAGTTGGAGGGGGTTCTAAAGGTCACTAGAGTCATGAACCAAAGTCAAAGTCCTTACCATAAAGTGGTGCTATCCCACTCATGATCGGCTCTTTGAATGGATCTACTCTAGCAAAAAATCGTCGTCAAAGACCCCACGAGATGGAAATCCATGTTGGCCAAGACAGGACGACCCCTTACTTAATATTTATTGTGTTTCCTCGAGCCCGAGTTTTGGCTTTCTCTCAAAGATATCCCTTAAAAAAAGCATGAGAATAGACAATAATATTCAAATAAACAATTTAAATAATCCAATATAATAATAGTAAAGATAAATAACCCAAATAAACAATAAAAACAAAATAAAAAACAAAACACAAAATCCCCAAAAGACCCCTCACAAACAAAACCCTAGAAATCCTAGAAGTAGGATTTACTACCTTATCCCCAACAGAGTCGCTAGCTGTCGCGACCGGCTTCAAATCTAAAAGTCGCTATCCTATTTTTTTAAAGGGAAATAAGGATAAACCTAAATCCTAAGGAAAATACATATGGTACGGGAGTCAGTTAAGTGAGAGGAAGGTGTTAGGCACCCCTCACTTCTATTATACTTAATAGGATCTCTTCTAATATTTCTAGGGTATGTCTTGTTTGTGTAAAAATTCCAAAATTAAATTCAACTTTCCTTATTATCAAAAACCCTACTTTTATCCTAAGTTTACTCGCTAGGGTCTTTGTTCAAAAACCCTATGCCTACGTACCCTCAAAGAGGTATCAGAGCGTTGTAGTTCAATTCCCCTACTCCGAACCCTAATCCTATTAATTTTAACTACCTCTTTTACTAAATTATAAAAACCCTTATTTTAAAATCCCATTTTTAATTATTCATAAAAATCCTGATTATTATAAAAAAAAATTCCCACATTTTGAAACCCCTGGAATAAACCCCAAAGAAATATTTTTATAAGACCCCATAAACCTTGTAAAACCTCAAAGTAAGACCCCATAAAAATTAATTCCATAAATTAATTAAATTCCCAAAATTTATTCAGTAAATTAAATCCCCAAACAATTATAAAATTAAATTAATAATAATATTCTTTAAAATAAAATAATTTTAACCCTAAAATGTTTAACCCAAAAGATAATATTTTTAAATATTACTATATCCCAACAATCCATACTTAATCCCTAAAAATTAAATTAAAATAAAAATAAAAATAAAAATAAAAATTTTAATTTTAGACAAATTCCATAAAAAAACCAACTTTAAAAATATACATAAATAATATTAGTTTTAAAAATATTAAAAATGTTTCTATCCCAAAATTTCAGAATTTATATAAGCCCCATTTGTCACGGAATATTTTCAAAAAAAATAAAAATCATTTAATAGAAAAATTTAAATAAAAATTTATAAAAAATATCCAAATAACCCAAAGCAATAATTATTATTATCTTATTTGTTTTTATAACTAAAAATCAATTTTTTAAATTAATCCTAATCCTTAATTAAAAATCTAATTAAATTCTAAATCCCTAATTAACTAATTAAAATATGTAAATATTTTAATTAATTAATGAAAACAATCCTAATTAAGACCCCTTATAAAAATAGATGTAGAAATTAAAAAATGTAAAATATTTTAGAGTGAAATTAATGTCAAAAATCATATCACTGCAACTTCCAAAAAAAGAATATGTGTTACAGTTAGCAATCCTCTTATTAGTTTTAAAAAGAAATTTGATTAGTACCAACACATTATATATATATATATATATATATATATATATATATATATATATATATATATATATATATATATATATATATATATATATATATATATATATATAATCAACAGTTTGAGGATACCAACCTGGAATGCCATGATCCACTTAAGATGCTTTCCACTCCCTTCTTTCCTTTGTGTTCTCCCTTTTCTCTCCCTTTCCTTCCTCAATTCCTCGAACAATTGATGATGATTTTCTCTCCCTTTTCTTCCTCGATTCCTCGAACAATTGATGATGAAGGTTTTTAGGGTTTTAGAGTTGTTGTTCTTCAGAGTGAAGAACAATAACTCTAAGGGAGTGATTTGTAGATTGTGGGTGAGGAAAATATGAGAAAAGGGGTCTATTTATAGATAAAGGCGTAAGTCAGAAATTGAATGTGATTGTCTAAATTAGGAAAGATTTTAATTTGATGTAAATCATATTTAATCAAATTATGATAATGAAAAAAAAAAGATTTGATTATTTTTTATTTATGATTTTCAAGATTTTTTTCATAAAATAATGACTTTAATGAAAAAAAATTATCTTTTAAAATTCATTAAAAATTAAATACGAAAATTAAAATTAAATGATAAAAAATGATATTTTCATGATTTTTAATCAAAATAATAATTTCCAAAAATGAAATAAATCATAAAAGAAAAAAGGAAATTTAATTAATAAATTTATAACTAAAAAACAAAAATTAATATTAAAAAATAATAGTAAATTATTTTTTGAACCCTTTTTTCAATAATAATTAAAAATTACCTAATTAAAATTTGATTGACCAAATGAGAAACATATTGACTATGATCCAAATAATTTCTCACAATAATAATTAAAAATTACCTAATTAAAATTTTAATATATTTTTTTAACCATTTTATTCATAAAACCAATTAACTAACTATTATATTAATAATGGAATATCAATTATAATAATAATAATGATAAGAACATAATGATGATAAGAAAAAAAAAGATTTGATTTTTTTTCTTCATTTATATGATTTTTTTTCTTGAGAATTTTTCATAAAATAATGATTTTAATGAAAAAATCATATTTTAAAAATGCATTAAATAGAAATATGAAAATTAAAAATTAAATAATAAAAAATGTTATTTTTGTGATTTGTTTATTACAAATAAAAAATAGAAAAAGTTAGTAGTAAAGAAAAAATAAATAAAACATTAGAAGTTTGGGAAGTGAGATTCGAACCCGAGACCTTATGCTTGTAAGGCTTACAAGGCTCTCTTACCAATTGTGTCATTTTAATTATTCAAAATAAAGTGGCATTAGAAAACATATGGAAGGTGGTCAAAATTTAGGGTACGACACAAACGATTGTAATAATTGTGATTATAATGAAAAACTCTTGTGATGCAAGGGGACTTGACTACTCTCAGTTAGAGGAGGAACCATGATAAATATTTTGTGTCTTTTGATGTTATTTACTTTACTTATGTTTTGTATCCACTGCCAAATGAACTAATCAAAATCTGAACATCAGTTTTAATTCTGAAACTCTGATCAGAAGTTAAAATAAAGAAAACAAGAAACACAATTCAACCCCTTCTTGTGTACTTTTCACACCTTCAATTGGTATCAAATCCTGGTATGTGTTTAACACTTAATAGTGGTGCAGATGTTGATCCAATAAGAAAAGTATATTTCTTCTTCAAGAAGGAATCGGGAGCCACATTAATAATATCATAAGGCTTTTCCTACCATATCCAAGGGATGATTCCACTAGATTTAAATGATGGAAAAGATAAACATATTTTTAACTCATTGGTTCTAATAAAGGGTTGTTGAAGGTCTATATAATATCCTTGCAAAAGGTATTACTATAGAAGTTGAAGATGATTGAGAGGATCAATTTTGAAAATTTCTTTCATCAACTCAGAAGAAGCTTATTGAATATCTTTTGAAGATAGTTGCATTATGGTAGGTTCTCTATCTCACTTTTGAGTATATAAATATCATTGATATGTCTGATGCTTGGAATATCTTTGAAATATTGTGATCAGATTTGTTGGAATTAGTTTCTGGAAGCTTGAACAGTTACACCTCATCTAGTCTCTTCAAGCAAATTATGAGAAGATCCATTCTTACTCAAATCTGAAGTGACAGTTCTTCAAGTAGCTCACTGCTTGGATTTACTATGCTCGGAAGGTTTCTCTTGAAGTCTTAAAAGAAAAGAAATGGATCTAGATGATGAAAGTCTATTCAACATATCACTTCTTCTATAAAGCTTAGTTCCTTTTAAGGACTAATAATAAGGAACTTATGTTTTTTATCAGAAGAACTTCCTTATTAGCTGAATGGATTGTGCCTGCCATTGATTGATGAGTTAACTCAAGAGCTTCTAAATACTTGTATTTCAAACTGATTATAAATATGAGAATAAGAAGATACACTACCAGGACCTAATGTCAGATACTCTTCATTGAACAAATCTTTGAAGCTGATATTAGTGCAGAATACAAATGTAGATAATCATTTGTATTTTTAAATTAAAAAATCATGTATTGAAAGGTATGAGATGGTGTCAAATCTATCTTACTTTGAGATACTTGATAATATGGAGTTTAGTCTTCAAAATGATATCTTAAGAGACTCCATTTGCTTCTTAATTGAGGATCATCACAATATTTGTGGTAAAATAAATTTCTATGAGAAGTCTTCAATTTATCTTTGAGTTTCTGTCAGTTCTACTATTACAATACTTTGATTTTCTTTGTGACAAAGTATGATAGCTAACACTATCTAGTCCTAAGCTTGTTAATAATTTCAAAGTCAAAAGATTTGATCGTAGCCAATGAGATTAGTAACTTTGCTTAGAACAAGATTTTGTTCATATCATATCTAATTTTAGACTCATACTCTGGAGTGATTTGTGATGTTGCTATTAGAGTAAGGCATAAGGAAAGGAAGAGTCTGTTTGCACATACATGTATGGCCTGATAGAAATATAAGTATCATGATGTATTTGCCATAAATGTCAAGGAAAGAAGCATAGGAATTTTCCTTAAGGCTGTTTACAACTTTTACTGGAAGAATATCCAACAACCTAGATTCAAGTACTGGTGGTACTGAGTTTGGTGAGAGTAGTGGAATCCGTGCTTAGACAACCATTGAATCAGAATCCACTTAAAACTGTGTCCAGACTCTATTGGCCAAATCTAAATTTTGAATTGAGTCTGGCCAAAGAAAAAAGGGTATGCTTCTTCTTTTCTGGTATTATGTTTTGATTCAATGAAAAATTTGCATGCAAACAAATATAAAGTTTTTGTTAGATTCCTAGAGAAGCTCTTTTGGAAAGAAGAACTTAAGAAATTTGTAAGAGGAAAATCTATTGTATCAGTCTATGTTGAGTGTTTTATTAAACCAATTGATGATCATATTTATGGAAACAACTTTCTCACTATGTGTGTTAATGTTGTTGCTTGTCAGAAGTTTAGAATATAATTTAATATTCACCTATCACATATGACTCTTGTTTCAAGATGAAGTGCTAGTTCTGAATAAAATCTTAAGAGACATATGAATGGCAATTGATATCTCTATCTAAGTCTAGATGTTATAGACTCTGATAGTTGATTGGTTCTGAATGTTGTTAAGTTATGAGATTCTTAAGAAGATTCTTTATTTTTGATATAGCAGTTTGAGTAAAAGGTTTCTTGTAAATCTTTGATGTACTTAAATTTTCATAGAGTTGAAATTTATCTTATAGAATTAAGATATTTGTTAGATAAGAACAATTGTATAATGATGTTCTCTCCTTTGATAGTTGCTATTACTAATCCCTGATTTGTGAAACATCACTTGTCCTTTCTCTGACAGTTGTTATAGACTCTTGTTCAATTCTTTTTTTTTCTTCTTCTCTTCTCTTTTCCTTTTTATTTTCTTTCTTCTTGGTTGTGTTTTTAACTAACCAAACCTGAGACTAGTACCTCAACTAATTCTCCTTTGAATCGGTTGGTTATCATTAATGAAAAGTTTGTGGATTTTGATGAGTTACTTAAGATTGGTTTCAACTTCTAGAAGACTCTATCTGAACAAGGATGAAATGGCTACTTTGAGATGCTTTGTGGTTTCACTTATGCAAGTCTTGTTAAAGAGTTTTGGACTAATGCTTCCATTATAGAGCTGAATTCAAAGTATGCTATTCTGTCTAGAGTAATTAGTGTTTCTATTACAATAACTTCTAAATAGATTGCTAATGTGATCTATAGTGAAGAGATTGGTGAAATTCCAGGAACTCTTGTTTGTGAATACTATCTTCCTACTTGGCATATCTTTGTAGATCCTTCTAAAACATTAGAGGTCTCAAATCTTCTTCCTGAAGCAGTTGCTTGGTGTCAGATTCTGAACTCAAACATACTTCCTAAGGATAAATATTTAGACCTAGTGGACCCCATAGAACAAGATCTGCTTCTACTTCTTAATTCAGATTTGAAGATTGATCTTTCTCAAGTTATGTTTGATCATCTGAAGAGGTCTCTTTCTTTTTTTCAAGAGGGAAAGACTATCTCCATTCCTTATGGATGAATGATTTATGAATTACTTGTTCAGCAGGGGTTAACATAAGTTCTGAGACTAGTTCATCCATGATTTGGAGAGACATGTTTGAAGTTATCTATGAAAGATTCTAATGTTAGGATTTTTCTTAGTTACGCTTTGTGTCATTAAATGTACATTTTCATTAATTTGAAAGGAATCATTACAAGAAATATCATATTCTCTACTTTGTTGAATTTTCCCTAAGGAACTCCCTAGGATCATTAGACATATCAAGATTATCTAAAAAATCTTGACATTCTTCCCTATCAAACCCAAAGCCTCTTTCCTCAGCTGCTATCTACGTCTGGACCCAGAAGATATTTTTCTTTTGGGTGTCTTCACATAGGATGATGAAAAGGAGAGTGCTTCTGAAGAAGTCTGTTTGTTTGCAAATTCTTCAGTTGTTACTTTTTCATTCTTTGATTGAGTTGTTGTATTCAGTATTTATGCCTTTCTGAAATCTCTCTTTGGAACCTAGATTTGCTTCTGCTTATACATCTTGGTGTTCTAAGGATTAAGTGATGATGAAAGAAAGCTTAATTGAGTCTGTTTTATAGACGTGTTGTATACACTATTTTAAGTTTAAAATTATTTAAGTATTGGTCAAATCTTATTAGTGCTTTAATAACCACTATTGGATACCATATCTAATAGTATAGCCTATTCTTTTTAATGATGATGAGTTTATGTTTGATCAGTTCTTAACTGTCATTTCTGAGTCGTTTCACTTAATTGATGTTTGTTCAGAAAATATAAAGGTTTAATTTCTAAATTACTTGCATGCAAACAAAACTTGGTTTAAAGTAAAAATGATTTCATTAATCAAGAAAACAGAGGATTACAAAATATTTTCAAAACAATACAAGATGTTCCTAGACTATACTAAATCTCTATCTAGTGCATCTTTGTAGTAGCGATATCCACTGTTATCATTGTCTATATCTTCATCCCTAGTATCAAAATCTTCTTCTTCTTCTTCTATAGCTGAGATGGAGTAGTCAAACCTCTTGACTCTTCTTTTCTTTGTCTTCTTCATTTTCTTCTTTCGTGGCTTTAGATCAGTTTAAGAAGAACCTTCTCTAAAGGTTGTTTAACTTCTGTAGACGTAGCTTTGTCAGAAGGTAGAGGTGATGGAGGCATAGGCTCATATGTAGAGGACTTAGATGCTATTTGCATTTGAATTGACTGGTTCTCAGAATTTGTCGATCTCTCAGTCACTTCTATAATAACAAAGTTGGTACGACTCTCTGTTGAGGATTCCATGTTCTCAAAGATAGTGTTGATAAAAAGTGATTTTGAGGTTGGCTACTTTTATAATGGCTTATGTGCATACTAAGAGACGAATATTAATCCTTGCTTGATTCTTGGAATTGTAAAAACCACTAAGGTTTGAATGTGTGCACTGTAGAAACACTAATTATTCTTATTACTTGATTAGTCTTCCTCTTTGGAAATGATCCAGTAATGATGATTGAATTACATTCATTGGGTGATTTTTCTTTTCTTTTATTTTCTTCTTTCTTTTTATGTCTTTTTTATGCGACAAAAGGGGTATACAATAGTAAGTATGTAAGTGGAAACTGAACCTATTGAATACCCATTCAGTTGTACATATTGGTAATTTATTTTCTTGTCTTATTTTGTTTTTGTTGGTGATCACATGCCCAAAATTATATTTTTAACTTTCTTGTACATAAGTCTAAGGCTGAGATTACAAACCTTTGACTTGACTTATCAGACCCAGAAGGAGCTTACAAACCTCATATTCTGGTTTTGATAAAGAAGGTTAAAAAGAGAAACATATTTTAACTCTCTTGTACATTGTGTTAAGTAAGAGTTTACAAACCTCTATCTTATTCTATGATACTCATAAGGTGCTTACAAACCTCGTATTTTGTTGTTGTAAAAGGAAGTTAAAATGTAATTATTTGAGTTTTCTTAAATATGGAACTAAGGAGGAGCTTACAAACTTCAACCTTGGAACTGTTTGAGTTAGGGGGAGCCTGCAAACCTCAGACCCTGATGTTACTAAGAAGATTGATCTAATTTTTCTTGAAAAGTAGTTCTTAGTGTTAGAGTCAGAGAACTTAATTATGGACTATCAGACTCAGATGGGGCTTATAAAACTCATACCTTGCTGTTGCAGAGAAAATTAAATGCCCAACATGTGTTTGTCATCATAAAAAATGCGGAGATTGTTAGAACAAGATCTATTCTTAACTTAACTTTCTTTGGTTTTAATGATAACAAAGTATTGAAAGAACAATGGTTTATTTAATGTGTGTTTTATTTATTACAGGTTACAAATCACTATACATAAATACTAAGAATCTGTTCTACATGAACACACTTGAGTGTTACTTCATTCCTAGCTTCATGTGGCAAAATATGAAGAACAATTACTAGTGTGGTTTGGCGTAGACTCTGAGATGAAGGTCTTAGTATCCAGATGAGTTACTACACTTGGTTATTGTATATCAACTTCTGGTACCATTCAAAGTTGGTGGTAAAGCTTTGGTTGTTCGTATTACTGAAGAAGATGTTGTATTGTCTTATCATCATGTCAACTAGAGTATACTTTATGCAAGACTCAAGAAAAGCTTAAATGTTCTACGGATAATTGCTCTCAATGACTCTATAGGTACAAAATCTCTTGAATACTCAAAGGTTAAACATGTTACCCACTAGATTCAGAATCTGCTGTGTATCCATCTTCAACGGCTCTTGTACTATGGAGTAAAAGCAAAGTCATTTGACCAAGTTATCTTCTCAACGACTAGTTTTTGCAGATTGCTATAAATATGCTGAAGATTCAAAGCTTGGATTTTTAATATGGTTTCTAGACGTGAAGGAGTAACAAGATCAAGCAATTATCAAATTTTTGTAATATGCAAAATTTCTGTAGGTAGTTGTAATTATAAAAGCCTTAAGATTTCTTACAATTGATTATATTAGAAATCTTTAGTGCTTTAGGTCTTTGTTATGGTGATTTCCAGTACCTATGATACTTGTATCATGTACACCTTATTCTCTATTCTGTTGATCCTTCAGTAGTTTAGATTAAGTCTATTGCTATGTGCTTAAGCATAAGTATTCTCTCATTGAGATTCAAGCAACAAGTCTTGATCCAAGATGCTTAAGCCACGTAAGTGTTATTGCTTAACTGCTTGAGCTATGCAAGTATTATTCAGCTAGTCTGATTGAGCAAAGGTAAATACTTCACCTGAGGGGTTAGAGCAAAAAGTCTTGGGTGAGGCCTGAGAAGGTTAAGTCTCACTCTGGATGACCTTTGGAGAAGGTGGCTTGGTCAGAGGATGAGCAAGAAGCCTTAGACATGTGCTCTAAGTAAAGGAAAGTGTAAGTAAGAGGATCTTGGAGCAGGTGGATCGATCAGAAGGCGTGAGCAATGGTGAATTCATAGACATGTGCTCTATGAAAGGGTAAGTCTTAGACATGTGCTACAAGCAAGGTAAAGTCTTATACCGTGGGTCTGAGCAAGTGTAAAAGACTTGTGCAGAAGTACAATCGATTGTAATCAATGTGATTATAATGAAAAACTCCAATGAGGCAAGGGGACTGAACTACTCTCAGTTAGGGGATGAACTAAGATAAATCTTTTGTGTCTTCTACTATTATTTACTTTATTTCTGTTTTGTATCCGCTGTCAAATGAACTAATCCGAATCTGAACGTCAGTTCTGATTTTGAAACTTTGATCAAAAGTTAAAATAAAGAAAATGCGAAACACAATTAATCCGAATCTGAACATCAGTTCTGGTTTGTGCTTAACACTTAAGAGTGATGTATATATTGATCCAATAATAAAAGTATATTTCTTCTTCAAGAAGGAATCAGGAGCCACATGAAAAATATCATAAGGCTTTTCCTACCATATCCAAAATGTGATTCCACTGGATTTAAATGATGGTAACGTTAAAAATATTTTTAACTCATTGGTCTTGATAAAGGGTCGCTGAAGGTCTATAAATTATCCTTACATAAGGTATTCTAATAGAAGTTGATGATGATTGAGAGGATCAATTTTTAAAATCTCTTTCTTCAACTCAGAAGAACATTATTGAATATCTTCTGAAGATAGTTGCATTCTAGTAGATGCTCTATCTCACTTATGAGTATATCAACATCATTGATATGTCTGATGCTTGGACTTTCTTTGAAATCTTGTGATCAAATTTTTTGGAATCAATTATTGGAAGCTTAAACAATTATACTTCATCTAGTCTCTTCAAGCAAATTTTGAGAAGATCCTTTCTGACTCAAATCTGAAGTGAGAGTTCTCTAAGTACTTTACTGCTTGGATTTACTGTGCTCTGACGGTTTGTTACTGACATTTGTTTTAAACCTTGTTGAGCCAGCAAAGTAACCTTATTGGAAGGAACGAGCATCAACCTAAAAACCTTGTCCTTTGGATCCATGAACTTCAGGATGATGAAACCATTCTTTTCAAAGGCAGGAAGAATTGCGGGAGTGAAACAAGTAAAATATGCTTGAACATTTTTACGTTGCGTCTTTTCGTCTTGATATGGTCCATGGAAGGCCAAAAGTTTATCAGCAACAATGAAAGGGACGAGCATCTGTCGTTGCCAGATTTCCACTATGAATTTATTAGTATACATTGGTTGAGGAATGGTGTTTAAACTTTCTTCTTCAATAATGGCGAAGGCTACATAATTGTTACCAATATTATGAGTAACTATAGCCATAACATTAGAAGTGGAGACCACAACAATGTAGGAAAAGAAGGAAAACAAATAAAGTGATGATATTCTAAGAGCTGCAGAGGGTATGCAGAAAAGAAGAAGAAGAAGGAAAGAAAACAAGAAATGTTGGAAGACGAGTATTTATAAGCATTGCATGAAGTTCAAATGTTTGATAAAGGACAAGTGGCAGTCGACGGTGCTAGGCGACGTTCCCGTTCCACTATAATGGGAAGCTAATAGGGGTAGTTGAAAACCCAAGACCTAGGGAGTAGCTGCAAATGATGGAATTTTCCTGTGAAAATCATGGCGCAAAAACTGGTCATCTTTGCACATGATGTCGGCAGATTGGACACAAGGTCAAAATTTGGCAGAAGATAAAACGCCAGATTTCTCAGTCAAAATTGGCCTTTAGGGGGGGGGGATTTGTTAGCTGGCAAATTTCGACTAGGAAAAGAAGTAAGTCAAATTAATAATCTTGCATCACTAGACAAGGAAGCGTCGAAGCTAGGTTGATACCATTGAGGAGACGTGACAAACAAAACAAGATCGACGAACAACAGGCCTACAGATCGAAGTCGAGGCCAAAAAAGCAAGGTTGACACAATGGATCAGAACATGGGGAAGTTACAAAAGATGTGGGTGTGCTTGGGTGGACGTGTGGCACGCTGTGGATGGTCGACAAAAATGCAACAATTATTTTTCATGTCTATTTAAGTAGAGTTTATTTCCATTTTTTTAGAGGTTACATTTTGTAACATTGCAAAGGAAAACACTCAAAGCATCAAACGTCTTAGAGAAAATAGTCATTCATACAAAAATGTACACATGCTTCCAATTTACCTTCAAGAAATTTAATTCATAAGTCTTTTCAATTTACTTTCCTTTACCGTTTTGTCTTATTCTTCCCATTGATTTAATTTAGTTGCATTCAACGCATTTTATCTAGATTTTGTCTATCCTTTCAACCCCAAACACTCCAACAACCATTCTATAACTTAACACTAAGTCTAGAATTCTTGTAGCCGATCCTACAAGTAAACTTTAACAAGAGGCTAGAGATTGTTCGCCGAAAATCCGCGCGAACAGTAACTAAATATGATCACATTCATATTGGTACATTTATTTATTTATTTATTTATAGTTTTAAATAAATATTATAATAAAATTCAGGGTAATCAAAACTAGGGGTGGCAAAACGGGTCTGGCCCGTTGGGCGTTCTCTTTTTGCCCGCACTTTAATGCGGGGTGGGCCAAGGATTTAGACCCCCACCCTCTAAAGTGTCCTCCCCACCCTACACCGTTTTCGTCGCGAGTTTTTGTGGGCATGCGCAATTACTTATTTTTATTTTTATTTTTAGGCTTAAAAAGTGCAATGCTCGCGGACTTTTCCCGCCCGTCCTCACATTTTGGCAAGGAGAGCTTAGGTTTTAGGTCCGCATCCTAAATTTTGACCGCCCCGCCCCACCCTATTTTTGAGGGCTTTTGCGGGGCGAGCCTAAACGGAGCGGACATGCCCGTTTGCTACCCCTAATCAAAACCGGACCGAACCGGCCGGTTGGACCATAATATTACTATGGTAAAGTCAATACAACCAAGTGAGCACTAAATTACATCTTTAATGTTTTATATTTAAATAGCATTACATCTTTTTATTTTATGTATTCTTTTTTGTATTCTTGTAGCTGAATGATGGAAAATGTATGGGGTCAGTGTTCCAATTTTGCAAAAGCTGACAATTCGTCTTCTTAGTCAAACTTCTTCTTCACCGGGGTGTGAGAGAAATTGGAGCATTTTTGAACATATCCATACAAAGAGAAGGAATAAACTTGAACATCAAAGACTTAATGACATTGTATATGTTGCTTATAACTTGTGTTTGTAAAATATGTATTGATTTTCATCTCAAGACATAATATTGTTACTTTTCATTTATTATATATAACAACTTCTCAATTTGATGTCACATTTTAATGTAGGTTCAAACTTAAGAAGATATGTTAGGATCCCATTGATTATGAGTCTATTGATACAATTGATTTTTGGGTGGCTGAAGAAGAAGCGTTTGCTAAACTTGATATCAATGAAATTGAAAATCTTCTTTATCGTGATAATGCAATTCCAATTGTTGACAAGTCTTTAAGAAACAACACATGTTAATATTTAGTTATGTATTGAATATTGAATTGTATTTACATGATTGAAATATGAAACAAACAAATTTAATTTCCACTTGTTTTTGGTTTATTTAGATGATGAGGAATTTGATACTACATAGTTTCAAGTTGAAGGAGATTACAATTTTGAAGGAGATAATGATGGTTCAAATGGAAAAGATTTTGTCATTCCCGACATCATTTTAATCATAGAGAAATAAACCTTAATAGCTATAATGGTTCGTAGTTTGCATCAACTATTTAGTTTCTATTTATTTAAAAATTGGATGTTGTGTTATTTTTTTGATTTTGAACTTAATTTTCATGTAATTTGATTGGGATTCAATTTTTTTGTTTTAATTTTATATATTATGAAGTTATGATATTTTATGTTTTTTTGTAAAACAATTAATGATGTTTAATTTTATTTATTTTAATTTTATATATTGTTAAAAATAATATGTGTATATTATATAAAATTAAAAAAGCGGTTTGACCTCGGTCGAACCCCAGCCTAACTTTAAAACCTTGAACACACAAGTACATCAGTTCAACGACCGATCCGATTATGATTACCTTGATAAAATTATTACAATATATACTTATTGGTAAAGTAAAAATAATATAAATACAATTTTACATTTTAGTAGAAAAATATTTGTAAATCAAGATAAAATTTGGATATTAATTTTTTAATATTAAAAAATTCTAGTTCTTTTTATTAAATATAAAAGAAGAAAATATTTATAAGATAAAAATTTATATTTATCTACTAGAATATTTTTATTATTTTATATCATTAAATTAATTTTTGATAAAAATAAATGTATTGATCAATACATGAATTTTTTAATAAAAAGAATTAATTTTTTTATTCTAGTAGATAAATACAAAATAACATAATAGAATTTCACATTAATTTTAATAAAAATAATTAGAATATTAATTTTTATTCTAGTCATTTTGTATTTAATAATATAAATACAATTTCACATTTTAGTTGAAAACATATTTATAAATCAAGATAATATTTTAATATTAATGTGAAATATTAAAAATCCAAGTTATTTAATAAATATAACAAATAGAAAATATTTATAAATCAAGATAAAATTTGTATTTATCTACTAGAATATTTTTTATCTACTAAAATATTTTCTTATTTTATAATATTAAATTAATTTTTATTTGATGAAATTAAATATATTAATAAACACATGAGTTTTTTTTTTAATAAAACGAACTAGAATATTAATTGTCATTCTAGTCATATTGTATTTAATAATATAAATACAATTTCATATTTTAATAGAAAAATATTTAAATCAAGATAAAATTTTAATATTAATTTGCAATATTTATTCGCAAGTTTATTAAGTGCTTAGATTCATACATTTGTAAAAACATTACGTGTACTAGAGAATAAAATATTAGGTGTAAAAATAATAAAAATCCAAAATTAAAATAAAAAAAACTAAAAAGAAAATAGATTAAAAATCAATAGATATATATTTTATTTCTTCTTATCCTATTTATAAGAAAATCAATCATTTTGATAAGATATATTAATTATTTAATAAATTTAAAAATAAATTTGTCTTTTTAAAATTTCTACATTATTAGGGATATAAATGAATATCTATGGGGACAGATTGTATGATATTCATATCCGTTCAATTGGATAAAGGGATAAATATATAAAACCCCTCTGTCATTAGGGCGGGTTTTGGTTTTACCCCCTTTAAGATTTTTTTTTATAGACGCACCCTTATAAAAGGAAAACTCAGATTCTACCACCCCCTATTACTGCCCTGCTGATGTGGACAATGATGACTGGGCTATGGGGTGTGACTGGACAATTTCTAGGGTTCCATAAAAGATCCCAATTTCTAGGGTTCCAATCTTCTTCTCATTTTGCATGTTATTCGGTTTCGATTCCAGGGTTTTCGCTTTCGTTTTCGCTTCACAATCTCCAATCACAATCTCCATTCTTCTTCTCCTCTTGATTATGTCTACTGCAAGCAGTGCTTCGGTTTCGATTCCAGGGTTACCCGTTTGTGGTTGTGGGAGATCAATGAAGTTGTGGGTTTCAAGTACAAGCAAAAATCGCAATCGGAAGTTCTGGAAATGTCGCAATAACACTAATGGTTGTGAGTTATTTGCATGGGATGATGAAATGGAAAAGTCAGTCAAAGATATCGGGGCTATGCAATCTGTTTGCAAGAATTGTGTAATGGAAGAAGTGAAATTTGAAGCATTGAGAGTCAAACTAGAGAAGGTGAAGATGAAGCTTGATGTGCAGAGAAGTGTTAATAGGAAGCTTAAGATAGGAATTATAATGCTCTGTATTTTTTTTGCCTTATTGTTTAACCATTTGTAAAGAATTAATGACAAAGTTGTAATGTTGATGACAAAGTTAAATAAAATGAGATTGTTTCTGGTTTATGATAGTTGGTTGTTTCTGCATTATTTGTTTCTGGTTTATATTAGTTGGTTGTTTCTGGTTTATACATTATGCTTGTTGCAGGGCCATTATTTGTTCATTGTTTCTGGTTTATGATAATGTAATAATGCATGATTCTGGTTTATACATTATGCTTGTTACAAGGCCATCATTTGTTGCTTGTTTCTGAATTATTGATTCTGTAATAATGCATGATTCTGGTTTATACATAATGCATGATTCTGGTTTAATGCATTATTGTTTCTGCATTATTGTTTCTAGTTGTAATATTGGTTTCTGCATATCACATATCACATATGACATATGACAGAACATTACAAGATTCTAGTTGTAATTCTGGTTTATACATAATGCATGATTCTAAAGCAGAATTGAACAAGTAACAATATGGAGGAAGTAACATAAAGCAGAATTGAAGAAGTAACAATATGGAAGAAGTAACATAAAGCAGAATCTTGTTTACCAAAATGGAAGGGTCTACATTAAGCATCTTGATTACAAAATATTCAGAATTGATCTAGAATACAAAATATCATGTTGTTTACAAAATATCATCTTGATTACAAAATATGCAGAATTGAAACATAACATAAAATCTAGTTAGAGCCCATTGATGCATTTCTCCTTTTGTTTCTTCCTTGTAGCCTTCTTCCTCAGGGCATGTCCATCTTCTTCAGGGAAAGTCAAAGGCTGTTGTGGGTCTGAACCTGGACCTGAGTTGGGTTTTGGTTTTTTAAACCAATTTTCCTTAATTCTCTCACTTTGCCTCTTTCTCAATGGCTTGACCTCCTTTTTTGCTTTTCCCTTAGCCATTGCAGATGCTTGCACACTTTGTTCAACATTAGGCTGATTTTGAGTGATCCCCACACTAGGCTGACTTTGATCTTGTTCTACATTATGCTGAGTTTGGCTGGTCACCACACTAGGCTGAATTGGTTCAACACCAGGCTGACTTGGTTCAACAGCAGGCTGACTTGGTTCAACACCATGCTGACTTGGTTCAGCAGCAGGCTGACTTGGTTCAACAGCAGGCTGACTTGGTTCAACACCATGCTGACTTGGTTCAGCACCAGGCTGAGTTTGTTCAACACCAGCCTGACTTTGATCTTGCTCACCTTGTGGTCTATTCATCTGCTGCACAGGCAGTAGAAACAGAACATTAGCAGAAAAATATCATTAGCACCTAGGCAGTAGAAACATAACATTAGCAGAAACAAATAATTACCTTTCTTTTTAGTGCATTTGGATGTTGTTTCTTGGCCTTGCATGATTTCACATTATGCCCAGTCTTGTCACACCTAGTGCATCTATAAGATACACCTGGTAGCCTTCTTCTTGCACCTTCCTCCCCACTCTCCCTAATTCTGAGTTTTCTAGGTCTACCAGGACCCTTTTTGTACTTAGGAGGCAACAATTCTTCACATTCAACCTCAGGCCACATATCAATGCCATTTATAGGACTGATAGCAAAACCATAGGCCAATGCATACTTCTCTCTTGAGTAACACTCATGTACAAACAGCTCAGGTGATTGTTGCCTAAAGCCTAATGCATCAATAGCATGCCTGCATGGGATGCCAACCAATTCCCAAAAATTACAGCTGCATGCTCTTTTGGCTATGTCCACAATAAACTCTTGTCTGTTATATGCATGACTGACTTGAAATACTTCATCCTTAGACCAAGTAGGTAACCAATGACCACTATTAGCAACCTCAGTATCTAACCTTCTCCTAGGAATGGGCATTACCCTATGTGGCCACTTATCCAGTTTCACAGTGGAGTTACTACATCTATTCATTAGATACATCCTAATCCATTCACACATTGTCACAATTGGTTTATCTCTAGCAAGCAAAATAGTTGCATTAAAAGATTCAGATATGTTGTTCATCAATACATCACACTTAGAATAGAAACTAAAAGCATGCTTACACCAACTTTCCTTTGGAATTCCCATGAGCCAAGCCCAAGCCTTAGTGTCTATTGCCTTTAACTCATTCATCTTTTGCTGCCATGCTTGCTGGTATGTTGCCTTTGCTGCCCCCATCATAAGATCTCTAATTAGAGCTCCACCACCAAACTTCTTCTTGAAGTTAGCATACAAGTGCCTTAAGCATAGCCTATGCTCGATCCTAGCTTCCATTTCCTCAAAAACTGACACCAACCCCTGACAAAAACAAGATAAACCAGAATATCAGCTATCACAGAACATTACCAGAACATATGACAGAACATTACAAGAATATCACATATCATATATGACAGAACATTACAAGAATATCACATATCACATATCACATATGACAAGAACCAGAATATCACATATGACAAGAACCAGAATATCACATATGACAAGAACCAGAATATTTCATTTTAAATTAAAAAGAAACTTTGGCTGAGTCAGTGTGTGAATCAGTTGTTGTACATAGCAGAAAATGCATCATCCATGTGCAATGTGTCTGCATTTCCATAAGACATGGCACAATACTTGGCAATGACATAATAACACCCACCTTTCAATTCTGACTTTATAACATGCATAATATATTCTTAATTTGACAAATGATGAATAAACAAAGTCAATGCAGACAAGTTAGGTAGTTTGAATATCACATATGACAAGAACCAGAATATAATATGACAGACAACATATGTTTACCTTTTGCTGGTCAGAAATAAAAACATATCTGTTTTCAATGCCAACATCTTCCATCACCAAATTTATGAACCACCTCCATGATTCCTTAGTTTCAGTTTCAACCACACCAAATGCAAGTGGAAAATATTGATCATTGGGATCCCTTCCAACAGCAATCAAAAGCTGACCTCCATATCTTCCTTTCAAGTGACACCCATCAACTCCAATGAAGGGTCTACAACCATTCTTGAAACCCTTCCTACATCCATCAAAACAAAAGTAAAAGGATCCAAATCTTGGTTGAATGGAGGATGATGCTCTTTCTGTGTTTATCTTTACAGTATTCCCAGGATTTGCCCTCTTCAACTCAGCTGCATATCTCCATAGGCTAGCATACTCTTGATCTGCATCACCTTCTATGATTTTCTTGGCAATCATCTTAGCCTTCCAAGCCCTAGCAACAGTGATACCAACTGCAAAGGTTTACCTAATATGCTGAATGATATCAATGATTCTCACCTTCTCTGAAGTTTGAAGCATCTTAACCACAGCCTTTGCAACCCACTTTGAACTAGCTGTTTTGTTATCTAAAACCCTAGCACATGTGTGGGTATCCTTTATAGTCTTTATAGCATAAGTGTGCTTGTGGCCCACTTTGGAACAAAGCATTAAAAAACCACAATTCACTTTACATTCCACTCTCACTCTATACCCCTCATTTTTCACAAATCTTATTTCCCTCCCATTCAAAATAGTCCACTCACGAATTGCTCCCCTAAACTCATCTAGGGAATTGAACTCCATACCCCATTTGAACTTGAATTTTTTATTCATCTGTTCTTTTTTAAACTTCTCAAACTTTGGTTTTTTCTCTCCATCTGAGTTATCAACATCAGAACTCAACAACTCTTCACTCACATAAGCATCATCATCCTCATCATCCTCATCTTCCACACATTTCTTACTACTACCAGTTAAGAAACCACAAATTATTGGACCTTGACTGACTGGTAGAGAGACATCTATACCTTCAAAACCATCTTCAAAGGCAGTGGTTCTCTCATCCTCACTATCGTCCAAACTATCTACATTATCTTCATCACTATCCTCTGACTCAGACCAATGATTGACACACCTAGGGTTTATTGCACTACCACTAGCATTATGTTCAACAAAAAGCTCACCATCAACTTCATTTGCAGAATGGTAACATGCGAAATCATATGCATCCTCATCGTTCTTAATCTGAAAATGACTGGGAGCAATTTCAGGGATCCTAGCCCACAACCGAAACGATCCTACATGGTATCCCCATCCACTGACTATGTTGTTAATATGTAAAGTGGTAAATCTATCTAAGTGTTCCCCAGAAACTAGAGTAGAAACACCACCCCTATATATTGTTTCGGTTGCACTGTGCTTCACAAACTCACCTCCATGTCGAAACACCACATTAAACAGAAGTTTTTTTTTCTGAAAATGGAAACAGAAGAAGATGAAGATGCCGAAAATATAACTACCTAACATCATCAACATTGCTAAACAAACCTGTAAATCCGTTGATTCGTCTTCTTCCTTGCGTTCTTCCTTGCGTGAATCATTGCGTTCTCCCATGGAGTCACTTCGTCTTCCTGCTTCTTCCAAACTGAGATTGGGAACCCTAAATCACGGGGGGGAATTTCAAATAGTTTTAGCAAGGTTTCACAATTGTCCAGTCACACCCCATAGCCCAGTCATCATTGTCCACATCAGCAGGGCAGTAATAGGGGGTGGTAGAATCTGAGTTTTCCTTTTATAAGGGTGCGTCTATAAAAAAAAATCTTAAAGGGGGTAAAACCAAAACCCGCCCTAATGACAGGGGGGTTTTATATATTTAACCCTTGGATAAATATGATATTTATATCCGCCTCATATCCATGCGGATATCCGTTAAGCGGATAATCCACGGATTTTACGGTATCCACGAATATTTATAGATATTCATGGATAATAATTTTTTTTATAAAATTATCTTTTGAAAAAAATATTATTAACTTCTTTTAAAAACACAAAGTTATTATAACATGACATCCATACAATTCGTTCTTAATTTAACCGCAGACAACAGAGGAGTAAACTAATAATATCGACACTTATGTCGACTCTTGTTGGTTAGACTTTGAGATTGTTAAAGTGAGATATGAAATATTGAAGAGTTTAAATATAAAATAACTTATAGAATTTATAGAATTTAAATGAAATGTGAAAGGTTTTCATAAAAAAAATTTTCAAAAAGAAAAGTAAAAAATATAAAAAGACTAATTTTTTTAGATAAAAAAGTAAGGTACAATAAACTAATAATATTCAAATGATTTTTATAATTTATTAACGGATGTAGATATCCTTGGATACGGATATCATAAACCTGTATCCATATTCATTATCAAACGGATATTTAAATATCCATTTATTTTATCTGTGGATATCTATTAAGCTATCCGCCACATATCCATGATAAATTTTATCCACGAATATCCGTAGATACAAATATTTTTGCCATCCCTATACATTATTAGCATAAATAAAAGTTGAATGCGGGAAAAACTCTAATTGCGGACACATTATACATTTTAAACTCTCTTATGGACTCTCACTTTGAACCCACCCTTCATTTGAGCAGTAAGATAGGGTAGATACACTGGTTGAGCATCTAACACAGGCCTAATTTCAAACCTGTTGAGAATGGAAGCCACAACATACTCCATTTGAATAAAAGCCATTTCCTTCCCAAGACAAATTCTCGGACCAGCATGAAAAACAGCAAACTTATAAGGACTCACATATTTCAAAACTCCATTAGTATCCCCTTCTTTCACTGCTTCCTCAAACCACCGATCTGGTTTAAACTCATTCCAGTCTTTTCCCCATAACGCCTCCATCCTCCCCATCCCATAAGCAAAATAAGTCACTTTATCACCTTTCCCCACCTTAGTCCCATCCGGCAACACGTCATCATCGGCAGCATACTTCGAATCCCATGCCACCGGTGGATACAACCTCATTGACTCATACAAGCAAGCTTTCAAATACTTCATCTCTTTCAAATCATCATAATCAAAAGACCTTATGAACTCAAAATCATTATAGTTATTTTTTCCTACAAAAGCTTCCCTCACTCCCTTCACTATCAGTTCCTGTTTGCTACGATTTCTCGACAACAGCCAAAAGAACCATGTCATTGCTGCTGACGTCGTGTCTCTCCCTGCCAGGACGATACTAGTAATCATATCTCTCACCATGATTTCATCATGCCCTGCCTCCAACAACTTTGTCAACAAATCACTCCCACTAACATATTTTTTCTCATTCATTTCTTTTTTCTTCTTTCTTATTATCTCCATCATCGTTTCATGAACAAGTTTAACAGCCTGTTTAAGTGATTTCTCTGATCCTACACTAAACAACCTCTTGATCTTCCAAACCAAAGGAATGGGTGAAGCTGCACGAATTGCGCATATTTCAGTAGCTTTGTCGAACGCAGACAAAAGAGGTGGAAAAGGTTTAGATAAATCTAAACAACAAGGATCATAGCCAAGTGAAACTTGACACACAATTTCATACGTGAGTCTCGTCAAGATATCCTGCATGTCAATCACAAGATTATCATTAGAAGCCAATTCAAGCAATGGAATAAGTCTATGTTGAACTTCATCTTCAAGATTCCTGGCAACAAAATCTTTGAGAGATCTCGTGGTGAATTCATGGCTGAGTAGTTTGCGCTGATCTGACCATAATTTTCCGTCTATAAGGAATATGCCAGAACCTAGAAGGTCACCGATGATTTCAGTCAAGGGTTTTCCTTTAGGATAGTTTTTGAAATTGGTTTTGAGCATGTGTTCGACGTTGAGAGGGTTTGCGGTTAAGATGGTTCGGCGAGCGCCGAGACGGTTAATGAGGATAGTTTGAGTTGGAGATTGGGAGAGGTAGTGGATATAGAAATCAAGAAGACGGTGGCGGTTTTTGTAAAAAGAGATAAGGCAGCCTATGATGGGATATGAAGGAAGAGTGTGGATGGGAGTGTTACGAAATCTTGTTATACATCTCTGAAAGAGAAATAAGAGAATGGGAAGAGCCAAGAAAATGTAGTACCACCACCACATAGCGGTGAGCTGAGAGGGTATAAGTTTTTGAGTTTAGAGGATATATGTTTTAATTTGAGAGCAATATGCAGAGTATATATATCCAATTTTCAAAATAATAGATAAATATATTACTAAAGTTTTTGGTATTATCATACTTAATTATAATTCTATATCTTCTTCATAAAAAATTCCCTTTAAAGTCTCCCTATAAAAATTAATTTATCAATTATAGTAAATACATCATTATTAAACTTGTATGCATTTTTATGTAAATGTTTATTTATTTCTTAATTCAACAATAATATTATTGGATTTTTTCGTGTTATTAAAAACATAAAATTACATGATAAATAATAGTTGATCAATTATTTTTATTAGAAATGCGGTTAAACGAGTATAAATACAGGTACTTAGGTACAATAGAGTATGAATACGAGTATAAATATTGATGCTCACACGGGTATGAGCTCAAATAATTATTGTTATTTACTTTATTGAATTTATTTAATAATAATTATCCCCTTAATTTGCAATTATTTTCTTTTAATTAATAGAATATTATGCAATTTCCAAAAAACTACTAAAAAGAAATTCATGAAATTCACATACTTCTAATTAAAAAACGTGGCTATAATTTTTAATTAAATCATTAAAAATGGATCATTTTTATCTAATTCCCAAGTAATTTCAACCAATTGAAAATGTGGGAGTGAGTTATTTCATTATTCTTTATTAATCAAATAATTAAAAATGGATGACAGCGTGAGGTTGAATTTAATTTGTGGAAATCCTATAGTTTTTTTTACCAAACATCTACCTTAACCAATTGAAAATATAGTGGGAAGTTAGATATAATTCACTTTCTTTTGAAATCTATATATAAAACATGAAATCACCTCTAAATTACTCTCATCCTCACAATGCAATTATTATTATTAATTTTATATTAACCTCTTTACCATATAATTTTCTATTTTTTAATTTCTCTCACAATCCATTCTTCTATTTTCTTTATTTTGTTTTTGTTTTTATCATACTATTTTTTCTTATAACCTCTTCCACTATCTATTTCTATTATATTTCTATTTCTGTTTTTTTCTTCTTATTTATATATTTTCATAGATAGTAAAATTGCACATAAAATTAAGTTATAATGATAAAAAATAAAATATATTTATTTTTAATATAATTAAAAAATGCAAAGTATTTATAAAAAATCAATGTGTTTATAAGCAAAAATTTCTTATACTAATTTATTTTATACAAATTAACTTATCTTATATAAGTAAATTATTGAATATAAAATTAAAGATGAATAGAATTGAATAAACTATAATAAACAAAAAGAAAAGAAAAAAAGAATAGTAATTAAATGAAAATAAAACATAATTAAGAAATAGAAATAAAAAAAGAAAATAAATAATTAATATAATAATTTAAAATTAATAAACAACACTGAAATTAATAGAGCTTCAAAATCAATACTAAAAAATTAATACACTAAATAATTTAAAAATATTAAAAGTTGATAAATATGAATTAACCCAATAATCTTAAATATGGATTAGTAGAGGTGGTTAAAATTCAAATTGCACATAAAATTAAGATATAATTCATTATATATTATTTTGATAAAAAAATTCATTATATATTATTTAATTGCCAATAATATTTTTACATTATTTAGTTTTTACCGATATTAAAATGTCACAAGAGTGTTGAAATTACACCTGAAAATAGAATGAAGGTAATGTTTGTTTATTGTCAATAAATTTTTGGCATTTAATAGTTTATGAAATATGAGACCGTTCACTATATATTATTTTGATAAAAACAATTCACTATATATTATTTAATTGCCAATAATTTAATTACATTATTTAGTTTTTACCGATATTAAAATGTCACTAGAGTGTTGAAATCAATCCTAAAAATAGAATGAAAGTAATGTTTACTTATTGTCAATAAATTTTTGACATTTAATATTTTAAGAAATATGAGACAGTTTATGATTGGATATATTTATTATGTTCACAAATATTTATTAATATCATATATAGTTTTTTTTATTGTTTGAATTAAATATAACAATCTATAAATAAAAATGGAATAACCACCTCTACTAACCCATAGTTGTTATTTATATAAGTAATTTACCTTTTAAATAGGTAATATATCTAGATTGTACAAAGATACCTATATTTATTATTTATAAATTTAAAAAGAAAATTAACAAATGTAATATATTTTTATGATTAAAAAATATTTATAAATATCTACAAATTGTTTATATTAATGTATAAATACAAAAAAAAGCCGTCTACCCGTGTGATGCACGGTAAATTTTATTAAATTACTATTAAGTATATATCTAACAATGAATTTAATTATTTCATTTTGATTGTGTTTTATTATAAAATATAAATAATATAATAATATAGATTTAATGAAACAAATAAAATATATTTATTTTTAATATAATTAAAAAATACAAAGTATTTATAAAAAATCAATGTGTTTATAAACAAAAGTTTCATATACTAATCTATTTTATACAAATTAACTTATCTTATATAAGTAAATTTTTGAATATAAAATTAAAGATGAATTTAATTGAATAAACTATAATATACAAAAAGAAAAGAAAAAAAGAATAGTAATTAAATGAAAATAAAACATAATTAAGAAACAGAAATAAAAAAAGAAAAGAAATATTAATAAACAACATTGAATTTAATAGAGCTTCAAAATCAATACTAAAAAATTAATACAATAAATAATTTAAAAATATTAAAAATTGCTATAAATATGAATTAACCCAATAATCTTAAATAATGGGTTAGTAGAGATGGTTAAAATTCAAATTGCACATAAAATTAAGATATAATTCACTATATATTATTTTGATAAAAAAATTCACTATATATTAATTAATTACCAATAATATTTTTATATTATTTAGTTTTTACCGATATTAAAATGTCACAAGAGTGTTGAAATTACACCTAAAAATAGAATGGAAGTAATGTTTACTTATTGTAAATAAATTTTTGGCTTTTAATATTTTAAGAAATATGAGACAAATCACTATATATTATTTTGATAAAAAACATTCACTATATATTATTTAATTTCCAATAATTTTTTTACATTATTTAGTTTTTACCGATATTAAAATGTCACAAGAGTGTTGAAATTACACCTAAAAGGTAGAGTCGTCAGCCAAACATTTTTATCCCGAAGGAACGGGAAAGGTAATGCTGCACAAACCGAAGGAAGAAGGAAATGACGAGGTCTTGCGAACCAATGATCTGAGTCCGGAAGTCGGCTACGACCTGAGAAGGTATTAGCACCCCAGACTGTCTACCGTACCCAACGGGATCCACGCTTGTTAGTCTGTTTCAAAGGGTGAGAAATAAGATGTTGTTTGTACGAAAGAATTGCTAACTGGAACTAGAACTGAAATGGGAAAGGGAATTGGAAAATAAAATGGAAAGAAAAAGGGAAATGTAGGGAAAATAAAGAATGTGCTCGCACGGGCCCTACCCCGCTGCCTACGTACCTCATCGGGAAAATGAGGATCAGAGTCGACGTAGTTTGCCTAACTAAGGCGGGAACTCTGTGCTTTTTAGGATGACGTTGACATAGCTCTAGCTCAGGTGTTATCGGCTCTGACTCAAGGGTGTTTACCGTATTGCTTTTGAACTGTCGAGGCAAGTCGTGATCGTCCGTAAAGAGTGGGAGATGAGAAGAGAACATGTGATGTCTTTGTTTATTTTCTTTTAAGAGAAGTTTTTTGCTTATTCTTTTGTGAAACATTCTCGTACTAAGACTTATCTGGTAGATAACTTACACCTCGCCCCGAGACAGGACGTGTATAAGTACTCCGCAAAAAATTCTCATGTCGTATGAGAACATTTAGCCTTTATTAGGTATTTTATTATTTTCTTTATGAGATGAGAAAGAATGACTCAAGTTGAAAAAGGACAAACTAAGGGGACTAAGACACAACCCTAAGTTATTCATCATACACAAAAGGGAGATCCTAATGGTTTGAGTGGCTTTCTAATCCTAATGAGAAAAAGGAAAAGGAGAAAAGAGAATTAGAACTCAACTTACTTCCTAAGGAAGTTAAGTTATTCTAAAGAGGGGGAAATCTATACAAGTAGAATACAAATACTAAGGCAAACACAATTAAAAAGCATAAAGAGGTGAAGAAGAAGGATATGACCAAAGTCTTACCTCAACCTCCCTACAAAACAAGGATTAGTTTCAAGATGCATATTAAACACATAAAACAAATACAAAGGCTAATCACATCATGGAAACACACTTAAAGAAATTTTAAGCCTAAGTCCTACAACTAAAGGATCTTAAATTATAACAAGCTTCTAAAATCAGTAGCTAAACCATACCAAGGCATTCTAAGATTCTAAGATCAAACCTAATCAAACTATGTCCATAAAACCCTAATGTTCAAGGTGAATTTGCAATGGCAAAGTTGAATACAATCAATGCACTAAAAATATCAAAGGTCTTGGAAAAAATATGAAATTAATTCCCTAAGGTCCCTAACTAGAATCTAATGTTGTGTTAAAAAATCTCCTAGAAATTCTCAATCTAACTATACCAAATGAGCGCCTAAATCTACTTAGGCATTATTCACAAATTTGCACAAACAACTACTACCAAACAGTGGATAAAATGGTCTTAAAAATATAAAAAAATAATTCCAGGTACCTTTGTGAGTCATCTAAACATAGCAAAAAGAATGGGGTAAAACGGTTACAGGAAGTGTGAGAAACAAGTTGTGCAAATTGAGGTGTTCATGAAGGAATTTAATAGAAAATAAATTAAATGGAAAATCAAAATAAAATTGAAAAATGGCTAAAATCAGAAAGTAAGATTATGGAAAAATTCTAAAATGAGTTAGAATACCAGTGTAATTTTTGGGGAATTTTATTATGAGTTTTGGTATTTTTTATGGATTAAAATGAAACAAGTATGAAAACAGAAATTAAAGAAAATTAGAAATAGGAAGGGGGTGTGAGAATAGAAATGTTTTAGTTAAAAGAGCCTTGGGCCTAAATTAAGGGGGGTGTAAAAAGCATAAGATTCTAGGCCCAAACAACCCAAAGCCTGAGGGAGTATGGTGTGGTCCAGGTCAAAGATATTGACTCAATACGGTGCGCTGGATCAAAGTCTTCACAAGGTATTTCCATCCAATGGCTTACAAAGTGAGGGATCATAACACTATGGTGTGGTGCCACGCGTTGGATCATAATATTGGAAACCTACCGGACTGTGAAAAGTGTCACCGCCGGTATGGTGGAAAACCAAAAAAAATCCTTGTGACCATATCCGTTAACACATGAACTCTCAAGCTTAACCCTTAGGACTTATTTCTCTTTATGAACATTCTTAACATCTATTAAAGTGAAACCACAATAACAGAAACCCTAGAACCCTTCCTTTTCTCCCCATCGCTGTCTGGTTCTCCCTCTCCTACCCTAGCGCCGCCGTGCGCAACACCTAAGAAGACGAAGTAGGTACTGCGAAACCTCTACTTCTTCTACGATCTCAACAATAACCATAACCTATTCTTTCTTCTCACCACTAATCCGAAAACCTATTTCAAAAATTCTACTCTAAACATACCAGATCGACGTAATCGAAACAAGAACAGTGAATCATTAAAGCATGACACGCATACACATCTCAAAGAGGGCTTGGAATCGTACCTTATCAATCAAAGACGAGTAGAAATAAATCACGGTAAGAAGACTTCAAATTCTCCTTGGATTCCTTCTCCTTTCTCGGCGAGTCCGGTTCGTTTTCTTGCAAACTGATGATTGAATGCGTTGATGAAGGAGGAATTAGAATTCAATTATGATTACGTGATGTCGTCGCACGGATTCACTTGATGATGATGAAGTCTCATGGAGAATGTATTTTAAGAGTTGCTTTGAGGATAGTTGAAGATGATGAAGACGATGCAACGTCTCGAGGTAATAACATCGGCACTGATTTCTCCTATTTCTCAATTCTGAACTTGCTCTCTCTTCTTAGATTTCTCGCAATTATGTGTTTGTTCTATTTCGACTCTGTGAATTGGTCCATTGTTGATGGTGTTTTGTAGGTTTTCGCAGATTGATGAAGGTGTAGTTGTCGAAATTGCCGCGGATTGAGTTCTTGAAGATTGGTCATGAGAAATTGCGAGGTTTGGTTTTGGATTATTGGTCCATGGTTGAAGAGAACAGAAATCGACTCAGACAGTCATGGAGATGGATAAGAGTTGTTGAAGCCGGTTGAAGAAAACGAAAATGGAGGAACGATGAAGGAGCAAAAATGGAGAGATGGAAGAAAATGATGTGCATGTCATATAAAAAGGGTGGTTTCAACCTAATTGATCTGGAAAATTGGAATAAAGTCACTTTATTGAAGTTGTTATGGAGTTTACATCTTAAGAAAGATATCTTGTGGGTTCAATGGATTCATGGATTTTTCATACGAGATAGGAACTTGTTTGGTATTGATACAACTGTGAGTAATTCTTGGATTGTCAAAGCGATTATTGAGACGAGAAGCATCATACCAGACGTACAGCAGAGCTGGAACGATAACATTAGTACTGGGAGCTTTAGAATGGGGAAGGCTTATAATGATCTATATAAAAATGAGCCTAATGTGGAGTGGTATAGCATCGTGGCTGGCAATAGAGCTCACCCTAGAGCTGTATTCCAGTTGTGGATTGCTTGCCATTAAAGGCTGGCAACAAAGGATCAAATTCGTAAACTAGGATATGATATTGATGAGACTTGTTTTTTCTGTTAGAGCAAGGAAAATATAAGTCATTTGCTGTTTGAATGCTGCCGAATGCATCAGATTTGGAGGGATGTGCTGGAATGGATGGAAGTCAACCATGATCCTCTCAATTGGGAAGATGAAAGCCGTTGGGTTATTTAGTTTTGCAAAGGGAAAAAAGAAAAGGTGGGAATTATGAAGATTGCTTTTGCTGAAGTTGTGTACAATTGTTGGATGTATAGGAATCAAATTTATTTTAATAGTACAAATGTAATTGATATATCTTTAGTTATGAAGAATACTATAGAGATCATCATCCAAAGAGGTTGGAAGTATAAGAAGTATAAGAATCTCTTAGCTAGGCTCATGCTATAATGACGTATTTGCTGTAATTAGTCACTTGGGATTTTGATCCTTTTTTTGAAGTTAATACAATTTTTATAGATTAAAAAAAACGTATCTTATATAAGTAAATTATTGAATCTCAAATTAAAAATGAATAGAATTGAATAAACTATAATAAACAAAAAGAAAAGAAAAAAAGAATAGTAATTAAATGAAAATAAAACATAATTAAGAAATAGAAATAAAAAAAGAAAAGAAATAATTAATATAATAATTTAAAATTAATAAACGACATTGAAATTAATAGAGCTTCAAAATCAATACTAAAAAATTAATACAGTAAATAATTTAAAAATATTAAAAGTTGTTATAAATATGAATTAACCCAATAATCTTAAATAATGGTTAGTAGAGGTGATCAAAATTAAAATTTCACATAAAATTAAGATATAATCACTACAAGAAAAATAGCATATTGCGACGGTTAATTTGGCAGATTACGACGGTTAAAAACGCCGTAATTCGCAAGTCACGACGGTTGTAACACAGTTGTAGAAACGTGCGTCGCGAGGCCATATTGTGTCGGTTGTCAAAACCGTCACACCAACCGTCGTTATCTCTTACGACAGGTAGGGAACTGACGTAATATGTATTTTACGGCAGTTAAAACCGTCGTAACTTCCATTTGATTTTTTTTAATTATTGAATACGACGGTTCCAACCGTCGCAATTTCTTTTCCATACTGCAGATAAATTCGTAGCAAATTTCCATTCCGAAGGTGAATCCGCAGGTAATTTATTTTTAAAATTAAAAAAAAATATATTTTGTAGATATATGAACAAAATGGGCAGAAAATCACATATATTCTTCATTATAAATATTATATTACATTTATACAAATCACTTTATACAAAACACTTCATTCAACTAAGACATAAGTGATGCCAAATTTCTTCTGATCAACTTCTCCACCAAGCAACTTCATGTATCCACCACCACACCAAGCAACTTCATGTATCCACCACCACAAACAAGCTTTTGTTCGTGTTTGACAGAAGATTGGAAGACAAATGTGTTATCCTTGTTGGTGAATTCAGGGAATTCAGCTGAGATAACATATAATCAGTAATCTTCACTTGTTTGAATACTTGAGGAGATATAAAACATTAAAAAAAGACTTAATATCATATTTCAATCAAATGTAAAACACCTGCAAAACAATAAAAATTCACTACAATTTACATTACCTTTATAATTAGCGTCTCCATTCCATTAATCAGAGGTGTAGTTCCATTTTCCAGCCAAATTCTCATCTTTCTTCCATTTAGATTTTACCCAACGACTTTCCCATCCATCTTTGGAAATCACTAATAATGTAGCAGCACACATGTGAGAAAATAGAAATATATGGATTTTAAGGTAAAATCTATAAAGATTAACAACAATAATATCATAGACTATGACTATCATCAACCAAACAGAAATTATCGAACATAGTTCTTAGCAGTTTTTTTTATAGATAATTAATCCATTTAAAACATTTTAAAACAAAATGAAAATTAAATAATTAGAGTATTCATTATAAGTCTAAATCTGGGTTTATGATATTAATCAAATAATGGTAGTATATTCTTTATAAATTTAAATTTGGGTTTATGATATTAATCAAATAATAATAGTATTGCATGTCAACTCTTATGTGAATCTATGGAAAACCCACTTTTTCCTCAAGTAGCTTCATTTTAATTAAGAGGACTAAGCAAGTCAAGCCCCAAAATTCTAAAACCAGACATAATTGGACATGGTTTGAACATTCTATCAGCATGGCATGTATCATTAGAAAATAGTGCATATCAGTTTGACATACTTTCAGTTACCTCAATGTCTTGTCCTCATCTCAGCCATATTGCAGTTCTTTTGAAAATGAGGAACTGTACCACTTCTATTAACTTGGTCAAATTGGTTTCATACTCCTCCAAAGTTGGCATTTTATCGTTATTATTTCCTGAACCAACAATAGCAATAACACTGTCAGCACTCTCATCCACCATGTGAACCTATAACCTCCAAAGAAATTATCAAAATAATGCAAGTTAAGAAGAAAAAGTGCAAAAATTAATGTGGCAAAAAATGATATAAACAAAAGTCAGAGTTAAATGAGCTAATACATACAATTGAATATAATATTTCCCAAACACAAGTCAACTGAAAAAAATCATAATAGATGCTAGCTCAATTTTTAAAAATACAATCAAAGCTAGATAGTACATATTCCTATCCTTTTTATAAGAAATAAAAGACCAGATCATCAAGGCCAAGCAAAAGCATTTAAAGAAGTTAACATACATTATTATATTTTCAAAAATACATACAACAATCATTTATGCATCCACTTGTATAAAGAATTATCTAGGTTTCTAGTTAACATAAATCTCACAATAAAATACATGGGATGAGTACATAATAATAATGGTTCACGATTTATTTTGTTTATTTTTCTTTAAATTGTTATAAGCCACTCATATCTTAATTAAAGTAGATAAATATATGAAACACAACCAAATCACCTATACCTTATTTCAAGAAATAATTATAGGATAAAAACTAGTATGTGTTATATACAGGTTGGAAATAAGACAAAAAACACTATTAACCAAATATATTTTAAATATCAACAAGGTAGAAAATGAAACTAGACATAATAGCTTGCTTCACAAACACATTTCAATAGTGATAAGTGAAAGTGAAACACCTTAAACAAATATGAAATAGAAAGTGTATTATTTATATATTTTTATATGTAGACAACAAATAGATCAACATAAACAATACAATAATTAAAAAAAGGACTAATTATGTCGATAGAGTAGCAAACTATTGTCAATATCATCAACATTAAAGGGTAAATTTTGTTACACTAAATACACTATTGCCACCTCTTTAAAAGGTAAACTACTGCTATAACAAATCCATGTAACACTGCATGTGAATTTCATGATGCCACTGCTACCACTTTAAAGGGTAAACTACTTAGTATTTCAATATGATAAACTATAGACATAAACACAAATCACTCACGTGTCAACAACTTCCTCAGGTTTTCCTTCTTTATAAACATTACCATTCAACAGAATGCGATTAGGCTTCATAAATGACTTTGGGAATTGCTTTTATGGGCATTCACATACACTATAGTCCTGCAACCAGCATATATCATCATCAGGCCAAAAAGGGAAGTCACATTATAGCATTGAAAAAGTAGATAAACATGTAAGGACTAGTAAAAAAAGATCGCATTTAGAAAGACATGTTAAATTTAAATATGATAGTTGAAGAATACCACAATTGACATGTAAGCAATAGTAAAAATAGATCGCACGTGAATGGAAGAAAACCAATTGATCATACTTGTAGGGCATATCTAACTATATCCTTTTCCTTGTTAGCCTTTTGGGTGAATAAAATACATATTTTATAATTAACTTTAACTAAAAAATGACAATGAAATCCTACTGATAATTGGACCTACTCAAATCAAGGATAATTGTTAAAACAAAAACTATTATATAAACTATGAGAATAATTGCTACTAGTACTAGTTCTCTTGTATCCTTTATAGCTTCATCTTCATTTGAATTAAGTGCGGATATATTGTATGAACGTCATTAAACTTGTTAAATTCAGGTTCACCAGTTCTTTTAAAATATAAGACATATACATCTTTCAACTAGTATTGCTAACAATGAATTCCAAAAATATCAATTTGATTAAACCTTACTACTACATAACAGTGATACAATGCTGATATAACCACTACTTGACAACATAGTGTACTACATTAGGTATTGTGGAACAATATTGATTTATTCAGATACCACTACACTAATTAAAAACACAGATTGCTTAAGAAATATAATTTTTTTCACAACCATATAGATGCAAGTATAACCTAATAGTTATCTACAAGTATAACCTAATAGTTATCTATATGAATTTAAGAATAAATGTTGTAGGGTGCCCTGTAATATTAAGAGTTCTAATGCAATACCATTTAGATAACCTAAATTTTCCATTTTTACCCATGGAATTGCAATAAAAAATGCACATTGCTTCAAATTCACATTATATAGAAAAATTAAAGAAATTCAAAGACGCGTAAAAATAGCCAAATACCTTTATCGCATTGTTTCAGAAGTTACTATTGATTCTGACGATATCTAGATGCCTTTGATTTCTTCAAATGGATGTGTGGAAGATTGAGGAAGATAGATCAGATACAAGTCAATCGTAAGGTCACTCAAACTCCAATTCAGGATTCCAATCTTGCTTCTTTTGATGAAGGAAATTATCTCCATAAGAGATCGATTATTTGGCAGAGGTTTGTTCCCAAAATCAAAATCAAAAAATCAAAACAAACACAATCAATAATTGATTCTATGGGTATTAAAACAAATAAACCATAAATCCCCAAATCAAAACAAAACATCTTCATAGAAATCAAAAACATAAAATGTGAGTAAATCATACCTTCACTGAGTGATGTGCTGGATTGGATGGAAGTCAACCATGATCCTCTCAATTGAGAAGATGAAAGCCGTTGGGTTATTTAGTTTTGCAAAGGGAAAAAAGAAAAGGTGGGAATTATGAAGATTGCTTTTGCTGAAGTTGTGTACAATTGTTGGATGTATAGGAATCAAATTTATTTTAATAGTACAAATGTAATTGATATATCTTTAGTTATGAAGAATACTATAGAGATCATCATCCAAAGAAGTTGGAAGTATAAGAAGTATAAGAATCTCTTAGCTAGGCTCATGCTATAATGACGTATTTGCTGTAATTAGTCACTTGGGATTTTGATCCTTTTTTGAAGTTAATACAATTTTTATAGATTAAAAAAAAAACGTATCTTATATAAGTAAATTATTGAATCTCAAATTAAAAATGAATAGAATTGAATAAACTATAATAAACAAAAAGAAAAGAAAAAAAGAATAGTAATTAAATGAAAATAAAACATAATTAAGAAATAGAAATAAAAAAAGAAAAGAAATAATTAATATAATAATTTAAAATTAATAAACGACATTGAAATTAATAGAGCTTCAAAATCAATACTAAAAAATTAATACAGTAAATCATTTAAAAATATTAAAAGTTGTTATAAATATGAATTAACCCAATAATCTTAAATAATGGTTAGTAGAGGTGATCAAAATTAAAATTCACATAAAATTAAGATATAATTCACTATATATTATTTTGATAAAAAAATTCACTATATATTATTTAATTGCCAATAATTTTTTTTTTACATTATTTAGATTTACCGATATTAAAATGTCACAAGAGTGTTGAAATTACACCTAAAAATAGAATGAAAGTAATGTTTACTTATTGTCAATAAATTTTTGGCATTTAATATTTTAAGAAATATGAGACACTTCATGGTTGGATATATTTAGGCAAAATACCCAAATTGGTCCCTTAACTCCATCATTGGGTCCAATATGGTCCCTTATCTCTAAAAAGTGACAAAAAGTTCCTTTAATTTGTTAAATTGTACCACGTTTGTCCTTCCGTCACCAACCGTTAGTAAAAGTCAAGTTATCATACACATGTGGAGCTTAGCTTGGGTGACTCATCTGCCATGTAGGATGTGTTTACCTAAAGTGTATACAAACTAGTTTCATAACCATTTGTACGAAACTTGGTGAAAATAGAAAGGAGGAACCCTAGCGCAACTACCATTAAAGCTTGAAGCATCATAACCAGCTACCATTGAAGCTTGAAGCATCATAACCAACTACCATTGAAGCTTGAAGCATCACATCCATTTCTGAAGCATAATCCACCAGGTATTCGATTTTACAATTTGAAATGTTATTCGATTGCAGTTACTTTAATGATTTAGGGTTTGTATGTTTTAGGGTTTTTCGGAAAAGTTACTGATTTAGGGTTATTTGGTTTCGATTATGGATTTGTAGTGAGTACCTGAATCTTACAATTCACCACAGTGGTGCATTTGTCAATGACGAGCTGAGTGTATACGAAGGGGGAGAGATTGCAAAATTGAAAATAGATGTTGATAGATGGAGCTATTTTAAACTGCTAGGTTGTTTTAAGGATTTAGGTTACACCTGTACTGGGAAAATTTACTATAAGGATCCATAATTTGGGATGAGCACCTTGGTTGATGACAAAGGAGCCCTAGAGATTTCTGATTTATTTAGGGTTCACCTTAGGGTTGACATATACATCACACACATATTGTCACAACCTGATTTCTATGATGGTCCAATTGATGAAGTAGAAGCAGATGTGATGGGAGAGGATGACACTGAAAAAGTTCTTGCTGCAATGCTTGAGGAAGTTAATGCTGAGGTGAATAATACTGAGCCCTTGAATGAGACAACTCCAAGGATGGAAGAGGATGCTTTGAATCAGAATGAAGGGAATAATACTGATCCTGTGAATCTGAATGCTGAGGTGAATAATTCTGATCCTGTGAATCTGAATGCTGAGGTGAATAATTTTGATCCTGTGAATCTGAATGCTGAGGTGAATAATTCTGATCCTGTGAATCTGAAAGCTGAGAATGAAGGGGATACTACTGATGTTAGTGAGGATGATAGTGATGATGAAAACTTCAATTATGACAGTGCAATGGAAGTTGGTTTTGATGATGAATCAGATGAGTTTGATGATGAGGATTGTAACGCCAAAATAATTATTTATTATTTTATTATTTAAGTATTTATTGTGGTTAGTCGGTATATTTAATGTTGTGGTTGATTTAATCGATAAGTCGGAAATTTAGTCGAAAGTCGTAGAAAATATTATAAGAAATAATAATATAGTTGTTGTGTTATTTGAGTAAGTGGGCTTAATATCGTGTGCGAATTAGTAAAATAGGGGGTGTTATGTTTAGGCCCATTAGAAATTATAATATTTAGTTAATTTAATAAAAAGAAATAAATATAAGTTATAGAAAGAAAAAGAAAGAAAAAGAAGTTGGAAAATAAGGCAGTAGAAGAGGAATTAGGAACTGCTGTACGAGCGTGAGAGAAAGTGAAGCGATTTCCGGAATCCGATCGTAAGAGCAACCTTCAATCCAATCTAAGGTAAGGGTGGGTTCAATTATTATAATCGGGTATGAATTTCGACACTATCATTGGGTATTTAGGTTGGGGGTTGATTTTGTTAATATTGATACTATGTAGAAAATCCATATATTATGAGTTAGAATGTTTGATTATAAAATTAGTTGTTCATATTGTTGAAATTGTGGATTGAAAAGTGGTTCGATTATGTTGTTGGTTGCTGTTGTTACTGGGTTGTTTTATTTCTGGAAATTTTGGATTTTGGGGACGATGAACAGAGAATCGGTAGAAAAAAAATTTAAATAGTCGGTAAAGAACTCATGACGCAGGCCATGAGGTATTATATAATACAAAATGTATTATATATAATACATGGCGCATGCCATGAATATTATATATAATACATGCAGTATTATTTATAATACAACATGTATTATATATAATACATGGCGCAGACCATGAGTATTATATATAATACATGAAGTATTATATTAATACAAAGTGTGTGGGGGGGGGGGGGAAGCACAATACATGGCGTAGGCCATGTGATTGTGTCCTGTAAACACCCCAAATTTGCCCTCACTAAGTTCACACCATGGATTGTGATCTTTCATGTTTGCATTAGTTCAATCATCATATCATGTGGCATTTTTGCTTCACTGCATTAGTTCAAGTTCACCTGCATCTAGGGTTTGTGATCTGAGCAATCCAAGATCCATCTGACAAAGGCCACCAATCATTACAAGAGAGTCCATGTATGTTCAATCATCATATTTTATCCTCCAAAGATCAAGGAAGTCAAAGAATCACAAGAACTGGCAAAGCATGGAAGCAGAGCTAGGGTTTAACTGCACAAATGACCTAAAATTAGGGTTTGGGTTTCAGAGGGCATAACTCCATTTTTGTAGTCATTCTTGTTTATATTGGTCTTAATATGTTATAAGGATCATACATACCAAGTTTGATGGAATAATTCATTGTGGAAGTCATCTGATCACTGGGTAGCTTCTTGAGCAAGTCAGAGCCAAATCAGGGCATCTGAGGCCCCCAACATGGAATCAAAGTGGATTTTTCATCAAATTGAAGTTATATGGTCTTTATTTAATCATTGAAGTGCTTAGAAGTTCACAAATTTGAAGAAAAGTGGGCTAAACCAAAAGTTGCCAAAAATGGAAATGACTTGTAATGTAAACTTTCCATTTTGGGAAAGTTTTTCAACCTCCTCTTTCTCAACCAAAAATGCTTCAAATGAAAAATTGTTGGTCAAGAAAGTTGTAGATTGGATCATTCCCTTTTCAAAAAGTACAAGAACAAGATCTAATTCATTTTGGAACTCAAGTTATGGCTTTCCAAAGTTGGCAAAAATCACATAATTTCAAGTTTCATGCCAAAGAGGGATTTTTTGTAAATTCAAGTTCTAAACACTTTCAAGACCTCTAAGTGACTTCTTTGCATCATTACAACATATTGCAACTCATCAAAATCAGAATTGCACAAAATTCACAAAGGTTCATGCCTTGGATCACAAGCTTCCATAAGCCATTTTCCATAAAATTCAAAAAAAAGGGAATTCTTGCAAGAATGGTTTCCAAGGGTTGGTATGACTTCTAATTGGTCTCAAAACATCATAACAACATCACATGATCCATTTTGCTGCAAATTTCCCAAGAATTCACAAGATTTCTTGCCTTGATTCACAAGAAACTTCAAAGAGGGCAAAATGCAAAAACTATGCCATCTTGCTATCCAAGCCATCCAGATGCCTTCTTTTGATCCTAGGGCTCACCATAAACCATGCTGAAGCAAGACACCCCATTGAACCACTTCTGTTCCATCCCATGCTTATAGTACATATACTTTTGACTTTTTGCAAAACAAGCCATACCAATCAAGCTGTGACATTACCAACTTTCTGACCAATCACAATACCTTATACTAATCAAAAGCAATCCAAAACACACCACACACAAGCCTGAACTCTCCCATAAGCCAGGATTCACCAAATTTGCCAAAAACTCCATTCCTTCGAAAGTCTCTGCCCAACCATCAAACCTCAAAGCAAACTTCACCATTCATTCAGAAATGCTTCATAGAGCATAAACCACCCTTCACTTTGCCCTGATACCCACTAAAACTCAAATACGATTTATGGTGCAGCAGGAACAAAACCCTCAAACCAAGCCACACAAACTTGTTCTAAGCCTCACATCATCCTCAGGAGGTTCATAGGAGTGGACTTGCACCAAAGAAGGGTCCAAAAAGCCCAGAATCAGAAGGTTCAATCTCAGGTATACCTCAAGAACTTCTTTCCCAGAAACTTGTTAAGTTCTTGAATGATTATATGTGCTCCCCTGATCATGGGGATGTGATTGTTTTTGAAAATGGTTGAGAAACCATGATGTATGCATGTTCTGAAATTTTGTCCATTTTTACGTTTTTGTTCGATCATGATCATGATGTAAAATAAATGAATTTTGTTTGGGGATTTAGGTTCAGGGATGTTAGGGGATCATTTCTGGGCAAGAAATTTGGAGTTTAGAAGCCTGGGGAAGGATTTAGGGTTTGTGCTCACCGGAGAAGATGACCGGAACACTGTTCCGGTCACCTGAAAGTAATTTGCCCTAATCCACGTAATTAGCTGAGTTTGAATAATGGCCCTTAGATCCTAGTTTTACCGCGTGTACGAACGGCCCAGATCATGTGTTTAAACCCTAATCCACCATTTATTTAATTAATTATGATTAATTAATCAGGACAAATCCCAACCATTAAAAAACGCGCCAGTCAACCAAAAACCCAGCTTTGAATCTGGAGCCTTGGATCAGCATACCTTTCCATTTATTTAATTTTTATTGCATTTTTCTTATTTATTTTTGTACGAATTTTTAAAAATAGTAAAAAACATCAAACAATTCTGAAAATTTTTATCAAACATTTTATTAATTTTCAGAAACCAAAAATATTTTTATTTTTATTTTTTGCATTAAAAAAATATTTTTAAATCATTTAAATGTTATTTTTAATTAGTTAATTGATTTTAAATAATTAAAAATACATTTAAGTATTTAAAAATCCCCAAAACAATCAGAGAACATTTTTAGACATTTAGAAACATTTACAAACTCACCACACAAATTTCTTTTTGGTTTTGATCACACTTTGACATTTTCTCAATGAATTAGGGTTCTTAAATTTGTACATTTTTAACCCTAACTTCAAAAATTCATAACTTTTAAACCAAGTTGAGTTTGTGAATGATTCTTTTTGCATTGTTCTATGCATGCCTTCTAGTTCCTAAAAACATTTTTGTTTCATTTTTATCTTTCATTTTCAATTTGTTTGGAATTTTACATTGAGAATCACCCTTAAAACCCTAGAAACTTCAAAACTTCATAACTCCTTCTAGGTTTAGCTTCTTACCTCCCCCTTTGGATGGTAACTTAGTATAGTTTTAGGGTTCCTTTGAGTGTACTTTCAATTTTTTATCTTATGATTTGCTTCTATTTTTGATTTTTGCATCTCACATGTTCATATAACCCTAATTTCTCATCTTCATTTGCATTCATCTTGTATATGCTTGCATCCATGAACTTGACATGGCATTTCTTGCATCCAAATGACATATAAGACATCCTAGGACACATTAGAATCATGTTTTATCATTGCATCATCCATTTGCCATGATATTCTTTCATTTCATTCCATGTGCATTCATGAACTTTCATGCCTCCTTTCATGTTTCATTTGCATCCTCATTGCTTGTATGATCATTCACATCTCATGACATACATTTGCATCATCTCTTAGCATCATTTGCATCATGAACATGCTTCTGGTTTTGGTTTGCATCTTTGCATTTCTTTTCATTTTCATTTCATTTTCATTTCCTTTTACTAACTTTTCAGGTGGTAAGTGTTTTGAGAAGTGAATTTGCCTTCACTTCTCACAATCTCTTCTCATCTCTCTTATGCATCTTTGCTGAATTTTGTATGTGTATTAGATTGAGCTTGCTCATTCATGTTCCCTCCTCACCTTATTTCTTCAAGCAACTTATCTTCTTAAGTGAAGTAAGTTGACTTGCTTCTTTCTGCTTCTCCTCCTTTCATCCTTCATCTTCCTTGGTGGCCCTTCTTGAAGATCTCTTGCAAACCTCATAAACCCTAGGAATACCCAAGAATGATCACAATTAGGGTTTGATTAGTCCCCCCGTTAGTTTTACCTTTGTGTCATCTTTTGTGTCTTCTCTTCTCATCTCTTAATCAGGGACTAAACCTTAAAGGTTTTAAGGCTTTGTGATTAAGGTTATGCCTGCATCCTTATCTTAGGATGGAGTGTATAACTTTAATCCTAAGTGTTAAACCCTAAATGTGTTTAAATCCTTTAATCAATTCATCTAATAATCACTAAGACACCAAGCTTGTAACTTGGGCCTTGCATTAGGTAAGGTAATGCCATTCGGACTGAAGAATGCTGGTGCCACTTATCAACGGGCTATGGTAACATTATTCCACGACATGATCCACAAAGAAATTGAATGTTATGTGGATGACATGATTGCCAAGTCCCTCACAGAAGAAGACCATCTGGTAAATCTGTTGAAGCTGTTCAAGCGTCTGAGGAAGTGCCAACTGAAACTAAACCCCAACAAATGCACATTCGGGGTGCGTTCCGGTAAGCTGCTGGGTTTTATTGTAAGTGAAAAGGGAATTGAAGTGGACCCTGACAAAGTCAAAGCCATTCAAGAGATGCCTGCACCAGAGACTGTAAAAGAAGTTCGGGGTTTTCTAGGTAGATTGAACTACATTTCAAGGTTCATATCTCATCTTACGGCGACCTGTGAACCCTTGTTCAAGTTGTTAAGAAAAGAACAAACGGTCAGGTGGAATGAAGACTACCAAAGGGCTTTTGACAAAATCAAGGAGTACTTACAAGAACCTCCAATTATTATGCCTCCAGTTGAATGAAGACCTCTAATAATGTACCTGACAGTATTAGAAGAGTCAATGGGGGTGTGTGCTGGGCCAACATGACGAGTCTGGTCGAAAAGAGTATGCAATATACTACCTAAGCAAAAAGTTTACCGACTGTGAACAACGCTATTCACTGCTCGAGAAAACTTGCTGTGCTTTAGCGTGGGCTGCTCGCCGACTAAGGCAGTATATGTTGACCCACACTACTTTGTTGATCTCAAAAATGGACCCAGTCAAGTACATATTTGAGAAGCCAACACTTACCGGACGGGTTGCAAGATGGCAAATGATTCTCACAGAGTATGACATTCAGTACACATCTCAAAAAGCCATCAAAGGCAGTGTATTGTCTGACTATCTGGCTGAGCAACCCATTGATGATTACCAGCCTATGAGATTTGACTTCCCTGATGAAGACATCATGTTCCTAAAAGCAAAAGATCATGAAGAGCCTATTCATACTGAAGGGCCTGACCCAGAAGAAGAATGGACAATGATGTTTGATGGGGCTGTTAACATGAATGGTCGTGGAGTTGGTGCAGTGCTCATCACACCTAAAGGAGTTCACATGCCTTTCTCGGCAAAACTCACCTTTAACTGCACTAATAACGAAGCTAAATATGAAGCCTATATCATGGGTCTTGAGGAAGCCATTGACCTCAGGATCAAGACTTTAATTGTATTCGGAGATTCAGCTCTGGTAATCAATCAAACCAACGACAAATGGTACACTCACCAGGAGCATCTGATTCCATACCGGGATTATACGAGGAGATTACTGACCTTCTTCACCACAGTCAAACTTGAATATATCCCTCAAGATGAAAATCAGTTTACAGACGCTCTGGCTACCATTTCCTCCATGATCAGGGTTCAAGCTGCCAACTTTGTGCCTCGGATTTCAGTATCCAGACTTGACAGACCAGCATACGTATTCTCAGTAGACATTGCTAAAGATGACACGCCTTGGTTCTATGACATTAAATTCTTCTTAGAGGATCAAACGTACCCACCTGGGGCATCATCCAATGACAAGAAGACATTAAGAAGGCTAGATGGTAGTTTCTTCCTGAATGCTGATGGTTCATTGTATAAGAGGAACTTTGACATGGTACTTCTCAGATGTGTTGATAAAGCAGAGACAGACTTGTTGATGCACGAGGTGCATGAAGGATCTTTTGGTACCCATGCTGGAGGACATGCAATGTCTAAGAAATTGCTAAGATCAGGTTACTACTGGATCACAATGGATGCAGACTGTTGTGCCTATGCCAGAAAGTGCCACAAATGCCAGATCTATGCAGACAAAGTACATGTGCCTCCGAATCCTTTGAACGTGATGTCTTCACCTTGGACCTTTTCCATGTGGGGCATTGACATGATTGGAAAGATTGAGCCGACTGATTCGAATGGCCACAAATTCATCCTAGTAGCCATTTACTATTTTACCAAGTGGGTTGAAGCAGCTTCGTATGCAAACGTCACCAGACAAGTGGTAGCCAGATTCCTGAAGAGAGACATCATCTGTCGGTATGGAGTGCCCGAGCGAATCATTACTGATAATGGTTCCAACTTGAACAACAAGATGATGGCAGAACTGTGCCAGGACTTCAAGATTCAACATCACAACTCTTCTCCTTACAGGCCAAAGATGAATGGCGCTGTTGAGGCATCTAACAAGAATATCAAGAAGATTGTGCAAAAGATGGTGGTCACCTACAAAGACTGACATGAGATGCTACCATTTGCCTTGCATGGGTACCGTACCTCAATCAGAACATCTACTGGGGCAACACCGTATCAGCTTGTGTATGGTATGGAGGCAGTCCTACCTGTTGAAGTTGAATTACCCTCCTTACGGGTACTGATGGATGTCAAGCTGAATGAAGCAGAATGGGTCCGATCTCGGTACAATCAACAAAATCTGATCGAAGTAAAGAGATTAGCTGCAATCTATCATGGGCAGCTATATCAGAAGAGAATGAAGAAAGCCTTCGATCAGAAAGTCAGGCTTCGGGAATACCAAGTAGGAGATTTTGTGCTGAAAAGACTCCTACCTCCTCATACAGACCACAAGGGCAAGTGGACTCCGAATTATGATGGTCCTTTCATAGTAAATAAAGTTTTCTCCGGTGGAGCACTGATGCTCACTACTATGGATGGTGAAGATTTCCTGTCCCCTGTGAATTCAGATGCAGTTAAAAATACTTCACATAAATGACCCGCTGGACATAAAAACAGAATGTAAGTCCAGGCAAAAATAGGGCATCCCAGCGAGTCAAAAACAGAATAAAAGACTCGGGCAAAAATAAGGGGAAAATCAAAAAAATGTACACCCGCTGAGTTGAAAAGCCACATTGGACAGCTCAGGCAAAAATGGGTATCCCGGTGGATTGAAAACCCGAAAGGGCGATCCACGCAAAATAAGGGAATAAGCGAACAACTGCATTCTGAATTCGTCTGTATCTCTTACAACATGACAAGCTTCGAAAGGTTAAAGCATTGTTCAGAATTAGTCTTCTTCAGAAGGCAAGATGAGAAGAACGTCAAGATCATACGAGTCATAGAAAAAGGGAAGCACTAAAGCGTCGTCAACATTGCCAGCACCATCTTGTTTCTCAATTTTGTAACAATCTCCTCATTTCATGGGATCTGTTTCTTTGACTGTACATGCCTATTCAGGGCACACAAATTAATAAAATCAGGATTTTCAGTCACATCTTGTCTTGTACATTTTATTTCATTTGCAAAAATGTCTGATATCCTTGATATAATCTTTGCATAAAAACAGATGTGCCTTTCTAATCACATGCTTACAGGAAATATATTACTCCCGGGAGTGTCTAAACTCCTATGATGGAATTCAGTAAGGGATACCTCGGGTACTTGTGCATTTCTTTGTCATGATAGGATTGCAGGTATTCAGAGCGCAACGTGGGGCATGAAAGATCATTTTTCCCCAGCAAAGTTGCTAAATTATCATTTCTCCAGCACATTTTCTTCAGAGCAGCATTCGAAGTTGCTCATATCCCCAGCTGATTTGTCAAGTACCATCCTCAGCAGGATCCTACAGAAATCTCCGGGAAGATCGTTCAGTGATCTTTTTCTTCCCCAGCCGAGTGCTAGACAGGGAACCATCCCCCCAAAGAGCTCCAACCTTTCCCGAAAGAGCAATGCCTGAAGCTCTTACACAACAAAGTGACGGAAACTTCCTCATCCCCAACTGGGTATCTCCTTACTGGATAGATCTATCAGTGATCTATTTCCCCAAGCAGGACCATATATCTTATCAGATCTACCAATGATCTTCCCCAGCTGGGATATCCTTCCAAGCAGATCAGCCAGAGATCTCCACAACGGCGGGATCCGAATCCCGGACCTGTTTCTTTTGCATAATCATAACATTTGCATCATTTTTTCCCACAGAGCGTAGCATTCCGTCTAATACGGAGTGTTATGGCAAAAATCAAACATACTGCACAATCATAAGTCAGGTTCGAACTCGTCACCTGTAAATGCCAACATTCCATCAACAATGTATATATAGACTCACAGTCTCCGTAGAAAGCCAAAGCATCCCTTTGCACCCCTAAATACAGATACATGATTTTTTGACACCCATCCGTGTCATCTTTCCCCAGTAAAGTCGCCAGAACACTCTCTACAAACAGATACTTATACATAACCTGTTCTTCTCGACACTTGTCCGTGTCATCTTACATTTCCCCAGCAGAAAGCCAAAGCGTCCCCTTTGCACTCACAAATATATGTTCATATTATCCCCTGCAGATATATCTATACACTCTCTAGACATTCGTCCATGTCACCACTCCCCAGCAGGTTTGCCAAACACTTGTTTATAATACACTTCTCTCGACACTCGTCTGTGTCATCCTACCCCCACAGATCGCCAGAATATTTTTACACTTATAAGTTCATAACTTACACACTTTCTCTTCTGACACCTGTCCGTGTCACGTTCACCCCAGCAAGTTGAACACTCGTCTGTGTCTCACTCATGCTTATTTTTACTCATACAGATACTCGTCCGTATCTTGTATACACACTTTTTCCCCTCAGATTCAACACTCGTCCGTGTTCTTTGTTAACCAGGTGGTACTCGTCCGTATCATCATCTCTGAACATGCGTCAGCGTTTGTTTCTACCGATACTCGTCCGTATCGTAGTCTTAAGGATGCTCGTCCACGTCTTTAATCTATACACAATGTCAAACACTTATACCTTTCATTTCTTGGATGTAAACACTCGTCCATATTTACTATTCCCTAGCAAAGTCTTCAGCAAAATTTCTTTTCTATCTGACATTCGTCCTATGTCATGATACTTTTGGCAGCCGTACCTTGCCAGGTGATCGTCCTTCACCTTTTGATGACCGTCCCTCATCATTCCTCCAGCTGAGTCTCCATTATTGGAACCCTTTTCTATCCGACATTCATCCTATGTCGTGATATTTTAGCAGCCGTCCCCTGCTAGGTGATCGTCCTTCACCTTTTTGATGATCGTCCTTCATCATTTTATCCGATGGCCGTCCCCATCGTTGATCTTGTTATCTGACATTCGTCATATGTCATGATAAACCCCTAGAGCAGCCGTACCCTGCTAGGTGATCGTCCTTCACCTCCTGATGATCGTCCTTCATCATGCTTATCCGATGGCCGTCCCCATCGTCGACCTTTTCTATCCGACATTCGTCCTAAGTCGAGATTCTTTCGGCAGCCGTACCCTGCCAGGTGATCGTCCTTCACCTTGGATGACCGTCCTTCATCCTTATCCCCAACAGAGCAGCCGTCCCCTGCTAGGTTATCATCCTTCACCTTTGATGACCTTACCTCATCATTTATTTCATTTATACTTTACAAACCTGATGGTCGTCCCCATCATTGTCATTACCTTTAATCCCCATATAATCTTTTTTCTTTGCTTGATGGTCGTCCCCATCATGATCCCTCTATTTCCCCAGCATGTCGGCTGTCCCCGTCATTGCTTTATCCCCAGCGGTCGTCCTCTGCTCGATGGTCATCCTCCATCGCCCGCACTTTATAATCATACTTTACTTCCTTTTACAATCTATATCCCTTTTCTTCCTCTCCTCAGTGAGTGCAAATTTTGGACTGTCTTTGGATTCAACCACAAGTTATCTTGCTTGTCTGTTAAGCCCGTCACTTACATCCTGCACAACTAACTCATGCTTGAATAGGGGCAGCTGTAAACACCCCAAATTTTCTCTCACTAAGTTCACACCATGGCTTGTGATCTTTCATGTTTGCATTAGTTCAATCATCATATCATGTGGCATTTTTGCTTCACTGCATTAGTTCAAGTTCATCTGCATCTAGGGTTTGTGATCTGAGCAATCCAAGATCCATCTGACAAAGGCCACCAATCATTCCAAGAGAGTCCATGTATGTTCAATCATCATATTTTATCCTCCAAATATCAATGAAGTCAAAGAATCACAAGAACTGGCAAAGCATGGAAGCAGAGCTAGGGTTTAACTGCACAAATGACCTAAAATTAGGGTTTTGGTTTCAGAGGCCATAACTCCATTTTTTTGGTCATTCTTGTTTCTATTGGTCTTAATATGTTATAAGGATCATACATACCAAGTTTGATGGAATAATTCATTGTGGAAGTCATCTGATCACTGGGTAGCTTCTTGAGCAAGTAAGAGCCAAATCAGGGCATCTGAGGCCCCCAACATGGAATCAAAGTGGACTTTTCATCAAATTGAAGTTATATGGTCTTTATTTGATCATTGAAGTGCTTAGAAGTTCACAAATTTGAAGAAAAATGGGCTAAACCAAAAGTTGTCAAAAATGGAAATGACTTGTAATGTAAACTTTCCATTTTGGGAAAGTTTTTCAACCTCCTCTTTCTCAACCAAAAATGCTTCAAATGAAAAATTGTTGGTCAAGAAAGTTGTAGATTGGATCATTCCCTTTTCAAAAAGTACAAGAGGGATTTTTTTCAAATTCAAGTTCTAAACACTTTCAAGACCTCTAAGTGACTTCTTTGCATCATTACAACATATTGCAACTCATCAAAATCAGAATTGCACAAAATTCACAAAGGTTCATGCCTTGGATCACAAGCTTCCATAAGCCATTTTCCATAAAATTCAAAAAAAATGGAATTCTTGCAAGAATGGTTTCCAAGGGTTGGTATGACTTCTAATTGGTCTCAAAACATCATAACAACATCACATGATCCATTTTGCTGCAAATTGCCCAAGAATTCACAAGATTTCTTGCCTTGGTTCACAAGAAACTTCAAAGAGGGCAAAATTTAAAAACTATGCCATCTTGCTATCCAAGCCATCCAGCTGCCTTATTTTGATCCTAGGGCTCACCATAAACCATGCTGAAGCAAGACACCCCATTGAACCACTTCTGCTCCAGCCCATGCTTATAGTACACATACTTTTGACTTTTTGCAAAACAAGCCATACCAATCAAGCTGTGACATTACCAACTTTCTGACCAATCACAATACCTTATACTAATCAAAAGCAATCCAAAACACACCACACACAAGCCTGAACTCTCCCATAAGCCAGGATTCACCAAATTTTCCAAAAACTCCATTCCTTCGAAAGTCTCTGCCCAACCATCAAACCTCAAAGCAAACTTCACCATTCATTCAGAAATGCTTCATAGAGCATAAACCACCCTTCACTTTGCCCTGAAACCCCCTAAAACTCAAATACGATTTCTGGTGCAGCAGGAACAAAACCCTCAAACCAAGCCACACAAACTTGTTCTAAGCCTCACATCATCCTCAGGAGGTTCATAGGAGTATACTTGCACCAAAGAAGGGTCCAGAAAGCCCAAAATCAGAAGGTTCAATCTCAGGTATACCTCAAGAACTATTTTCCCAGAAACTTGTTTTTAAGTTCTTGAATGATTCTATGTGCTCCCCTGATCATGGGGATGTGATTGTTTTTGAAAATGGTTGAGAAACCAGGATGTATGCGTGTTCTGAAATTTTGTCCGTTTTTACGTTTTTGTTCGAATCATGATCATGATGCAAAATAAATGAATTTTGTTTGGGGATTTAGGTTCAGGGATGTTAGGGGATCATTTCTGGGCAAGAAATTTGGAGTTTAGAAGCCTGGGGAAGGATTTAGGGTTTGTGCTCACCGGAGAAGATGACCGGAACACTGTTCCGGTCACCTGAAAGTAATTTTCCCTAATCCACGTAATTAGATGAGTTTGAATAATGGCCCTTAGATCCTAGGTTTACCGCGTGTACGAACGGCCCAAATCATGTGTTTAAACCCTAATCCACCATTTATTTAATTAATTATGATTAATTAGTCAGGACAAATCCCAACCATTAAAAAACACGCCAGTCAACCAAAAACCCCCAGCTTTGAATCTGGAGCCTTGGATCAGCATACCTTTCCATTTATTTAATTTTTATTGCATTTTTCTTATTTATTTTTGTACGAATTTTTAAAAATAGTAAAAAACATCAAACAATTCTGAAATTTTTTATCAAACATTTTATTAATTTTTCAGAAACCAAAAATATTTTTATTTTTATTTTTTGCATTAAAAAAATATTTTTTGCATTAAATGTTATTTTTAATTAGTTAATTGATTTTAATTAATTAAAAATACATTTAAGTATTTAAAAATCCCCAAAACAATCAGAGAACATTTTTAGACATTTAGAAACATTTACAAACTCACCACACAAATTTCTTTTTGGTTTTGATCACACTTTTACATTTTCTCAATGAATTAGGGTTCTTAAATTTGTACATTTTTAACCCTAACTTTAAAAATTCATAACTTTTAAACCAAGTTGAGTTTGTGAATGATTCTTTTTGCATTGTTCTATGCATGACTTCTAGTTCCTAAAAACATTTTTGTTTCATTTTTATCTTTCATTTTCAATTTGTTTGGAAATTTACATTGAGAATCACCCTTAAAACCCTAGAAACTTCAAAAATTCATAACTCCTTCTAGGTTTAACTTCTTACCTCCCCCTTTAGATGGTAACTTAGTATAGTTTTAGGGTTCCTTTGAGTGCACTTTCAATTTTTTATCTTATGATTTGCTTCTGTTTTTGAGTTTTGCATCTCACATGTTCATATAACCCTAATTTCTCATCTTCATTTGCATTCATCTTGTATATGCTTGCATCCATGAACTTGCCATGGCATTTCTTGCATCCACATGACATATAAGACATCCTAGGACACATTAGAATCATGTTTGATCATTGCATCATCCATTTGCCATGATATTCTTTCATTTCATTCCATGTGCATTCATGAACTTTCATGCCTCCTTTCATGTTTCATTTGCATCCTCATTGCTTGTATGATCATTCACATCTCATGAAATACATTTGCATCATCTCTTAGCATCATTTGCATCATGAACATGCTTCTGGTTTTGGTTTGCATCTTTGCATTTCTTTTCATTTTCATTTCATTGTCATTTCCTTTTACTAACGTTTCAGGTGGTAAGTGTTTTGAGAAGTGAATTTGCCTTCACTTCTCACAATCTCTTCTCATCTCTCTTATGAATCTTTGCTGTATTTTGTATGTGTATTAGAGTGAGCTTGCTCATTCATGTTCCCTCCTCACCTTCTTTCTTCAAGCAACTTATCTTCTTAAGTGAAGTAAGTTGACTTGCTTCTTTCTACTTCTCCTCCTTCCATCCTTCATCTTCCTTGGCGGCCCTTCTTGAAGATCTCTTGCAAACCTAATAAACCCTAGGAATACCCAAGCATGATCATAATTAGGGTTTGATTAGTCCCCCCATTAGTTTTACCTTTGTGTCATCTTTTGTATCTTCTCTTCTCATCTCTTAATCAGGGACTAAACCTTAAAGGTTTTAAGGATTTATGATTAAGGTTATGCCTGCATCCTTCTCTTAGGATGGAGTGTATAACTTTAATCCTAAGTGTTAAACCCTTAATGTGTTTAAATCCTTTAATCAATTCATCTAATAATCACTAAGACACCAAGCTTGTAACTTGGGCCTTGCACTAGGGTTCTAATTCTTCCTTAATTGGTTAAGAAGGACTAACCCTAGTGTTAATGGACATGTCCTCCTCAAGTTTGTCTTACAAACCAGAAAATCCATTTCTTAATCTTATCATTAACTAAAATCCACTTTAATAAAGGTTTTGTTTTGTCATGAGGTTAATCCCTAATCATGGATTAAGTTGAGGAGCCTTTCTCAGCTTAAATGTTCTCATCTATTATCCTTCTATTAGGATGGTGTAATGAGTCCATTAAATCCTTGATTATGGCTTAAACTCATTACTTAACACTAAACAAAAACCCAAAAACATCTAAATAATCACAAGTAGGTTAATGATCTTAATTCTACACCATGGTAATTAAGTTTGAGGGTCTTACTTCATACTTAAGGTATCCTCATTACCCTTAATCAGAGAGAGGATGTGATGAGTTTACTAACCCTTAGTTTAAGCTTAAGCTCATTATCTTATGACAAACACCAAAAAGCAATAAAAGCTTGAAAACACCAAAAACAAACAATAATCGTCTCCTCCGGGATTCTTTTCTCACCCCACTCACTCATAAACGAGAACTTGCTTCTTCCGTCTAATGCAAGACAGTTTGCACCTGAGCCAGACAGGTCATACACTTGAGCATATGCAAGTAAGTAGTTCACAAGTCCATTCACCTTTTAGTCTCTTTGAGTCGAACTACGGTGTTTTGACTTCCTCATTGCACGAGAGGATACGTAGGCATAACTTAACAGTTATCGAATAAAAGTCTCTGTATATTCCCCTTCTTCCAGCATTATTCTTTAAGCCTCACAATCTTGAGCTTTGCACTCTTTCCTTACACTGACACTCCTTCATTTCACTTCACACTTCTTTTGCACTGCTACTTGCATTCTTTTCCAGCCGTTGCACACAGATAGCACTGACACTACCCCTTTAAAACACAAATCTTTCAAGCGTGGATCCCGTCGAGTACGATGGACAATCTGGGTGCTAATACCTTCCCAAGTTGTAGCCAACCCCCTTTCTCAGTTTTTCTGGTTCGCGACCGTCTTATCCATTTCTTCCTAGGTTTATGCAGCATTACCTTTCCTTCGGGATAAAAATGCCTAGCTGGCGACTCTTTTCACTTCATTTCATTTCTCCCCTCGCTGACCGTTCGCGCTTGTACCGGGATGCAAATCTTTGGGAGCGACAGCTTGGCGACTCTGCTGGGGACCCTTATACTGCAACCAGGGCTTCTGGTTCATTTTGTGGGTTCCTCCTAGCGCTTGTTTTATTTGTGTTTACTGGGGTGTTATATGCTAATTGTGTTTATTTATTTGCTTTATTTATTGCTTTATGTACAACTTTATTTATGGCTTTCTTTTATAGTCTTATGCATATTTCATACTGTCATTATCATTGTGCTGGATCTGGTTTTCTTTGGTAGGTGGGGTTCCATTGAGTGATTAAGGTCCTATACCTGGGACCTGAGTGACACCTAGGCTAGAGTGGGTCATGTTCTTTCCCATCCTATTTCGGTCTAGTGCGGGAATATGAAACACGATTCAGATGTGGGTTTCTTCTTGAGAACTCTGAGCTACAGATTTCCTGTAGTGCTAGGGCTATCTGGGAAGCCTGCTAAGTCTGGATGACCTTTATTTTGACCTTCAGAATCTGGGGTGAATTAGAGGAGGATCTTTTATGGTTATTGTAAACACTGTACCTCCGGGTTAGAAGTGTTTACACTTCTCATAACCGATCCAAGTCTGAGGATCCTTGTTCTAGAACATTACATGTGAGGGGGTTGGGTTGTTTACAGGTTTGTAGGAACCCTTGGCCACATCATACCCTGTTACTGTTTTGTTTAAGAGTACCTCACTTTGGAAAGTTCTTGTGATTAACCCTGGACATGTGACTCTTTATTTGAGTCCCCCACTTTGGTTACTGGATTTCTGAGCCTCCATCCGGACCTTTGAACATACATGGACCTTATACCAAGACAGATAATCAGATCCAACTCTTGATCACAAACCCTTGCATATCATTTGCATATATCATCATTGCATCATTTAACATTTGTTTATTTGTTTTTCAGGGTATCCACCTCATTATATCTTGGTTTTGGTTTTGACCCCTTCTGTTGCTTAGACCTCTGCTTCAGCTATCTCCTTCAGCACCTCTTTCAGTCTGTCAGAGACTCACCTGCATCAACCTGCTAGAGACTCATCTTCAGCTTTTCAGTCTGTGATCGTCATCAATATTTGTCTTCATCTTCTTCACTAACACTCATGGATATTCCAAGGAAAAGCAACATATCTTATCACTTCTTTGAGCCCATTTTGACTGGTATCAGGCAGGTCCAGTCTCTTATCACACCTGACCACATCCCACTATTTAGAGAGCACTATGGGGGTATCTTAGACATGGTCATGGATCTTGATTCTTCTCAGAGAAGCATGATCCACACATGCTTGCAGTTCTATGACCCTCCACTTAGATGCTTCACCTTTCCAGACTTTCAGATTGGGCCTCTATTGGAGGAGTTTTCTTTGTTGATTGGAGTGCCTACCAGAGGAGGGATCCCCTTTAACCCAGAGATGACTGCTCCCAGAAGTGAGGAGATAGCAAGGGCACTGCACTTGGAGCCTGCCCTTATTGAGCAAAACATGACAACAAAAGCTGGGATTCCTGGTTTGCATCTGGACTTCTTGATTTCTCAGGCCATCCTGAAGGCTACATTGGGAGAATGGAGGGAAGTCTATGCACTTTTAGCCCTCATCATATATGGGGCTATATTGTTTGCAGATGAGCCTAAATTTGTGAGTAAGAATGCCATCCACTTGTTTCTGCTGAGGAACCCAGTGCCTACATTGCTAGGGGATTTTTACTACTCCATCCATCAGAGAAATGAAAAGCAAAGGGGGAAGTTGGTCAGATGCTGTGCTCCCTTGTTCTACTCTTGGCTTCTCAGACACCTGCCTAAGTCAGATGCTTTCTTGAACCCACATCAGCAGAAGAATTGAGCCAAGAGGTTCATTGCCTTAACATCAGATGATATCAGATGGTGCACCCAGAGCACCAAAGGCAAGGATATTATTACCAGCTGCGGGCAATACCCTAATGTGCCTCTGATAGGAGTAAAAGGTTGCATAAATTACAACCTTTTAATGTTTAAGAGACAATTGGGATATGCCTTGGTTCACCCTCCCAAGGGACAGGATGTAGCTGAGACCCTATACTATGAAGTGCAACCTAATTCAGCTGTTGTCAGTCAAGCTGCCTGGGCTTGGGACAACATCCAGACCAAAGGGGAAGCCATCCTTGTAAGATGTAACAATGTTGCTTCAACTCAGTACTATGACTGGTCCCGTACTAGAGCTCAGATTACCAGAATGCCTTTCACCTTGGAAGACACACCTGGACAATCTACAGTACAGTCTGCATCAACTGTTAGCCTGGAGGAATTTTAAAAGTTGAAGGAAAGGAATGAGCGGCTATCTGAAGCTCTAAAGAAGACTCTTTGGGAAAAAAGTGACGGTCGTCTGGACATTGAGAGATTGGAAAAGCTCAAGATTGAGCATCTGACAGAGATTGAAAAGACAGAGGACTACATAAGGAAAGAAAGAGCCGGGGAACAAATATTGAAGAATGCCTGCAAAGAGGCCAAGATTTAGAAAGCTAGGGCTGAGCATTATCTGCAAGAAAGCCAGGCTAGGTGGGTCAGGATCACCGAAGCCCGTGCACAAGAAGACCAGAGGACTCAAGCCAAGATTGAACAGCTGGAGGCCAATGAGAGGAAACAGCAGGAAGCTTTGTTGGCAGCTCAGAAGGAGATATCAGAATTGAAACTCCGAGCGGGTTAAAGAGATCAAAGGATCATGACATGCATAAGAATCTGACTAATGCCATTGCTACCAGGAACCTCCTCATTAGGACAATTACAGAGCACCCAGCTGGTCCGGTGACTGAGGCACTCCTGAAGGAAGTCAGGGAAGATGACTATGGACTGGATGTCTGATTCCTCTTTGCTTATATTTCTTTCCTTTTTATGTACTTTTCCCTTTTGTTGTATTTTTGACCCACCATGGGCATGTATCGTAAACAGACTATGTATTTTTTCATCATTTGTAATGTATTTAGTTTGTTTCATTGAGCTTCTTTTCTCAACATCATCAAGCATTTCCTCGAGGTCTGGAAATGTCAAAACCAAGAACCAAACCGGATACCTTGGAAAACAAATAAGCATACTGCATTGCATGCTACATTTCTCGTCACCGAGTGTTCCCTGTCAACCGCACACACCGGTACCCAACGCGTAACAACCTTCCAGGCATTCAGATGGATCAGGTACAGCAGGACCTGACTGAAGTGAGAAATCAGATGGCAAATGAGAGGGTCGAGATAAGAAACCAAATGTCTCAGTTTATGGTAGTAATGTCTGGCTTAGCCCAGAGCCAAGAAAGGCTGAGAGAGCTGGTAGAAAGATAGACACCTGAAGAGCCCCACCTTGGGACAGAGGGAACCAACAATAATGAACGAGGGCAGCCTCGTATCGACCCACCAGAGTATGGGCCCCATTTGAATCCAGATGTTAATATCCCAAGGAATGTTCAAGGTAATACTGCTGGGGGCAGAATCCTGCAAGAGGATCCCCAAGAAGAACAATTCACTGTTATTGGAGCTAGAGATGAGGTGTATGACAGAAGACTGGATGAGATTGCTGAAAAGCTAAGATCCTTGGAATCTCAGAATTCTTTAGGCTTCGACGTGATGGATATGGGGCTGGTAGATGGGGTAAGGATTCCCCACAAATTCAAACCCCCTTGCTTTGAGAAATATAATGGTACCTCATGCCCGCGTACTCATCTGCAATCTTTCTTAGGAGACTCAAGGCTTATACCATGGATGAGAAGTTATGGATGTTCTATTTTGAGGACAGCCTGACTGGAGCTTCAAGAGAATGGTATTCGCATCTGACAAGGGCCACCATAAGATGTTGGAAAGACTTGGCCGAAGCCTTCATCCGGCAATACCAGTACAACCTAGACATGGCTCCCAATAGAACTCTTCTAATGGGCATGTCTCAGTCTTCAAGGGAAAGCTTTCGGGATTATGCTCAGAGGTGGAGACAACTTGCTGCTGCTGTCCAGCCACCCATGTCAGAACGGGAGATGGCTGACATGTTTATGAACACCTTGCAGGGAACTTATATTGATAGACTTGTTGCTTTCTCTTCCACCAGTTTTGTTGATGTAGCAATAGCTGGTGAGAGAATTGAAAGTCTTTTGAAGATGGGCAAAATCTCCGAAAATGGTGCAAGTTCCTCCAACAATCCCAGAAAACCTTTTGCAGGACCCCGAAGGGCGGGTGAAACAAATGATATTCATGCAGGCAGGGGCATACCCCAATATTCTCACAGATTAGTAGCAGCTGTTACCATTCCGGCTCCAGTTCCACAACAGTCATTATATCCTCAACAACAACAACCTCACTATCAACAACCATCATATTTTCCGCAACAAAGAACTTACAATAATAACAACAACAACCAACAACAGTGCTCCTTTCAGCAGAGGCCATCTCAAGCAAATAGGGTGATTGACCCAATCCCTATGCCTTATGCTGCTTTACTGCCACAACTCCTGAAACTTAACCTAGTTGAGTTAAGGACGTTGGCTCCACCAGATCCTCTAAATCTCCCAAATAATTATGATGTTAATGCCAGGTGTGCCTTTCACTCCAACGCACCTGGTCACAATACCGAGAAGTGCAGAGCCTTACAGATGAAGGTTCAGGATTTGGTCGATTCCAAAGCTCTCAATTTCGCACCTCCTCCAAATGTTAACAGAAATCCTATGCCTAATCATGGCGGGCCCAGGATTAATTCCATAGAGGAGGACCAACCATCTGCACTGATTGACAATGTTGCACATATTCAAACTCCGTTGGCAGAAGTCAAAACTCAACTCTTAAGATGCCAAGTGTTCCCAGGCTGTGAGGCATGCTGTGAATTGTTAAAACTGCTATCAATGGTTGTTAGAAGCTAAGGTTTGGCATAAATGGCCTCATCAGAGATGGAATCTTGCAAATTACTACAACAGCTCCTTCAACAGCCCTTTCTTCAGCAACAATGGATCCTCCTACAACATCAACAATTCTTCAATCAACAGATCTTCCTACAACAGCAACAACTATCATTCCCACTGATTCATCAACAATTCCAACAATCACCCCGTCCATTATTTCAACAGATCAAAGTTCAACAACATTTACTTCTACAACATCAGCACCCATCTTATCAACGGAATCGACTATAACACCAACAAATATTAATGAAGATGTCTCAACGGTCACAATCTATTATGACCCGACAAATGTTCATCCCAACAACAATTTCCAACAATAAACTGCAACACCTCCTGTCAGATCTCCAGTAACAATCTACTACGACCCACATACCATCACAGTTCCTTCCGCTGCAGCAATCAGTCCGGTCACCATTACGGTACCAAGACCTGTTCCTTATGAAAGCAGTAATGCCATACCTTGGCACTACGGCTCTGATCTCTACTGCGACGGAAAGAAAATCACTCTAAATTCATCAACCTCTTCACCACAAGTTGACAATGTTGGGGGAGGCGGAGGCTTCACCAGAAGCGGACGCCTTTTTGCCTCACAAACACCGAGACCTAATGCTGAAGCAGAAGCTTTTGCTAAGGTAAAAGGGAAGAGTGTGGTGCTTGAAGAGCCAACGGTTAAAGAAACTTCGAAGACGTCTTTTGAACAAGAGGTAGACGAGTTCATGAGAATATTCAAAAAAAAGTGATTACAAAGTGGTGGACCAGCTTCATCAGACACCCTCCAAAATCTCTATATTGTCACTGTTAATGTATTCCGAAGCCCACAGGTATGCATTGTTGAAGGTCCTGCACGCAGCATACGTGCCGGAAGAGATTACTGTTAATCACTTAGAAACTGTGGTTGCAAATGTCAACACCAGTCATGGACTGGGCTTTACAAATGCTGATTTAACAACGGAGGGGCGCAACCATAACAAGGCTTTGCACATCACCTTGGAATGTAAAGGTGCTGTCCTTTCTCACGTACTGGTGGACATTGGGTCATCGCTCAATGTTCTCCCAAAGAAAGCCTTGGTGAAGTTGGAGTATGATGGTTTGACATTGCATCCAAGTAACTTGGTGGTGAGAGCATTTGATGGCTCTAAGAGATCAGTGCTTGGAGAGATTGATCTACCTGTGTTGATTGGCCCACAGTCCTTTAAAACTACCTTCTTCGTGATGGACATACAGTCGGCCTACAACTGTCTGTTGGGTAGACCCTGGATTCACGCCGCTGGCGCTGTTACATCTACCCTTCACTAGAAGTTAAAATTTGAGTGGGAAGGCCAGATCATCACAATTTGCGGAGAGGAAGACATTTTTGTTAGCCAGCTGGCTACTTACAAGTATATAGAGATGGATGGGGAGATCCATGAGACTATGAGTCAGGGGTTTGAGGCCCTTAACATCAATGAAGCAACTGCTGTATCTGGAACTTCCACCACTTCATATCAACAGGCCCGAAAGGTTGTTGAGGAGGGTATCGCTCAAGGCTGGGGCAAGCTGCTGCCAGTTGAAAAGAAAGAGAACAGATTCGGGTTGGGTTACAAACCAACTCGACAAGATCAACCAGAGGCTGCAACGGAGCCTAAATTTGTCAGCGAGGGATTACTAACCCCGGATGCTGTGAACAGTCTGGAAGACGAGGAAGAAGACGAACGCAACCTGGAAAACTGGATACGTCCAAGAATCCCGGGGAACCAAGTCTCAAACTGGTCTTCCCAGGAAATTATAAGAGTTACTCCTGCAGGGTAATTATTATTTCCTGTCTTTAAGCATGCATCAAGTCCTGCATCTTGCCCAAGATGTCAGGGCTCATTTTGTAATCGGGCCATCTTGTATTTTGTGCAAACGATCAATTAATGAATATCAGGACATCTTTTGCAAATGAGTCTTTTTTTTCCTGCTCACTGTTTTTCATTTTTTATTTTTTGTAGAAAAATAAAATGGCAATGTGTTTCAAAATAATAAATTCATTTTCACTTTTTCTAAACAAGATAAAACTAATCACTAAAATGAACCAATCTAAACCCTTGCAGAGAGTGCCCTCCAGACTGCACTGATAACGACACTGCTATGACTTCCTATGACTTTGACAATCCGATTAATCAAGCCGATGAAGGGGTTGAAGAAGATTATGAGCTACCTGAAGAACTAGCCAGATTGTTAAGGAAAGAGGAGAAGGTTATCACTCCTCATCAGGAGGAAGTTGAGACAGTTAATCTTGGTACCGAAAAATATTTGAAAGAAGTGAAGATTGGGGCCCGTCTGCAAGATTCAGTGAAGGAACAACTTATTGACATGCTTCGGGAGTATGTGGATGTTTTTACTTGGTCTTACCAAGATATGCTAGGTCAGGACACCGACATTGTTATGCACAAGCTGCCTCTAAAAGAAGACTGTCCTCCAGTAAAACAAAAACTGCGTCGTACTCGCCCGGATATGGCCATGAAGATAAAAGAAGAGGTACAAAAACAGTGGGACGCCGGTTTCCTTGCTGTAACTAGTTACCCTCCGTGGGTTGCTAACATTGTTCCAGTGCCTAAGAAGGACGGTAAAGTACTGATGTGTGTGGATTACCGGGATCTGAATAGAGCTAGCCCGAAAGATAACTTCCCATTACCTCACATTGATGTATTGGTCGACAACACGGCTCAGTTCTCGGTGTTCTCCTTCATGGATAGATTTTCAGGATATAATCAGATCAAGATGTCACCTGAAGACATGGAGAAGACAACTTTAATCACACCCTGGGGCATATTCTGTTATAAGGTAATTCCATTCGGACTGAAGAATGCTGGTGCCACTTATCAACAGGCTATGGTAACAGTATTCCACGACATGATCCACAAGGAAATTAAATGTTATGTGGATGACATGATTGCCAAGTCCCTCACAGAAGAAGACCATCTGGTAAATCTGTTGAAGCTATTCAAGCGTCTGAGGAAGTGCCAACTGAAAATAAACCCCAACAAATGCACATTCGGGGTGCGTTCCGGTAAGCTGTTGGGTTTTATTGTAAGTGAAAAGGGAATTGAAGTGGACCCTGACAAAGTCAAAGCCATTCAAGAGATGCCTGCACCAGAGATTGTAAAAGAAGTTCGGGGTTTTCTAGGTAGATTGAACTATATTTCAAGGTTCATATATCATCTTACGGCGACCTGTGAACCCTTGTTCAAGTTGTTAAGAAAAGAAAAAACGGTCAGGTGGAATGAAGACTACCAAAGGGCTTTTGAAAAAATCAAGGAGTACTAACAAGAACCTCCAATTCTTATGCCTCCAGTTGAATGAAGACCTCTAATAATGTACCTGACAGTATTAGAAGAGTCAATGAGGGTGTGTGCTGGGCCAACATGACGAGTCTGGTCAAAAAGAGTATGCAATATACTACCTTAGCAAAAAGTTTACCGACTGTGAACAACGTTATTCACTGCTCGAGAAAACTTGCTGTGCTTTAGCGTGGGCTGCTCGCCGACTAAGGCAGTATATGTTGACCCACACTACTTTGTTGATCTCAAAAATGGACCCAGTCAAGTACATATTTGAGAAGCCAGCACTTACCGGACGGGTTGCAAGATGGCAAATGATTCACAGAGTATGACATTCAGTACACATCTCAAAAAGCCATCAAAGGCAGTGTATTGTCTGACTATCTGGCTGAGCAACCCATTGATGATTACCAGCCTATGAGATTTGACTTCCCTGATGAAGACATCATGTTCCTAAAAGCAAAAGATCATGAAGAGCCTATTCACACTGAAGGGCCTGACCCAGAAGAAGAATGGACAATGATGTTTGATGGGGCTGTTAACATGAATGGTCGTGGAGTTGGTGCAGTGCTCATCACACCTAAAGGAGTTCACATGCCTTTCTCGGCAAAACTCACCTTTAACTGCACTAATAACGAAGCTAAATATGAAGCCTGTATCATGGGTCTTGAGGAAGCCATTGACCTCAGGATCAAGACTTTAATTGTATTCGGAGATTCAGCTCTGGTAATCAATCAAACCAACGGCAAATGGTACACTCACCAGGAGCATCTGATTCCATACCAGGATTATACGAGGAGATTACTGACCTTCTTCACCATAGTCAAACTTGAATATATCCCTCGAGATGAAAATCAGTTTGCAGATGCTCTGGCTACCATTTCCTCCATGATCAGGGTTCAAGCTGCCAACTTTGTGCCTCAGATTTCAGTATCCAGACTCGACAGACCAGCATACGTATTCTCAGTAGACATTGCTAAAGATGACAAGCCTTGGTTCTATGACATCAAATTCTTCTTAGAGGATCAAACGTACCCACCTGGGGCATCATCCAATGACAAGAAGACATTAAGAAGGCTAGATGGTAGTTTCTTCCTGAATGCTGATGGTTCATTGTATAAGAGGAACTTTGACATGGTACTTCTCTGATGTGTTGATAAAGCAGAGGCAGACTTGTTGATGCACGAGGTACATGAAGGATCTTTTGGTACCCATGCTGGAGGACATGCAATGTCTAAGAAATTGCTAAGATCAGGTTACTACTGGATCACAATGGATGCAGACTGTTGTGCCTATGCCAGAAAGTGCCACAAATGCCAGATCTATGCAGACAAAGTACATGTGCCTCCGAATCCTTTGAACGTGATGTCTTCACCTTGGCCCTTTTCCATGTGGGGCATTGACATGATTGGAAAGATTGAGCCGACTGATTCGAATGGCCACAGATTCATCCTGGTAGCCATTGACTATTTTACCAAGTGGGTTGAAGCAGCTTCGTATGCAAACGTCACCAGACAAGTGGTAGCCAGATTCCTGAAGAGAGACATCATCTGTCGGTATGGAGTGCCCGAGCGAATCATTACTGATAATGGTTCCAACTTGAAAAACAAGATGATGGCATAACTATGCCAGGACTTCAAGATCTAACATCACAACTCTTCTCCTTACAGGCCAAAGAGGAATGGCGCTGTTGAGGCAGTTAACAAGAATATCAAGAAGATTGTGCAAAATATGGTGGTCACCTACAAAGACTGACATGAGATGCTACCATTTGCCTTGCATGGGTACCGTACCTCAATCAGAACATCTACTGGGGCAACACCGTATCAGCTTGTGTATGGTATGGAGGCAGTCCTACCTGTTGAAGTTGAATTACCCTCCTTACGGGTACTGATGGATGTCAAGCTGAATGAAGCAGAATGGGTCCGATCTCGGTACAATCAACTAAATCTGATCGAAGAAAAGAGATTAGCTGCAATCTGTCATGGGCAGCTATATCAGAAGAGAATGAAGAAAGCCTTCGATCAGAAAGTCAGGCTTCAGGAATACCAAGTAGGAGATTTTGTGCTGAAAAGACTCCTACCTCCTCATACAGACCACAGGGGCAAGTGGACTTCGAATTATGATGGTCCTTTCATAGTAAAGAAAGTTTTCTCTGGTGGAGCACTGATGCTCACTACTATGGATGGTGAAGATTTCTTGTCCCCTATGAATTCAGATGCAGTTAAAAAATACTTTGCATAAATGACCCGCTGGACATAAAAACAGAATGTAAGTCCAGGCAAAAATAGGGCATCCCAGCGAGTCAAAAACAGAATAAAAGACTCGGGAAAAAATAAGGGGGAAATCAAAAAAATGTACACCCGCTGAGTTGAAAAGCCACATTGGACAGCTCAGGCAAAAATGTGTATCCCGGTGGATTGAAAACCCAAAAGGGCGATCCACGCAAAATAAGGGAATAAGCGAACAACTGCATTCTGAATTCGTCTGTATCTCTTACAACATGGCAAGCTTCGAAAGGTTAAAGCATTGTTCAGAATTAGTCTTCTTCAAAAGGCAAGATGAGAAGAACGTCAAGATCATACGAGTCATAGAAAAAGGGAAGCACTAAAGCGTCGTCAACATTGCTAGCACCCTCTTGTTTCTCAATTTTGTAACAATCTCCTCATTTCAGGGGATCTGTTTCTTTGACTGTACTTGCCAATTCAGGGCACACAAATTAATAAAATCAGGATTTTCAGTCACATCTTGTCTTGTACATTTTATTTCATTTGCAAAAATGTCCGATATCGTTTGATATAATGTTTGCATAAAAACAGATGTGCCTTTCTAATCACATGCTTACAGGAAATATATTACTCCCGGGAGTGTCTAAACTCCTATGATGGAATTCAGTAAGGGATACCTCGGGGTACTTGTGCATTTATTTGTCATGACAGGATTGCAGGTATTCAGAGCGCAACGTGGGGCATGAAAGATCTTTTTTCCCCAGCAAAGTTGCTAAATTATCATTTCTCCAACACATTTTCTTCAGAGCAGCATCCGAAGTTGCTCATATCCCCAGCTGATTTGTCAAGTACCATCCTCAGCAGGATCCTACAGAAATCTCCGGGAAGATCATTCAGTGATCTTTTTCTTCCCCAGCCGAGTGCTAGACAGGGAACCATCCCCCCACAGAGCTCCAGCCTTTCCCGAAAGAGCAATGCCTGAAGCTCTTACACAACAAAGTGACGGAAACTTCCTCATCCCCAACTGGGTATCTCCTTACTGGATAGATCTATCAGTGATCTATTTCCCCAAGCAGGACCATATATCTTATCAGATCTACCAATGATCTTCCCCAGCTGGGATATCCTTCCAAGCAGATCAGCCAGAGATCTCCACAACGGCGGGATCCGAATCCCGGATCGGTTTCTTTTGCATAATCATAACATTTGCATCATTTTTCCCCACAGAGCGTAGCATTCCGTCTAATAGGGAGTGTTACGGAAAAAATCAAACATACTGCACAATCACAAGTCAGGTTCGAACCCGTCACCTGTAAATGCCAACATTCCATCAGCAATGTATATATAGACTCACAGTCTCCGTAGAAAGCCAAAGCATCCCTTTGCACCCCTAAATACAGATACATGCTTTTTTGACACCCATCTGTGTCATCTTTCCCCAGTAAAGTCGCCAGAACACTCTCTACAAACAGATACTTATACATAATCTGTTCTTCTCGACACTCGTCCGTGTCATCTCACATTTCCCCAGCAGAAAGCCAAAGTGTCCCCTTTGCACTCACAAATACATGTTCATATTATCACCTGCAGATATATCTATACACTCTCTGGACACTCGTCCATGTCACCACTCCCCAGCAGGTTTTCCAAACACTTGTTTATAATACATTTCTCTTGACACTCGTCTGTGTCATCCTACCCCCACAGATCGCCAGAATATTTTTACACTTATAAGTTCATAACTTACACACTTTCTCTTCTGACACCTGTTCGTGTCACGCTCTCCACAGCAAGTTGAACACTCGTCTGTGTCTCACTCATGCTTATTTTTACTCATACAGCTACTCGTCTGTATCTTGTATACACACTTTTTCCCCTCAGATTCAACACTCGTCCGTGTTCTTTGTTAACCAGGTGGTACTCGTCCGTATCATCATCTCTGAACATGCGTCAGCGTTTGTTTCTACCGATACTCGTCCGTATCGTAGTCTTAAGGATGCTCGTCCGCATCTTTAATCTATACACAATGTCAAACACTTATACCTTTAATTTATTGGATTTAAACACTCGTCCATATTTACTATTCCCCAGCAAAGTCTTCAGCAAAATTTCTTTTCTATCTGACATTCGTCCTATGTCATGATACTTTTGGCGGCCGTACCCTGCCAGGTGATCGTCCTTCACCTTTTGATGACCGTCCCTCATCATTCCCCCAGCTGAGTCTCCATTATTGGAAACCCTTTTCTATCCGACATTCGTCCTATGTCGTGATATTTTAGCAGCCGTCCCCTGCTAGGTGATCGTCCTTCACCTTTTTGATGATCGTCCTTCATCATTTTATCCGATGGCCGTCCCCATCGTTGATCTTGTTATCTGACATTCGTCATACGTCATGATAAACCCCTAGAGCAGCCGTACCCTGCTAGGTGATCGTCCTTAACCTCCTGATGATCGTCCTTCATCATGCTTATCTGATGGCCGTCCCCATCGTCGACCTTTTCTATCCGACATTCGTCCTATGTCGAGATACTTTCGGCAGCCGTACCCTGCCAGGTGATCGTCCTTCACCTTGGATGACCGTCCCTCATCCTTATCCCCAACAGAGCAGCCGTCCCCTACTAGGTGATCATCCTTCACCTTTGATGACCGTACTTCATCATTTATTTCATTTATACTTTACAAACCTGATGGTCGTCCCCATCATTGTCATTACCTTTAATACCCATGTAATCTTGTTTCTTTGCTTGATGGTCGTCCCCATCATGATCCCTCTATTTCCCCAGCATGTCGGCCGTCCCCGTCATTGCTTTATCCCCAGCGGTCGTCCTCTGCTCGATGGTCGTCCTCCATCGCCCGCACTTTATAATCATACTTTACTTCCTTTTACAATCTATATCCCTTTTCTTCCTCTCCTCAGTGAGTGCAAATTTTGGACTGTCTTTGGATTCAACCACAAGTTATCTTGCTTGTCTGTTAAGCCCGTCACTTACATCCTGCACAACTAACTCATGCTTGAATAGGGGCAGCTGTAAACACCCCAAATTTTCTCTCACTAAGTTCACACCATGGCTTGTGATCTTTCATGTTTGCATTAGTTCAATCATCATATCATGTGGCATTTTTGCTTCACTGCATTAGTTCAAGTTCATCTGCATCTAGGGTTTGTGATCTGAGCAATCCAAGATCCATCTGACAAAGGCCACCAATCATTCCAAGAGAGTCCATGTATGTTCAATCATCATATTTTATCCTCCAAATATCAATGAAGTCAAAGAATCACAAGAACTGGCAAAGCATGGAAGAAGAGCTAGGGTTTAACTGCACAAATGACCTAAAATTAGGGTTTTGGTTTCAGAGGCCATAACTCCATTTTTTTGGTCATTCTTGTTTCTATTGGTCTTAATATGTTATAAGGATCATACATACCAAGTTTGATGGAATAATTCATTGTGGAAGTCATCTGATCACTGGGTAGCTTCTTGAGCAAGTAAGAGCCAAATCAAGGCATCTGAGGCCCCCAACATGGAATCAAAGTGGATTTTTCATCAAATTGAAGTTATATGGTCTTTATTTGATCATTGAAGTGCTTAGAAGTTCACAAATTTGAAGAAAAGTGGGCTAAACCAAAAGTTGCCAAAAATGGAAATGACTTGTAATGTAAACTTTCCATTTTGGGAAAGTTTTTCAACCTCCTCTTTCTCAACCAAAAATGCTTCAAATGAAAAATTGTTGGTCATGAAAGTTGTAGATTGGATCATTCCCTTTTCAAAAAGTACAAGAGGGATTTTTTGCAAATTCAAGTTCTAAACACTTTCAAGACCTCTAAGTGACTTCTTTGCATCATTACAACATATTGCAACTCATCAAAATCAGAATTGCACAAAATTCACAAAGGTTCATGCCTTGGATCACAAGCTTCCATAAGCCATTTTCCATAAAATTCAAAAAAAAGGGAATTCTTGCAAGAATGGTTTCCAAGGGTTGGTATGACTTCTAATTGGTCTCAAAACATCATAACAACATCACATGATCCATTTTGCTGCAAATTGCCCAAGAATTCACAAGATTTCTTGCCTTGGTTCACAAGAAACTTCAAAGAGGGCAAAATGCAAAAACTATGCCATCTTGCTATCCAAGCCATCCAGCTGCCTTCTTTTGATCCTAGGGCTCACCATAAACCATGCTGAAGCAAGACACCCCATTGAACCACTTTTGTTCCAGCCCATGCTTATAGTACACATACTTTTGACTTTTTGCAAAACAAGCCATACCAATCAAGCTATGACATTACCAACTTTCTGACCAATCACAATACCTTATACTAATCAAAAGCAATCCAAAACACACCACACACAAGCCTGAACTCTCCCATAAGCCAGGATTCACCAAATTTGCCAAAAACTCCATTCCTTCGAAAGTCTCTGCCCATCCATCAAACCTCAAAGCAAACTTCACCATTCATTCAGAAATGCTTCATAGAGCATAAACCACCCTTCATTTTGCCCTGAAACCCCCTAAAACTCAAATACGATTTCTGGTGTAGCAGGAACAAAACCCTCAAACCAAGCCACACAAACTTGTTCTAAGCCTCACATCATCCTCAGGAGGTTCATAGGAGTGGACTTGCACCAAAGAAGGGTCCAGAAAGCCCAGAATCAGAAGGTTCAATCTCAGGTATACCTCAAGAACGTTTTTCCCAGAAACTTGTTTTTAAGTTCTTGAATGATTCTATGTGCTCCCCTGATCATGGGGATGTGATTGTTTTTGAAAATGGTTGAGAAACCAGGATGTATGCGTGTTCTGAAATTTTGTCCGTTTTTACGTTTTTGTTCGAATCATGATCATGATGCAAAATAAATGAATTTTGTTTGGGGATTTAGGTTCAGGGATGTTAGGGGATCATTTCTGGGGAAGAAATTTGGAGTTTAGAAGCTTGGGGAAGGATTTAGGGTTTGTGCTCACCGGAGAAGATGGTCGGAACACTATTCCGGTCACCTGAAAGTAATTTGCCCTAATCCACGTAATTAGCTGGGTTTGAATAATGGCCCTTAGATCCTAGGTTTACCGCGTGTACGAACGACCCAGATCATGTGTTTAAACCCTAATCCACCATTTATTTAATTAATTATGATTAATTAGTCAGGACAAATCCCAACCATTAAAAAACGCGCCAGTCAACCAAAAACCCCAGCTTTGAATCTGGAGCCTTGGATCAGCATACCTTTCCATTTATTTAATTTTTATTGCATTTTTCTTATTTATTTTTGTACGAATTATTAAAAATAGTAAAAAACATCAAAAAATTCTGAAATATTTTACCAAACATTTTATTAATTTTCAGAAACCAAAAATATTTTTATTTTTATTTTTTGCATTAAAAAAGTATTTTTAAATCATTTAAATGTTATTTTAAATTAGTTAATTGATTTTAATTAATTAAAAATACATTTAAGTATTTATAAATCCCCAAAAAAATCAGAGAACATTTTTAGACATTTAGAAACATTTACAAACTCACCACACAAATTTATTTTTGTGTTTGATCACACTTTGACATTTTCTCAATGAATTAGGGTTCTTAAATTTGTACATTTTTAACCCTAACTTCAAAAATTCATAACTTTTAAACCAAGTTGAGTTTGTGAATGATTCTTTTTGCATTGTTCTATGCATGACTTCTAGTTCCTAAAAACATTTTTGTTTCATTTTTTTGTTTCATTTTCAATTTTTTTGGAATTTTAAATTGAGAATCACCCTTAAAACCCTAGAAACTTCAAAATTTCATAACTCCTTCTAGGTTTAGCTTCTGACCTCCCCCTTTGGATGGTAACTTAGTATAGTTTTAGGGTTCCTTTGAGTGCACTTTCAATTTTTTATCTTATGATTTGCTTCTGTTTTTGAGTTTTGCATCTCACATGTTCATATAACCCTAATTTCTCATCTTCATTTGCATTCATCTTGTATATGCTTGCATCCATGAACTTGCCATGACATTTCTTGCATCCACATGACATATAAGACATCCTAGGATACATTAGAATCATGTTTGATCATTGCATCATCCATTTTCCATGATATGCTTTCATTTCATTCCATGTGCATTCATGAACTTTCATGTCTCCTTTCATGTTTCATTTGCATCCTCATTGCTTGTATGATCATTCACATCTCATGACATACATTTGCATCATCTTTTAGCATCATTTTCATCATGAACATGCTTCTGGTTTTGGTTTGCATCTTTGCATTTCTTTTCATTTTCATTTCATTTTCATTTCCTTTTACTAACTTTTCAGGTGGTAAGTGTTTTGAGAAGTGAATTTGCCTTCACTTCTCACAATCTCTTCTCATCTCTCTTATGCATCTTTGCTGAATTTTGTATGTGTATTAGATTGAGCTTGCTCATTCATGTTCCCTCCTCACCTTATTTCTTCAAGCAACTTATCTTCTTAAGTGAAGTAAGTTGACTTGCTTCTTTCTGCTTCTCCTCCTTTCATCCTTCATCTTCCTTGGTGGCCCTTCTTGAAGATCTCTTGCAAACCTCATAAACCCTAGGAATACCCAAGAATGATCACAATTAGGGTTTGATTAGTCCCCCCGTTAGTTTTACCTTTGTGTCATCTTTTGTGTCTTCTCTTCTCATCTCTTAATCAGGGACTAAACCTTAAAGGTTTTAAGGCTTTGTGATTAAGGTTATGCCTGCATCCTTATCTTAGGATGGAGTGTATAACTTTAATCCTAAGTGTTAAACCCTTAATGTGTTTAAATCCTTTAATTAATTCATCTAATAATCACTAAGATACCAAGCTTGTAACTTGGGCCTTGCATTAGGGTTCTAATTCTTCCTTAATTGGTTAAGAAGGATTAACCCTAGTGTTAATGGACAAGTCCTCCTCAAGTTTGTCTTACAAACTAGAAAATCCATTTCTTAATCTTATCATTAACTAAAATCCACTTTAATAAAGGTTTTGTTTTGCCATGAGGTTAATCCCTAATCATGGATTAAGTTGAGGAGCCTTTCTCAGCTTAAATGTTCTCATATATTATCCTTCTATTAGGATGATGTAATGAGTCCATTAAATCCTTGATTATGGCTTAAACTCATTACTTAACACTAAACAAAAACCCAAAAACATCTAAATAATCACAAGTAGGTTAATGATCTTAATTCTACACCATGGTAATTAAGTTTGAGGTGCTTACTTTATACTTAAGGTATCCTCATTACCCCTAATTAGAGGGAGGATGTGATGAGTTTACTAACCCTTGGTTTAGGCTTAAGCTCATTATCTTATGACAAACACCAAAAAGCAATAAAAGCTTGAAAACACCAAAAACAAACAATAATCGTCTCCTCCGGGATTCTTTTCTCACCCCACTCACTCATAAACGAGAACTTGCTTCTTCCGTCTAATGTAAGACAGTTTGCACCTGAGCCAGACAGGTCATACACTTGAGCATAGGCAAGTAAGCAGTTCACAAGTCCATTCACCTTTTAGTCTCTTTGAGTCGAACTACGGTGTTCTGACTTCCTCATTGCACGAGAGGATACGTAGGCATAACTTAACAGTTATCGAATAAAAGTCTCTGTATATTCCCCCTCTTCCAACATTATTCTTTAAGCCTCATAATCTTGAGCTTTGCACTCTTTCCTTACACTGACACTCCTTCATTTCACTTCACACTTCTTTTGCACTGCCACATGCATTCTTTTCCAGCCGTTGCACACAGATAGCACTGACACTACCCCTTTAAAATACAAATCTTTCAAGCGTGGATCCCATCGAGTACGATGGACAATCTAGGTGCTAATACCTTCCCAGGTTGTAGGCAACCCCCTTTCTCAGTTTCTCTGGTTTGCGACCATCTTATCCATTTCTTCCTAGGTTTATGCAGCATTATCTTTCCTTCGGGATAAAAATGCCTAGCTGGCGACTCTTTTCACTTCATTTCATTTCTCCCCTCGTCGACCGTTCGCGCTTGTACCGGGATGAAAATCTTTGGGAGCGACATGTCCCTAAGCATGGCGCAGGCCATGTCTCTAGAGGGAGCAATGCATGGCGCAGGCCATGCCTCTAGAGAGGGGCAATGGGTGGCGCAGGCCACCCTCTCTTTGGGGGAGGATTATTTTTTTAAACTTTTCATAATTAATGTCATTTTCTTAAATAAATTATATAATCCAAATTATGAATGATTTAATTAAACTTGTAGACTATTATCTAAATTAAAAAGGTGAGTTAGAATACTAGTATGAAAAATAAGTGGTACTGAGATTGTATAATTAATTTACCTGGAGTACGAACAATTTACCTGGAGTACGAACAATAGGAAACCAATTGAGTTTAGCAGAAAATGCAGGTTTACTAAATTAGCAGAATCAGCGGCAGTAGTATGAATTCCATATCAGATGACTTATAACAGAACATAGAAAACTTAAGTTGTGTAACGAAATCGTGTTAACCGCAGAAAGTTCGAAAACAATACCAATTAGTCGGTTTACCCGAATTAGGCGAAAATGGAGTTGCTCGGATTTTAACGAAATTTCTTAGGGTAAGTCGGGTAACTTAAGAGGTTGTTTTTATTGCGGTATTCTGTCGAAAATGTATAGTGCAGTCGTTTTATAATTACAGTTGAGTTTTTGTATGTTTCGATTTACGGAATAGTTCTGAAGTTGCTATATCAGAGGCTTCTATGCCAAAGTTGATTTCTAAGTTGCTTATGTCGTACAAATTGGTATGTGTTGTTCATGTTGCTATGTTGTATGTGTTGTAAAGTCCTATATGTCATGTAAATTCATATGCATTTTGTCGGAGCCGTTGCTCACACCACGTTGGCCTAAATTGGCAAATCAAGTTGAAAGTTGAAGGCTTATGCCTTGATGCCTCAATAACCTGGCAATTATTTAAGTTGGGAGTTTCACTCTGATTGGTACCGCATGCATAATTAGTCGAGTCACATTAAAGTTGCATTTTTCTATGAATTGTTTATGTTGATCTTCGATTGAAGTTGTGAACTGGTGTTTTTAGTTTATGATCCTTATTCACTGTATTGTTTTTCATATACTGCTTATAATTATCGTAACTCACCCCTTCTGTTGAATGTTGTCCTTATGTGACAACGTGCAGGTAATCCTGAGAAGTAGCCGGTTACTGTTGGTCGAGTCAGTGGTCAGTCGCTCTGATACGTAGCACTCGGGGGGATTGTCGCGTGTCTGCTTTGTTGATCTTTTATTATTGCTGAATTTTAATTAGTCGAAGAACTTAGAGTTGCTTAATTCTTATTTTAAAGTTGTTATTATGTTGTTTAAAGATGCTATGAATCAATTTATGAATCCGCTGCGTAATATTTTATGAAGATGAACTATTGGAGTGAATGACGTTGTTTATGTTGAATTTACGAAAATGTGCTATGTATTTAGTATGATTTCCTTAAATTGGAAACTGTTTAAAGTTGAATATGTGATATCCCGTTTTGTAGAAAATATTTACGAACTCTGTTTTTCTTTATATTTTGCGGGTAGAAAATTGGGTATTACATTAGTGGTATCAGAGCAGGTCGGTCTGTCCGGCCAGTTGTCGAGTCTTAATTGTCTAACAATCGTGTATTGTTACTATTCTAACTTTTGGTTATGTTGTAGTGATAAGTTGAGATGGCTGGAAGAAATGACGCTGCGATGGCTGCTGCAATGCAAGCGATGACACAACCTGTGCAGAACTTGCTAAATGCTGGTGAAGATGCTGGATCACGTAGCTTGGCGACTTTTCAAAGAGAGAATCTGCCGGTGTTCAAAGGAAAGCATGATCCAAATGCAACTTTGGGATGGCTGAAAGAGATCGAGAGAATCTTCCGTGTTATGGATTGCACTCCAGCACAGAAGGTTCGGTATGGTACTCACATGCTAGCAGTCGAAGCTGATGACTAGTGGCTAGAGACTAGTGAGAGGTTGACCACTGCAGGTGAATTCATTACTTGGGATGTATTCCGTAGGGAATTTATGAGAAAGTATTATCCGGAAGATGTCCGTGGCAAGAAAGAGATTGGGTTCCTTGAGCTGAAGCAATGAAACATGTCTGTCACAGATTATGCTGCAAATTTGTGGAGCTGTCCAAATTTTATCCTCATTATACTGGTGCTGGCGCTGAATTTTCAAAGTGCATCAAGTTTGAAAACGGGTTTCGCTCTGAAATTAAGAAGGCTGTTGGGTATCAGAAGATACACGTTTTTTCTGAATTGGTTGATAGTTGCAGGATATTTGAAGAGGACAACAATGCTCATTACAAGGTTGTTATTGATCGCAGAGGCAAGCAACATCAGAACCATGGCAAGCCGTATAATGCTCCAGTTGGAAAAGGGAAACAGAAAGCTGCTCCGGCTCAGAGAACTAGTGGGGGAGGTACTCCTATTGGTATAGTTTGTTTCAAATGTCGTCAGGCTGGTCATAAGAGTAATGTATGCACTGCTGAAGTAAAGAGGTGTTTTTGCTGTGGTAAGACTGGGCATGCAATAACTGATTGCAAGCACAAGGAAATGATTTGTTTTAATTGTGGTGAAAAAGGGAATATTGGTAGCCAGTGTCAGAAGCCAAAGAAAACTCAGACTGGAAAGGTGTTCGCGTTAACCGGAACTCAAACCGCTAACGAGGACAGACTTATCAGAGGTACATGTTTCATAAATAGTATTCCTTTAATTACTATTATTGATACCGGTGCTACACACTGTTTTATTTATGCTAACTGTGCTCAAAGACTGGGTTTAAAATTGTCCGCTATGAATGGTGAATTGATTGTTGAGATTCCAGCTAAGGGATTAGTAACTACTTCTTTGGTATGTTTAAAGTGTGCTTTGTCGATCTTCGATAAAGATTTCTATGTTTATTTAGTGTGTTTGCCGTTGACTGGGATGGATGTAATTCTTGGTATGAACTGGTTAGAGTATAACTATGTTCATATAAATTGTTATCATAAGTCTGTGAGGTTTTCTACTCCTGAAGAGGAAGGAGTTGGTTTGTTATCTTTCAGAGAATTACAACAATTGATGAAAGAAGAAGTTCAAATGTTTTCTTTGATGGCAACTTTGTCGGTTGAGAGTAAAGCTAAGATTGATGAATTATTAGTAGTGAAAGAATTCCCTGAAGTTTTTCCTGATGAGATTCCTAGTGTGCCGCCAGAAAGGGAAGTTGAATTTGCTATTGATCTGGTACCTGGTACTAGGCCTGTTTCGATGGCACCGTATAGAATGTCAGCATCCAAATTGTCTGAATTAAAGAAGCAATTGGAGGACTTACTTGAGAAAAAGTTTATAAGACCAAGTGTATCACCGTGGGGAGCTCTAGTGTTGCTAGTAAAGAAGAAAGATGGTAGTATGAGGCTTTGTGTTGATTATAGACAACTGAATAAAGTGACGATCAAGAATAAGTATCCACTCCTGAGAATAGATGATTTGATGGATCAGTTAGTGGGTGCTTGTGTGTTCAGTAAAATTGATTTGAGATCGGGTTATCATCAGATCAAGGTGAAAGATAAAGATATTCAGAAGACAGCGTTCAGAACACGGTATGGACATTATGAGTATTCTGTGATGCCTTTCGGTGTGACTAATGCACCGGGAGTATTTATGGAATACATGAATCGTATTTTTCATACTTATCTGGACCATTTTGTAGTAGTATTTATTGATGATATTTTGATTTACTCTAAGTCAGAAGAAGAGCATAGGGAACATTTAAGATCAGTGTTAGATGTTTTGAAAGATAAGAAATTGTATGCGAAGCTGTCCAAGTGTGAGTTTTGGTTAAGAGAAGTCAGTTTTCTTGGCCATGTAATTTCAGGAAAAGGTATTGCTGTGGATCCTTCAAAGGTAGAAGCTATATTGCAATGGGAGACTCCGAGGTCGGCTACCGAGATTAGAAGCTTTTTGGGATTAGCTGGATATTATAGAAGGTTTATTGAAGGATTTTCTAAGTTAGCACTTCCGTTAACAAGATTAACTTGTAAAAGTAAAGCTTTTGTATGGGATGTTCAGTGCGAAGAGAGTTTTAATGAATTGAAAAAGAGATTGACGTCAGCGCCGGTTTTGACTTTGCCAAATCCAGAGGAACCGTTTGTAATTTACTGTGACGCTTCATTGATGGGTTTAGGAGGTGTGCTTATGCAAAATAATAAAGTAATTGCTTATGCGTCACGACAGTTGAGAATTCATGAAAATAACTATCCTACGCATGACCTTGAACTTGCTGCTGTTGTGTTTGTGTTGAAAATCTGGAGGCATTATCTCTATGGTTCCAAATTCGAGGTTTTCAATGATCATAAAAGTTTAAAGTATTTATTTGATCAGAAAGAGCTGAATATGAGACAACATAGGTGGTTAGAGTTGCTTAAGGATTATGATTTTGGTTTGAATTATCATTCAGGTAAAGCAAATGTTGTGGCCGATGCTTTAAGTAGAAAGACTTTGCATATGTCGGCAATGATGATTAAGGAGTTGGAGTTAATTGAACAATTTCGTGATATGAGTTTGGTTTGCAAAGTGACCCCACAGAGTGTAATGTTAGGAATGCTAAAGATTAATAATGATTTTATGGATAGCATCCGAGAGGCGCAGAAGTTGGATGTGAAATTAGTGGATATCATTAATCGTTGTGATCAATTAGAGAAGGGTGACTTTAAGATTGATGCGAGAGGTGTGTTGAGATTAGGTGAAATAATTTGTATTCCTGATGATACAGATATGAAAAGAAGTATTCTGGAAGAGGGTCATAGAAGCAGCTTGAGTATTCATCCTAGAGCAACTAAAATGTATCAAGATTTAAAGAAAATATTTTGGTGGCCCGGAATGAAAGAAGACGTGGCTCGTTTTGTGTAAGCATGCTTAACATGTCAGAAGTCAAAGATTGAGCACCAGAAGCCGGCTGGGTTGATGCAACCGTTGGAAGTTCCAGAATGGAAATGGGATAGTATTTCTATGGACTTTATAACGGGGTTGCCTGTTACTTTAAGAGGGCATGATTCGATTTGGGTAATCGTTGATAGGCTTACGAAGTCGGCTCACTTCATACCTATTAACATCACTTACCCAATTGGGAAGTTGGCAGAGATTTAGATCCGAGTAATTGTAAAGCTGCATGGTGTTCCTCTGTGTATTGTGTCAGATAGAGATCCGAGGTTTACGTCGGAATTTTGGAAAAGTCTGCAAGATTCGTTGGGTTCTAAGTTGAGATTGAGTTCGGCATATCATCCACAAACTGATGGCCAAACTGAGAGAACTATTCAGTCATTAGAGGATTTGTTGAGAGCTTGTGTTCTTGAGCAAGGAGGTTCGTGGGACACTTATCTTCCGTTGATTGAGTTCACATATAATAATAGTTACCATTCTAGTATCGGAATGGCTCCTTTTGAAGCACTGTATGGTCGTAGGTGTAGAACTCCGCTGTGTTGGCATGAATCTGGTGAAAGTGTGGTAATTGGACCAGAATTAGTTCGAGAAACTACCGAGAAAGTGAAGTTCATCCGAGAGAAGATGAAAGCTTCTCAGAGTAGACATAAGAGTTACCATGATAAGTGAAGGAAGGATTTAGAATTTCAAGCTGGTGACCATGTGTTTTTGAGAGTCACGCCTGTGACCGGTGTTGGGAGGGCTTTGAAGTCTAAAAAGCTCACTCCTCGCTTCATTGGCCCGTATCAAATCTTGGAATGGATTGGAAAAGTTGCTTATCAGATGGCGTTGCCGCCAAATCTTTTGAATTTGCACGATGTATTCCATGTGTCGCAACTTCGGAAGTATATTCCAGATCCATCTCATGTGGTTAGTATGGACAATGTGCAAGTGCGGGATAATATCACTGTGGAGACAAAGCATGTACGAGTTGAGGATCGTGAAATTAAGACTCTTCGAGGAAAAGAGATCGTGTTGGTCAAAGTCGTTTGGTTGGGAGCTACTGGCGAAAGCATGACCTGGGAATTGGAGAGCAAGATGCGAGACTCCTATCCTGAGCTGTTTGAAACAGGTAAATTTTCGAGGACGAAAATATTTTAAGTAGGGGAGAGTTGTAACGCCCAAATAATTATTTATTATTTTATTATTTAAGTATTTATTGTTGTTAGTCGGTATATTTAATGTTGTGGTTGATTTAATCGATAAGTCGGAAATTTAGTCGAAAGTCGTAGAAAATATTATAAGAAATAATAATATAGTTGTTGTGTTATTTGAGTAAGTGGGCTTAATATCGTGTGCGAATTAGTAAAATAGGGGGTGTTATGTTTAGGCCCATTAGAAATTATAATATTTAGTTAATTTAATAAAAAGAAATAAATATAAAATATAGAAAGAAAAAGAAAGAAACAGAAGTTGGAAAATAAGGCAGTAGAAGAGGAATTGGGAACTGCTGTACGAGCGTGAGAGAAAGTGAAGCGATTTTCGGAATCCGATCGTAAGAGCAACCTTCAATCCAATCTAAGGTAAGGGTGGATTCGATTATTATAATCGGGTATGAATTTCGACACTATGATTGGGTATTTAGGTTTGGGGTTGATTTTGTTAATATTGATACTATGTAGAAAATCCGTATATTATGAGTTAGAATGTTTGATTATAAAATTAGTTGTTCAGATTGTTGAAATTGTGGATTGAAAAGTGGTTCGATTATGTTGTTGGTTGCTACTGTTACTGGGTTGTTTTATTTCTGGAAATTTTGGATTTTGGGGACGATGAACAGAGAACCGGTAGAAAAAAAAATTTAAATAGTCGGTAAAAAACTCACGGCGCAGGCCATGAGGTATTATATAATACAACATGTATTATATATAATACATGACGCAAACCATGAATATTATATATAATACATGAAGTATTATTTATAATACAACATGTATTATATATAATACATGGCGCAGGCCATGCGTATTATATATAATACATGAAGTATTATATTAATACAAAGTGGGGGGGGGGGGGGGGGAGCACAATACATGGCGCATGCCATGTGATTGTGTCCCTAAGCATGGCGCAGGCCATGTCTCTAGAGGGAGCAATGCATGGCGCAGGCCATGCCTCTAGAGAGGGGCAATGGGTGGCGCAGGCCACCCTCTCATTGGGGGAGGATTATTTTTTTAAGCTTTTCATAATTAATGTCATTTTCTTAAATAAATTATATAATCCAAATCATGAATGATTTAATTAATCTTGTAGACTATTATCTAAATTAAAAAGGTGAGTTAGAATACTAGTATAAAAAATAAGTGGTACTGAGATTGTATAATTAATTTACCTGGAGTACGAACAATTTACCTGGAGTACGAACAGTAGGAAACCAATTGAGTTTAGCAGAAAATGCAGGTTTACTAAATTAGCAGAATCAGCGGCAGTAGTATGAATTCCATATCAGATGACTTATAACAGAACATAGAAAACTTAAGTTGTGTAACGAAATCGTGTTAACCGCAGAAAGTTCTAAAACAGTACCAATTAGTCGGTTTAGCCGAATTAGGCGAAAATGGAGTTACTCAGATTTTAACGAAATTTCTTAGGGTAAGTCGGGTAACTTAAGAGTTGGTTTTTATTGCGGTATTCTGTCGAAAATGTATAGTGTAGTCGTTTTATAATTACAGTTGAGTTTTTGTATGTTCCGATTTACGGAATAGTTCTGAAGTTGCTATATCAGAGGCTTCTATGCCAAAGTTGATTTCTAAGTTGCTTATGTCGTACAAATTGGTATGTGTTGTTCATGTTGCTATGTTGTATGCGTTGTAAAGTCCTATATGTCATGTAAATTCATATGCATTTTGTCGGAGCCGTTGCTCACACCACGTTGGCCTGAATGTGCAAATCAAGTTGAAAGTTGAAGGCTTATGCCTTGATGCCTCAATAACCTGGCAATTATCTAAGTTGGGAGTTTCACTCTGATTGGTACCACATGCATAATTAGTCGAGTCGCATTAAAGTTGCATTTTTCTATGAATTGTTTATGTTGATGTTCGATTGAAGTTGTGAACTGGTGTTTTTAGTTTATGATCCTTATTCACTGTATTGTTTTTCATATACTGCTTATAATTATCGTAACTCACCCCTTCTGTTGAATGTTGTCCTTATGTGACAACGTGCAAGTAATCATGAGAAGTAGTCGATTACTGTTGGTCGAGTCAGTGGTCAGTCGCTCTGATACGTAGCACTCGGGGGGATTGTCGCGTGTCTGCTTTGTTGATCTTTTATTATTGCTGAATTTTAATTAGTCGAAGAACTTAGAGTTGCTTAATTCTTATTTTAAAGTTGTTATTATGTTGTTTAAAGATGCTATGAATCAATTTATGAATCCGCCGCGTAATATTTTATGAAGATGAACTATTGGAGTGAATAACGTTGTTTATGTTGAATTTAAGAAAATGTGCTATGTATTTAGTATGATTTCCTTAAATTGGAAACTGTTTAAAGTTGAATATGTGATATCCCGTTTTATAGAAAAAATTTACGAACTCTATTTTTCTTTATATAAAGTTAGTGATAATGAAAGTGATGATTTACAAAGTGGGTGTGAAAGTGATGATACTAGTGATGTTGTTAGGAAAAAGTACCCTATTTTTAAATTACAGAAAGACATGTCGAAATTCAAATGGGAGGTTGGGATGTATTTCACAACCAAGGCTGATTTCAAAGAAGCTATAGCATTATATGCAGTGCAATCTGGCAGGGGTCTTAGGTACATTAAGAATGACAAGGTAAGGGTGAGGGTTAGATGCAAGGAAGGATGTGATTGGGAAGCCTACTATGCAAAGTTACCTAATGAGGATTCTTGGCAACTAAGGAAGATCATAGACAACCATAGTTGTAGTAGAGAGTACAATGTAAAGCTGATGAGTACAAAATGTTTAAGTAAGAGGCTACAAAATTAAGTGAAATCAAATCCAAGATTGAAGCTTAGGGACATAAAGGAAAAGGCACAAAAAAAATGGAATGTAGGTGTTAGCAAGCAAAAGGCCACAAGAGAAAGATTTTCTGCTAGAGACATGGCAGATGGTTCTTTTCTTGGGGACTATACAAGGATCTATGACTATTGCCATGAACTTTTGAGATCTAACCCAGGTTCTACTATGAAAGTCTATATAGACATTTCATTGGGCTAGATGATTGTTTTTTGAAAGGGTTGCGTGGAGGGCAAATCTTGGCAGCAATTGGTAGAGATCCAAATGATCAAATGCTACCAATAGCATTTTCTGTGGTTGAAAGTGAAAATAAAGATAGTTGGACTTGGTTCTTGGAGCTTCTTATTGATGATCTAGGTGGGAGAGAAAAGTGTCTCACATACACCTATATATCTGATCAATAAAAGGTAAATATGGTCTAAGTTATATTTTCTAAGTTATGTTTACTTATAGGTACTTATGTTATTTGTACTAACTTATGTTATTTTTGTTGCACTAAGGGTTTATTACCTGCCATGGATGAGTTGCTACCTGGATTTGAGCAAAGATTTTGTGTCAGACATATTTATAATAATTTCAGAAAAAGATATCCAGGCAAGAAACTCAAGGAAATTATCTGGAAAGCTGCAAAGTCCACATATTACCAAGCTTGGGAAAGATAGATGAAAGGGATGAAGGAAATCAATGTGGAAGCATACAAGCACATGATCACCACTCCACCAAGATATTGGAGCAGATCATATTTCAAGACTCATAACAAATGTGATGCAGTCCTCAACAATATGTCCGAGGCATTCAATAATGTTATTCTGGATTCAAGAGCAAAACCACTAATTACTATGGTGGAAGAAATAAGGATATATATGATGGAGAGATGGGAAACAAATAGGATGAGGTTTCAGAATCTGGCTGATGGGGAAGTCCTACCAAACATAAGAAAGAAAGTTGAAAAAACAAGCTCTTACACCAACCTTTGGATTGTCAGGTATATGAATTGTTATATATGTATTATTCTGTGCTTATAGTGGATTCAATTCTGTTTTGTTGCTTATAGTAGATTAATAGTAATTGGTATATGAATTCAATTTTGTTTTGTGCTTATAGTAGATTAATAGTGAATTCAATTCTGTTTTGTTGCTTATAGTAGATTAATAGTAATTGGTATATGAATTCAATTCTGTTTTGTACTTATAGTAGACTAATAGTGAATTCAATTATGTTTTGTGCTTATAGGATGGCTTCTAAACATATTTTTGAGGTGAGGCATCTAGAAAACCAAGCAGATAAATTCACTATAGACCTTAAGGAGCAAAGCTGTTCATGTAGAAGATGGGAGCTGACAGGGCTACCTTGTGTGCATGCCTTGTCAGCTATGAAGAGTAGAAACTACAACATTGTTGACTACATTCCAGAATATTATAGAAAGGAGAGATACTTGGAGGTCTATCAATTTGTGATTTTTCCAGTTAATGGTTTTAATTTGTGGGCCAGAACTGAATATCCAGATGTGCAACCTCCTAAGTATAGGAAGATGCCTGGAAGGCCAAAGAAAAGAAGAAATTTAGAGCAAGGTGAGATTGATGCTTCAGACAAAAAGATGAGAAGGACTGGGTTTAGTGTTAGGTGTAGCAGGTGCAAAAAAGCAGGTCATAATAAACTGACCTGCAAGGACCACACCAGTCAACAGGTATCACAAGGCCAGCCATCTGAAGCATCTGTTCAGCAACCATCACATGTGCAATCTCAGCAGGCTGCATAATCTCAGCATGCTTCACAATCTCAGCAGACTTCACAATCTCAACAGCCATCACAAGTTCAATCTTAGCAGCCATCACAAGTTCAATCTCAGCAGCCATCACAAGTTCAACCTCAGCAGAATTCAAGGAAGACCAAGCAAGATCAAGGAAGGCCAAACAAGTTATCTTTCAGAAGGCCAACTAAGCCTTTCATGCCCCCAGGCCCAACCACCAGGATGAGTGCAGCCAAGACTGCTGTAGGCCCAACAACAAGGAGAAGTACACCAACAAAGAGATCAACCAAGACTTGGAAACTTTAGGAAAATGCATTTTGTTTGGACTGCTGTATTTTGTTTAGTTGTATTAGACTATGTCAATGTTAAGACAATTCTGTCAATGTTATGTGTTTTGTTGTATTAGACTATGTTATGTGTTAAGACATATGGTACTGCTAACATTATGGTTCTGTCAATGTAACAATTCTGTTTTGTCAATTCTGATAAGCAATTATGTCAATTATGTTTGGTTCTGTCAATGTAACAATTCTGTTTTATCAATTCTGATAAGCAATTATTTCAATTCTGTCAATTATGTTTAGCTGATAACAAATGCTAACATTATGGTATTGTCAACATAACAATAGCAAGTAACATTGATCACAAATAATCCATTACAAATGTCAAATTGGTACTGTCAACTACAATGACAACAAATCGATTCAACAACAACAACATCCTAAAGCATTCTAAAAACAGTGAGAACAAATTGATTCAACAACATCCTAAAGCATTCTAAAAACAACTACAACAAGGCCTATGGACAACATCAATTTCCAGAATTTTATCAACTTCATGACCTTCTTCATGTCATTTTCCATTTTGCTTATTTGTTTCCCATATTCTTCAATAGTCACTTGAGCCTTTTCCACTGACTTTGAGAGCTTCTCAATTATATCCATCAAATATTGCTCCTTCTCATCTCCAACCTCTTCAAAATACCATCCAAAGTACCCACAACCAGCATTGCTTGATCCCTGCAAAATACCATCTTCAACATCAACCATTTTAAAACACAAATACATCTACTGATTTTAAACAAACATACATATGACATACCTTAAAATTAGGACATCCCCAAAAATGTTTCCCATAGTTCTTGAATGTTGTGGCCATACGAAGAACAACTAAATCCCCACAGTGACATATAGGTTTTCAAGTTGTGCTTGTGTTGACATTCGATCCTTCCTTCGAAGAACACCCACCATAACCGTGTTTTGCTTTCATCACCGGCGTTGGCGTCGACCCACTGGATTTTATCTTCGTGGCTCTATGATTTTACTATTTCTTGAATCAATTTGGGGATGAAAAGAAATTTTCGAAGAACCCTAGAAAATCATGACACTATTTGGGGATGAAGAATCTCAGTTTAAAGGAGGAAGAAGAAGCCATGTCAGCTGCCACATATACAAAAGTTAACGTCTGTTTGGGGGTAGTGGACAGAAAGGATCTATTTGGTACAATTTAACAAATTAAAGGACATTTTTGTCATTTTTTAGAGATAAGAGACCATATTGGACCCAGTGATGGAGTTAAAGGACTATTTTGAGTATTTTACCATATATTAATTATGTTCACAAATATTTATTAGTTTTTATAAATAAAAATGGAATTACAACCTCTACTAACCCATAGTTGTTATTTATATAAGAAAGTTTACCTTTTAAATACTTAATATATCTAGATTGTACAAAGATACCTATATTTATTATTTATAAATTTAAAAAGAAAATTAACAAATTTAATATATTTTTATGTTGAAAAAGTATTTATGAATATCTACAAATTGTTTATATTAATGTATAAATATAAATAAACTAGCCGTCTACCCGTGTGATGAACAGTAAATTTTATTAAATTAATATTAAGTATATATCTAAAAATATATTTAATTATTTCATATTGATTGTGTTTTATTATAAAATATAAATAATAATCTAGATTAAATGAAAAAATAAAAAATATTTATTTTTAATATAATTAAAAAATGCAAAGTATTATAAAAAACCAATGTGTTTATAAACAAAAATTTCATATACTAATCTATTTTATACAAATGAACTTATCTTATATAAGTAAATTATTGAATCTCAAATTAAAAATGAATAGAATTTAATAAACTATAATAAACAAAAAGAAAAGAAAAAAAGAATAGTAATTAAATGAAAATAAAACATAATTATGAAATAGAAATAAATAAAGAAAAAAAATAATTAATATAATAATTTAAAATTAATAAACAACATTGAAATTAATAGAGCTTCAAAATCAATACTAAAAATTAATACAGTAAATAATTTAAAAATATTAAAAGTTGCTATGAATATTAATTAACCCAATAATCTCAAATAATGAGTTAGTAGAGGTGGTTAAAATTCAAATTGCACATAAAATTAAGATATAATTCACTATATATATTATTTTGATAAAAAAAATTCACTATATATTATTTAATTGCCAATAATTTTTTTACATTATTTAGTTTTTAGCGATATTAAAATGTCACAAGAGTGTTGAAATTACACCTAAAAATAGAATAAAAGTAATATTTACTTATTGTCAATAAATTTTTGATATTTAATATTTTAAGAAATATGAGACAGTTAACTATATATTATTTTGATAAAAAAATTCACTATATATTATTTAATTGTCAATAATTTCTTTTACATTATTTAATTTTTAGTGATATTAAAATGTCACAAGAGTGTTGAAATTACACCTAAAAATAGAATGAAGGCAATGCTTACTTATTGTCAATAAATTTTGACATTTAATATTTTAAGAAATATGAGACAGTTCATGGTTGCATATATTTATTATATTTACAAATATTTATTAATATCATATTTAATTTTTTTTACTGTTTGAATTAAATATAATAATCTATAAATAAAAATGAAATAACCACCTCTACTAACCCATAGTTGTTATTTATATAAGAAAGTTTACCTTTTAAATACGTAATATATCTAGATTGTACAAAAATACCTATATTTATTATTTAAAATTTGAAAAAAAAAATAACAAATGTAATTTCTTTTTATGATGAAAAAGTATTTATAAATATCTACAAATTGTTTATATTAATGTATAAATATAAACAAATAGCCGTCTACCCATATGATGCACGATAAATTTTATTAAATTACTATTAATTATATATCTAAAAATATACTTAATTATTTCATATTGATTGTGTTTTACTATAAAATATAAATAATCTAATAATTTATATTTAATGAATAAAATAAAATATAATTATTTTTAATATAATTAAAAAATTCAAAGTATTTATAAAATATCAATGTGTTTATAAACAAAAATTTCATATACTAATCTATTTTATACAAATTAACTTATCTTATATAAGTAATTATTGAATCTAAAATAAAAGATGAATAAAATTGAATAAACTATAATAAACAAAAAGAAAAGAAAAAAAGAATAGTAATTAAATGAAAATAAAACATAATTAAGAAATAGAAATAAAAAAAGAAAATAAATAATTAATATAATAATTTTAAATTAATAAATAACATTAAAATTAATAGAGCTTAAAAATCAATACTAAAAATTAATACAGTAAATAATTTAAAAATATTAAAAGTTATAAATATGAATTAACCCAATAATCTTAAATAATGGGTTAGTAGGAGTGGTTAAAATTCAAATTGCACGTAAAATTAAGGTATAATTCACTATATATTATTTTGATAAAAAAATCACTATATATTATTTAATTGCTAATAAATTTTTTTATATTATTTAATTTTTACCGATATTAAAATGTCATAAGATTGTTGAAATTATACTTAAAAATAGAATGAAAGTAATGTTTACTTATTCTGAATAATTTTTTGGCATTTAATATTTTAAGAAATATGAGAGAGTTCACTGTATATTATTTTGATAAAAAAATTCACTATATATTATTTAATTGTCAATAATTTTTTTTACATTATTTAATTTTTACCGATATTAAAATGTCATAAGAGTGTTGAAATTACATCTAAAAATAGAATGAAGGTAATGTTTACTTATTGTCAATAAATTTTTGGCATTTAATATTTTAAGAAATATGAGATAGTTCATAGTTGAACATATTTATTATGTTCACAAATATTTATTAATATCATTTTTTATTGTTTGAATTAAATATAACAATCTATAAATAAAATTGGAATAACCACCTTTACTAACCCATAGTTGTTATTTATATAAGAAAGTTTACCTTTTTAATACGTAATATATCTAGATTGTACAAAGATACATATACTTATTATTTATAAATTTAAAAAGAAAATTAACAAATGTAATATATTTTTATGATGAAACATTATTTATAAATATCTACAATTGTTTATATTAATGTAAAAATATAAAATATCTAAATTGTTTGAAGAAATAATTTAAAAATATTAAAAGTTGCTATAAATATGAATTAACTCAATAATCTTAAATAATTGGTGTTATTCCATTTTTATTTATATATGGTTATATTTAATTCAAACTATAAAAAAAACCTAAATATGATATTGATAAATATTTGTAAACATAATAAATATATCCAAGCAGAACTGTCTAATATTTCTTAAAATATTAAATGCCAAAAATTTATTGACAATAAGTAAACATTACCTTCGTTCTATTTTTAGGTGTAATTTCAACACTCTTGTGGTATTTTAATATCGGTAAAAATTAAATAATGTAAAAATATGTTTGACAATTAAATAATATATAGTTAATTTTTTTATCAAAATAATATATAATAAATTATATCTTAATTTTATGTGCAATTTTACCATTTATGAAAATATATAAATAAGAAGAAAAATTAAACAGTAACAACAATATATCAACATTGTACAAAGATAAATATACTACTAAAGTTTTTGGTATTCTTATTTATATAAAAAAGTTTACCTTTTAAATACGTAATATATCAAGATTGTACAAAGATAGATAGAATTATATTTTTTTTATAAATTTAAAAAGAAAAATATCAAATGTAATATATTTTTAAGATAAAAAAAATTTATAAATATCTACCAATTGTTTATATTAATGTATAAATATAAATAAATATTACACATATTTAACTCAACTATTACTTGGGTCTCAAGGGTTTTCTCCCCTTGAGGTCCTGAGTTCGAAGAAGTTTAAGACCAATTCTCGGAGGTATATAGAGCAAAAACTCTCTGATGGATTAGTCGGTACGGAAGGAAGGATACCATTCTATACAAATAAAATAAAATACAAATGAAAAAAATGATTTTCCATATTAATAATATTTGATTTTATATTTTAATGTTTCTTTAAATTTCATATGAGATTAATAAAATTACATTTTTGTCTTTTAATTGAAATTAATAACAACTTATTTTTTCTAATTTTTCAAAAAAAAAAAGACTAAAACTTAATTTATAAAGTGATTCAAATTTTATTTAAAACTAACACCGGAATTTTGTAAAGGAATTTATCTTAGTCATTGAAATAATAAGGATACAAGGGTAGAATTTGATGTCAAAATTAATATTTTGACACATGTGTTATTTAATTCCCTTTAATCCCCTCATATATATATATATATATATATATATATATATATATATATATATATATATATATATATATATATATATATATATATATATATATATATATATATATATATATATATATATATATATATATATATATATATATATGTATATATATAATTTTCAAAACAATAGATAAATATATTACTAAAATTTTTGGTATTCTTATTTATATAAGAAAGTTTACCTTTTAAATACGTAATATATCTTTCTTTTTTTCTAATCAAGATATTATAAAAAATAGAGAAATAAGGATTCTCCAACCTTCAACAAAAAGAGATTACAATCCAACTGAGATTACGCAAAAAATAGTAATGGATCCTTATTAAAATCGTAAAAACTATAATTGAGATTAATAATCTCTCAGCAAAAGGTTCACCTCCAAATTAGAAATTTTATCCCCCACACCTTAGATATATTTATTATTTATTATTTTATAAATTTAAAAAGAATATTATCAAATGTAATATATTTTTAAGATAAAAAAATATTTATAAATATCATATTGTTTATTAATATATAAATAAAAATAAATATTACCGTTAAAAATTGAACTTTAACATATTACACATATTTAACTCAACTATTACATGTCATTTGAGCTATTTCATCCACCATAAATAAGGAGAGAGAAAAATGATTTTCCATATTATTAATATTTGATTTTATATGTTAATGCTTCTTTAAATTTCATATGAGATTAATAAAATTACATTTTTGACTTTTAATTGAAATTGATAATAACTTATTGTTTTCTAATTTTTTTTTATAAAGAAAAAGACTCTAAAACTTAATTTATACAGTGATTAAAATTTTATTCAAACCAAATGTAAATGATTTTCTAGAATATTCTGGATGAAAACTTAGTAGGACTAATACAAAATAGAAACAATATCGACTTGAACACTACATGTGGAAAGTACTATAAAGTGTGTTGTCGTAGCATGGTCGATTTCAAATACCTCGTCGTGGTTAGTCAGTTCCTGGTGACCAGTAAAAGTAGTTAAGATATTTGAATGGTGTTAAAAGAGCGGGAATTTGTTTAACACAAATGGTTACTCGAAGACACATGGAAGCTCATTGGAAGAAACTGTTGCATGGGACTGAAACGTGTCGTGTTAGGGTGAGTCGACCGTTCTTAAGTAGTTAGTTTAGAGTAACATATAAGGGGACTCATGTCCATAATGTAAAGGGTCCACATTTCTACACACATTTGTATAAACTCAAAGTATTCGCGTGTTGAGAAACAAATGAGGAATAATGTATGTATGTGTTCCACCATTTATACACTTCAAGCATTTTTACATTTAAGTACTTTTTATGCATTAAGTTACTTTTCGATTTCCAGTACAATTCTTGTCATTTTGTTTTATCTGCATTTCAATTTCATTTTTTTTATTCTCAAAACCTTTTTGTTTGACATTCCGTTCAAAAGTTGCATTAAACAATTTTCAAGTATTATTCTTTGATTTCGATAGTACAATGGTTTTTCAAAGTCATGGATGCACAAAAATATGTTCTGGAAGATGTCGCTCCCGGGATTTTCATCCTAGTACAAACGCGAAAGTGACGCGGAAAAGGTAGAGTCACCAACCAGATATTTTTATCCCGAAGGAACGGGAAAGGTAATGCTGCACAAACATGAGAAAAAGGAAAGGACAAGGTCCTGCACACCAAAGATCTAGGTTTGGGAGTCGGTTACGACCTGGGAATGTATTAGCACCCCAGACCGTCCGCCGTACCCGACGAGATCCAGACTTGTTTGTCTGTTTCAAAGGGTGAGAAATAAAGTTGATGCTGAATAAAAGAACTGCTAACTGGACTAGAAGTGAGTGAAGGGAACTAGAAAAGAAATTGAAAGGGGAAAATGTAGGGAAAATAAAGAATATGCTCGCACGGGCCCTACCCCGCTGCCTACGTACCTCATCGGGAAATTGAGGATCAGAGTCGACGTAGTTCGCCTAACTAAGGAAGAAACTTGCTTGTATCTTTTAGGATGACGTTGTCATAGTTCTAACTCAGGTGTTACCGGCTCGCTGAATCGAGGGTGTTACTGTATTGCTGTATGAACTGTCGAGGCAAGTCGTGATCGTCCGTAAAGAGTAGGAGATGAGAAGAGAAGACGTGGCGTCTTTGTTTATTGTCTTTTAAAGAAGTGTTTTGAGTTTGTTGTTTGTGAAACATTCTCATACTAAGGCTTGTTCATCGTGGTAGATGCCTTACACCTCGCCCCGAAATGGAACGTGTATAAGTAACCCACGACAAAGTCTTCTGGCGTACGAGAAAGTTCAACCTTTATTAGGTGTTTTTTATTGTTATCTTTATAAGATGAGAAAGAGAGACTCAAATCAGAAAGGAGAAACTAAGGGGGAACTAAGATCAACCCTAAGTTGTTTATTTCATGCAAAAGAGATCCTAATAGTTTGTGTGGTTTCTAATCCTAAAGATAAAAGGAAAAGAAGAAAAGAGAATTAGAACTCAACTTACTTCCTAAGGAAGTTAAGTTATTTCTAAGAACAAAGGGGAAGCCTATACAAGCAAAGTACAAAGTGCCAAGGAAAATACATTTAGAAATCATAAATGGATGAGGGAGAAGTTTTTTACCAAAGGCTTACCTCAACCTCCCTACAAAACCAAAGATTGGTTTTATAACATATTAAAACATAAAGCATGGCAAAAGTTCAAACAAGGCTCAAACTAGCTAAGAAAATGCATTAAGGGATTCCTAGGGTTAAATCCTAAAACTAAAGGATCTTAAATGGTACAAAGCTTCTAAAGTCAGCATCTAAACCCTAACAAAGCACTCTAAGGTTCTAAGATCAACCATTTACAAGCTATGTCTTAATGAAGTGCTAAAACCCTAAAAGAAACCAAAGTCAAGTTAGATGAAAAAAGGCTCCAAAATAAATTGCAATGGTCATGAGAAAATTACGAAATTAATTCCCTAAGGTCACCAATCAGAAACTAACATTGTGTTAAAATGCCTCTTAAAAATTCACAATTTAACTATACCAAATGATCACTCAAATCTACTTAAGGATTACTAGAAAATTTGTACAAACAAGGCTGCCTAAACAATAGACAAAATGAGTTTAAAAATATAACAAAAATATTTTTAGGTTCTTTTCTGAGTCCTTTAAAAGATGAAAAAAGAATAGGGGTTAAAATGCGTCTTGAGGTGGAAGAAATAAATTGGACAAACTGAAACGTTAATGTGGGAATTCAATGAAAAAGAAATTAAGTGAAAAATCAAAATAAAATTGAAAATCACTGAAATCAAAATGTAAAAACATGGAAAAAATCTAAAATGAGTTAATATATTTGTGTAATTTTTGGGGAATTTTATCTTGTGTTTTAATATTTTTCCTAGATTAAAAGTAAAACTATGTTGAAAAAACAAAGAGGAATGGAAATAAAAGGGGGAGGAGGTGTTGTACTAGTAACTAATGCAATTAAAATCAAGGGAATGGGCCAAAAGAGGGGTGCGGATAGAAGAGATTTCAGGCCTAAATGCAGATTAGCCTGAGGGATCATGGCATGGAATTAGTCAACGCTGTGAACTCAATGAGGACTGTTGGATCCGAGGCTTCTCCTAGGTCTTCACATCTAATGGTCAAGAAACGAAGGTGCAGGATAGTATGATGTATGGACACGCAAGGGATTGGGATGATGAGGTCCTACCGGATGGTGACAAGTGTCACCGCTGATATGGATGAAATCCAAAAACTACCTAATCCTTATCCATCTTTATCTCTTGTTCATTATCTCTTAATACCTTATTCATAAAAATCAAAACAAATAAACATTCACAAGCATAACTCTCCCTACGCCATTCCTTCTTCTGAAACCCTAAGCGTTGGAGTCGACGGTGGTCGGCGGCGTCGCCGCCGTCTTCTTCGGCAACCAAACCACTACCACTCGCGAAACCGTTAACAAAAACCCTCACTATTTTTCCTCCCTCATTCCAAATCCAAACTCGAATTATCCTAAAAAACTCGAATTGTCCGAAACAACAAAACATAACGTTGAACCCCATACTCCAACGCGACTATCAAGGAGGGAGAGACGCGCGTACCTGAATCGACGATGACGAGAGAGACACAATGAAGGCTTGCAACGATTGGAAACTTCTATTGAAATTTTATGGCATCGTTGCTTCCGTTTGGTTCGAAGAAAAGCGACAAAAATATGATCGGTTGGATGAAGAGCGGTGATGCCTCCCTCCTACACTACTTCTGTCTCCTTTCATGATCAAAACTCAAGTTTCACCAATATCGCATGTACGTGTGTCTTCAAACAAATCCGATTCAGGTACATGTTCGATGTCGCCTCCTTCTCATCCATATGATGTGTTGTTATTAATTCTTGAACTGCGATTTTTGCTTCAAACTGAATGTAACTGCTTTATGAATTCTTGTTGCGTGATTCTTGTTCCTCTCCTTCTTTTGTATGACTTTGAGTCATTGTGAATCCGTGTTCTTTTTAATTGATATGATGATTGAAGAAGATATTATAGTTGTTGAAGAGTTGATAAAGATGATGGCACAGATTGAAGAAACGTTTTGTCAGTTGATGAAGTTGTTGAAGATTTCAGAGGATTGAGAATTGAAGAAGTTGCATATTCAGGTTTGATGAAGTTGTTGAAGCTGCAGAGGATTAAAAGTTGAAGTGTGAAGGTTCTGAGGTGGAGATGATGATGAAGATCATGGAGTGAGGTTGAGAGATGAGGTTGAAGAGTGTGGAAAATCAGGGAGAGTGAAAGAGATTGAAAAAGTTGGAAGCTGAGAATGATGAGAATGAAGAGTATGATCAGAATCCCCCTGCAGGCCCAATCTGCAGCAACTTGCATTCTTATATGGATGAAGATCATGAAGGTAAAATGGAGAGTCCAGGTAAATTCAGTTAGATATTCAGTTAGAAGTCGGTTAGAGTTTGTTAAAGGTTTGTGATTTTGTAACTGAATAACGAAAGTCTCGGTTTTGCGGTTTGTATATGTCACCCTTTGTGAACCTGTTCTTTTTGTTATTACTGATAGATTTTTTTCCTTCTTTGAACTGATTTTTTTGTTATCTATAACCGAAACTGAATTTTGTTATTTCTGTTGTGTATTATTTTCTTTTGAACGGATTTAGATGAAGCTTGTTTGGTGATTCTTGTATCCGAATTTCTTTTATGCTTCTGATTCTTTGTAACTGGATTTTTTGTTGTAGGATTTGTTGAAGACGGCGAGGTGATGCTTCTTTGTTGATTGAAGATTTTTCGTTGAATCGCAAAATGATGATGATTGCGACACGAGGTGATTGAAGATCGTGGAGCCATGAAATCCATTATTGCTTCATATACATAACTCCCGTTCTTGAATCGAGAGTGATCGAAGAGTTGTTTGTTTTTTCTTTTCGATTGAATTCAGAATTTAGACGTTTAGGATTTGTAATTGAAACACGGTTTTCCGTTATTACTTGAAGAAATTTTGTATTGGATTTTTTTCCAGATTTTTTCCTGTTATGTTATTTGAGTTATGCAGTGAAGATGAACTGTGATTGAATTATTATTGTGAGACTAAATTTGTTGAATTTTGATATGGATTTCTTATTCTTCTCCTTTTTCCTTAATGTCGTGAAGATAAGAGAAATTAGGCCCATGAAAATAATGATCCAACCACAAAATCATAAGCTCTAAGTCCATAGAGCTCCCTCCTTGTAATCAATTTTCTAGTCTCAATATCATATCTAGCACCTGATGTCTTATTATTGCGCCTCCCATTTATTATTATCCCAAAATTTTATCTCAAATTTGTTGTATGGGCTTAGCATTGGATGGACCTAACAACACAGACATAAACCATGAGATAACTGACATAACAATGTTTTGGAATTTCTGGAAAAAATTTGGGATGAATTTAGATAATGGTGTATAATTTTGGGCTTTTAAATTGTGAATAATAAATGGGCTTTTTACTTTTTTTTGTATTTGGAAAAATTAAGTCGGGTTGAAATTGAATGGTGGATACCAGGTCTTGATAAATGGACATTGACTTATGAATCAGATAAAAATGGTTAATAATGAATTTAGGAATTGGATGAAAATGACGGAAATGAACAGATATGGGTATGGACAATGGAGAGTCAAATTACACCAAACTCAGGTTTTTTTACAACACTTAAACGTAACCATTTCCGATCGACTCGCGAATCAAACAACTATCGTCTGAATCAATTTGCAATCTTGACCTGGTTAATGAACCCAAACCGCAGAACATAAATCCACTGATAAACACAACTGAACCTGTAATGATCTATGCTTTATTTTTCTATGATATGAATGCAATTCAAAGATGCAATGCTCATGATGTATTAAATGCTATGAAATGAGAGGGAAAATTTTGGGGTGTTACAGCTGCCCCTATTCAATCCTTGTTGACCTGAATGGATGATAGCAGTTGCTTTTAAATGTTTGAGGTATGCAGGGATTGAATACCAGAAACAACCAGAAAATTTGCGCTCTGTGGAAGAAGAACAAGGAAATAAACCCAACCATATAAACTCTGCTCGAGTATAATTCTGATGGGAAGAAGAACAAACAGATGAGGTCTTCTGAATGATGCCAGAAGACTACTGAGTTGCCACGCTGCGGGTGGACTTTGAAAGTTTGTATTTTTGAACCACACCAGATGACTACTAGCTTGCCACACTTTGGGTGGACCTTTACCAACTGCAGTTGGACTTCATATACTTTGCCACTCAGAGGAAGGACTTTTGCCACCCTGAGGACAGACTTTTGCCAATCTGCGGTTGGACTTCAGATACTTTACCATCCCGAGGACAGACTTTCACTAATCTGCGGTTGAACTTCAAGATACTCTGCCACACTGCTGGTGGACTTCTTCTCGCTACGGGAGACTTTTTCTCACTATGGGAGACTTTTGCCACACTACGGGGGACTTTTGCTCGCTACGGGAGACTTTTACTCGCTACGGGAGACTTTTGCTCACTACGGGAGACTTCTGCTCGATAGGGAGACTTTTTCTCATTACGGGAGACTTCTGCTCGCTACGGGAGACTTTTGCTTGCTATGGGAGACTTTTGCTCACTACGGGAGACTTCTGCTCGCTACATGAGACTTTTGCTCACTATGGGAGACTTTAGGGATTCGCCACCCGGAGGATGGACTTTGGCCAGTCTACGGCTGAACTTTAAGAATTTGACACCCAGAGGATGGACTTTGGCCAGTCTACGGCTGGACTTTAAGAATTTGACACCCAGAGGATGGACTTTGGCCAGTCTATGGCTTGACTTTTCAAGATATCAAACTTGGATTATGTTGGGTATGCATATGTGGATCTGCATGGCATGATGCCCCATGACACTAGGGATGATATGTCTTGAGTATGTCAATGAAATGACACAAGTGCAAAGGGAATTCCTGACGCAGATGTAACAAGTCCTCGCTGACTCTGTGGGGAAATGCATATGATTGCTGTTTTGATCTCGAGAAGCCCTGCAGGGATAACATCTCTTCTGGAGAAGAGCGTGAATAATCCGTCCGTCTCGGATCATCACAGTTCCCAAAAATAAATTGGACTTTTGATTTGAGGACCATGCTAAGGGATATAAGACTCCGCTGGGGGATCTGCAACTTTCTGACTTAGCTGGGGAAAGGTCTTGTCAAGGCTCTGCTAAGGAGAACTCTCTTGTCTACCTGGATTTTCCAGACCTCTATGGGGAAGGGAATCACTTAGATGGCTGCCGGGAATACTTGAATTCTTGTAAGAAATACTTCACCTTTGACAGACGACTCTCTATTTGGGGACTATCCATCCTTATGGATCTGATGGAGAAGAGAAAGATTTTGTCTGAGATCTGCTAGGGAATGGGAGCCACCTTAGATCTGCTGAGCCAACAAGATCAAGGAAACCTACTGAAGAAAAAGTTTGGCGACTTTACTGGGGATAACTTCCATCCATCTGCTAGGGATAACAAAACCGACACGTCCTGCTGAGGAGGAAAAACTTCAAGTAGTCTCGTGCTGGGGATCATTTGTTTTTGCCTGGACTTTACCTTAAGAGGATTTTACAAAAGACTTGGTGTCTTTAAACTCCTAAGTATTGCAGCGATTTCCTGAATTGGCGTAACAACCTTGCTGAGGAGGTAACCATTGTCAACGCAGATGAGTTTGTAGCTGTCAGAAGTGCTGAATGAGAGAATTGGCTTGACGAGCGACCGCTAGACGGGTAATGGACTCAATCAGTAAGAGTTATGACATGACGGTGACAAGGAAACTCTTCAGGAGCATAGCTATCCCGATACTCTGAACTCTGGATAGGTGCTTTCAATTGTCTGTCTTCGGGAAAGAATGAATTCTCGTGCTATTAGGGTGGCCTGCCCCACTACGAGTATTTGAATAGATTTTCCCTTGACTGACTAATATTTTAGGGAATACCCATGCTAATTGCTCTTGGAGAGATTTGAACCTCGAAGTGATTGCCCCAGGTTAGCTGGATTTTGAAGAGATTACTCGACGTAACTGCCCAGATTGGCTGGCTCTTACCACAATTAGTTGGGAAAGTCTTTACTCAATGACATTTCCTGGAAAAGTGAACCTCGACGTGATTGTCTTTCAGAAGTTTCAGTCTTCTCAATATGGAAAAATTAAACTTCTGGACTGAATTTCCATATGTGGACTTCTTATAATGTCAAACAAATGTATGCATGCAGAAAAAGCTTATTTTGAGAATGATTATTCTAAATGCAACACACATGTTAATCTTGAAGTCTTTATTGAAAAGGTGTCACAAACCTTTGTGAGCGAATTACTGGTTAAGATACGACATTATTTTTGAATAAAAGAAAGCATGCACATGCAATACCGACAAAGGTCTTTTATCACAACTCATAGGAGCCAGGAACGCTATCTCGTGGTAGTACGTTCTCAAAATAACCCTGTTTCAGTTAGGACTTTTGAGGGTTGTATCGTGTCCTGGTTCACGGTTATAAAAACAAAGGATATATGCTATAAGTTTATAGGTACCCACCCCTATTCGTGATGTTCTCCATTCCTATGTTCAAGCTAGCTTTCACAAGCACTCACCTCTCAAAAAGGATTTTGTGATGGTTGAGGAATCATTGCTGCTAACCGTTTAAGCACCAATCAAGTTGTTGTTTGGAGTCAGTCACCCCTTTGTCTTTCGTGTCTGTGCCACACGACTTTGTTCTTGTTTAAGGATCTTTCTTGTGTAATCTTTTTCATCTTTTAATTTTGCATTATTTTTCTTATCCCTAACTTTTTCCTGGACTGATTCTTGTGAATATTTGATTGTCAAGTCCAGTGGGATGCCCCGGTTTTTGCCTAAGTCGTTTGTTTTCAAGTTTTGACTTAGCGGGCTTTTCATTCAATATTTTAATTCTTTTTTTTAAACAAATCGCGTGACACTGTTTGTCTTGATTGCTTTGTGAAGGTTGTGACTGCCTCATTCTTTGGTCGATGAAGGATAACCATAGTGGCTTCCAGATGAGTGTACCCGTTATGGTTTCATGTCTTTGGACCTCTTGATTGGTATGCTAGGATGCAATGGATCCTCATATACACTCCTTTATGAAAATTTGAACGCTCGGCCCAACTAGCTGAGATCTACCCTGCCCCTGGGTTACATGTGAGGTTTTTTTTTGTGCGAAAAGAAACTCCTACTTCAACGCTCAAGGGGTTAGCGATGGTCTATCTCCCTTATATCTCCGGTGTTTAGGGATTTGAAACAAAGCCTGTACATCATCAACAAGGTCTTATTAAAGAGAACACCACTAGAGATTCTTGCATTTTTGTTTCGTCATTCTCCCTCATAGAGTTTAAGCACGACAATTGGTATTGCGATATACACATGCAAAATTATAAATGAATACAAATGAATTACTTCAAGAAAACACACGAGTTTTATTATGATTATCATTCAAAAGTTAACAAACTTTCATACATGTGTACAAATGCTTAGCAAATAAAAGAAACTACAAATGAAAAATGCAGTAAAGAAGCTGAATATTGTCGTAGTTGAGGAGGCTTGACTCCGTATGGACCCATCAGTCTTGGATACTTTCAGTGATCAATAGCTCTTTCATGAACTTGTAACCTTCAAGAAAACGGCTGCATGCCCAACGTGGCAATCATACATCTTCTTCTAGTTATTCTGACTCTGACACGAGACGTCTGAAGGAAAGAGTAAATTTGGGGAATAAAGTTTCCCGATAAGGTTGCTCGGAAAGACCTGACGATCTTCTGCCTACATATCTCCATTGACCCATGACCAATGAAGAATCAGAGCGACATAGTTCCCATCAATAGGGATGATAATGCATTGAAGAAAGACAAACACACAATTGCCATTACTGAGAGTATTTGAATACTGCTGGCTTTATTTGCTTCCATGAATACCCTTGCAACCTGGGTGATGAACTCGAAGATTTCAGCTTAGTACAGACCATCTGGTATAACAACCGTGACACCTTCATTCACAGAGTTCACTTCGGCTCCACCGTGATTAGGCATTGGATTTTGGAGTACATTTGGGCGAGGAGCGAAATTGATTGCCTTGGAGTCAATTAGGTATTGTACCTTGTTCTGAAAAGCCCAACATTTCTCAATATTATGCCCCTGGGTACCCGAATGGAATTCGCACCTGGCATTTGCATCGAAATTGGGTGGTAGATTGTTAGGAGAAGGAGCCCTCATGGTACGGAGCTCGACCATGTTCAACTTAAGCAACTCTGGAAGCAATATAGCATACGGACATGGGATAGGATCAATCTTGCGATCCCTCATTCTTGTTCTTTGCTGAAATAGCCTTTGTGCCTGTTGTTGTTGACCCTGAGGTTGTTGTTGACCCTGAGGCGTAATAGTCACTGCAGCTGCTTGGTAGTTTCCTTGAAAACAACCTCTATCTTAGCCCCTATACACATCATTTGTATCTCACTCTCTTATTTTTTGGCCATTGCCAAAAGGCTTTTTCATACCATAAGAACCAACACCACTTGCATCCTGGATCTTTCCTAAATTCATGAAGTTTTCTATCCTTTCTCCAGCTATGAAGATATCAGCAAAACCGACGGACGGGCAGGTGGCCACACGATCCAAGTATGCACCTTGCAAGGTGCCCATAAACATATCGACCATTTCCCGGTCAAGCAATGGAGGTTGAACCTGTGCAGCCAGCTCACGCCACCTCTGGGCATACTGTTTAAAACTTTCCTTAGGTCCTTGAGACAAGTTTTGCAACTGGGTGCGGTTTGGAGCCATATCAATATTATATTGATACTGCTTGAGAAAAGCTTCAGCTAAATCTTTCCAGCTTCGGATAGATACCCTGCTTAGCTTCATGTACCAGCTCAATGAAGCTCCAGATAAACTATCTTGGAAGAAATGCATCCAAAGTTTCTCGTCATCATTATGAGCCGAGATCCTTCCAAAATATGCGTGAATGTGAGTTCTAGGGAACGTGATGTCGTTATACTTGTCAAATGATGGCACCTTGAACTTAGGAGGGATTCTGACTCCTGGCACTAACCCAAGACTGGTTACATCGATGCCCAGGGAATTCTGACATTCCATGGCCTTAATCTTCTCTGCCAGCTCTTCATACCTTCGATCATTGATGTCATTCATATTACCCATATCAGCATCCAGTAGAGTGAACTGGTCCTCTTGTGTGTCTTCTAAAACACCATTACGGGCTGCAATCCTATTTGGATTTGGCCCTCCGTTATAGGCAGCGTTCAGATCCACATTCTCATTCGGTGTTCCAGTATTAGCATTTACCCGGGGTTGCTCAACCATCAACCTGAGACGCTCCTGGTTCTGGGCCATGCCAATCGTTATTTCCATGAACTGATCCTGTAGTATCAGAATGCGCCTAAGAGGGGGGGGGGGTGAATTAAGTGTTATCAAAATTTTCGATTCTTTTTCTTAGATGGATGGATTTTTCTTTTACGGTTAAAGAATAAAAATTGCAAAGCAGAAAAGTAAAGAACACACAGAGGTTTATCCTGGTTCCCTTCACAATCCGAAGGTACATCCAGTCCCCTTTCCAAACCGAAAGAGATTTCCACTAGTTTTCTTTAGAACAGTATAACCTATCACACCTTCAATGGTGAGGCCTAATTTCTAACAAAACTATACAAACAAGTGTGCAAGAACAATCCTCTTGCCACACTTACCCTTATGTCCAAACAATCCTTGGAACACAAGTCACACAATAGAAAGACACTTTCTATAGTATTGTTTTGAGTGAGAGTATAATGAAACATATCAATAAAAATTGATCTTCTCCTATAATCAAGAATTCACTATAAATATTCAACACAAGTGTTCAAGACAAAATATGAAATATATGAACTTATGAACACTTTTGAAAGATGAAAATAATTTGAATAAAGTGAATTTGATTGTATGAAAATATTTGAAATTGTCTAGGAGGTGTTTTTGAATTTGAAATTTTTAGAATTTATAATAGTTGAAACACCTATTCAAAAAGGTATGAAAATTTAAAAAGAATTTCTTTTGAAAAGGTATAAAAACTTATGAAAGAAAATCATGAAGAGGTATAACTTTAACAAAATATTTGAATTTGAAGAGTAACAATTTTTCAACATTTCTTCAGTGTTAACCGGTTAACCAAATAGGTTAATCGGTTAACGCCCATGAACGTTACCACAGATTTGAAAAATTGCTGCCGTTAACCGGTTAACCCATATGGTTAACCGGTTAACACTGTTAAAATTCAGAAAAATATTTCTGTTAAAAGTGTTAAACCAGTTCCAATTTCATTTTCAAAAACTATGCACATGCAATAAAATTATGAAGATTATGTTGAACACTTGTATATCATATTTAAGAGTTAATTATTGATATACCTAATCCTTGAGACATGTCTTGAAAGTGTAGCACAAAATCTTGAATGATCGGAAACATTCCATTGATGATGCATAACCATGGTCTTGATCGTTTGTTGTCATCTCGACTTTTTGCAATCTGGAAGGAGCTTGGATAATGTTGACGTCATCAAAACAAAGAACTTAAAGTATGCTTCTACATTCTCCCCCTTTTTGATGATGACAACCGAGCGAATTTGCATACAAGCTTTGATCGATCAATCATGTTCTAGACTTGCTTCTCCCCCTATGTTCAACAGCTCCCCTATCTAAAACAGAGGCAAAAATTCTGCACAGAGAGATATTAGAAACCAAAGCTCTTCTCCCCCTTTCTCATTAGCAAAAAGGAAGAGAGGATCAAGCATAGATATGAAAAATTACAGCATGATGCAGTGGGGTATGAAAGCATATATGAACACATACACATAGCAAAAAACATAATTGGATTGAAAACGGATAAGAGTACGAAAAACATAACCGAACCGAAATCAAAATTGCCTAACAAATGTAGGACTTATAACATAATTTTTAAACGAAAACAATAAAAACAACAAGACATGCATGTTCATTCCTCCTCCTCCGACATATCATCACTTTCATCTTCACCATTTTCATCATCTTCACTACCGGCTTCACTTTCATCTTTTTCTTCGGGTTGGTTGCGAGAACCGATAATCAATTTCTGAAGACTTTTGAGAGTGTGTTGAGTTTCACGGTGGTTTTGTTGAGCTTCTCGGTGGTGAGTCATGATGGTGGTGTAAAGGAAGTCATTGGTTATGCCACCTTCGGGAATAGGAAAGGATGGAGCGGAAGAACCATCGGCATATTCATAAGAACCATCGTTGCGTAACACAATTCCGGTATTCTTCACAATAGTAATCTCATTTATTTCATTTGCCGTAGCCTTCATGGCGATAAAAGGTTCCCTACCAATAACCAAGTCGGTTTGCTCAATGATCCGAGAAATGAGCCTAGCATACAGAAGTCTTGTCTTCAAAGAGAGTTGTTGCTTCAAGTGATACATCATAGTAAGCATCCAATTTATCTTCACCCTTTTCTTGATAGCAAATAGAACTTGCATCTCCAAGTCATTGATTTGAGAGTGGTTTGAATCCTTGGGCAGCAGCACATAGCAAATGATATAGTGTAACAACCGATCATCAACGATCAAATTCTTCGCATAGCATAAAGTTCTTGTAGTGCGCTGTCCCGATGTCACAACATCCTTTGGAAAACGGCAGATTGAGTAATAATACTCCATTTTGTTGTAGCCGGACCAAATGTCATCAATGTGATTCACACCTTTGCGGAGAAACACACCGGAAAATGGAATGTTCAAGGATGCAACCAAAGCACCTAAATCTTCCTTAATTTCACAATTCCGAACAAGAGTATGCAACTTATGTTTACCATGCCTATCCATGTTGAGAGAAAAATTGTGCATAAAGGATTGGACCAAATCCGGGTAAATTTTCCCATTGTCAGCAACAAAATCAAGCATCCCTTGAAATTCTAGCAATGAAGGAAATTTAAATGTTGGAGGTTTGAAGGATTTCAGAAGAACATATTTACCCTTAAGCAGTGGTCTGACTCTGACTTTGAAATCCAGCCTCCTCTTCTTGGTAGACTCCATTGTTTCTACAGCTGGAGCTTCTTCTGACACAGAAGCCGGTTCCTTTCCTTTCCTTTGGGGTGCCATGAACAATGATGGAGTTAGGGTTTATGAAGGAGATGATATTTGGTGAGTTTAAGGTATTTTGAAGAGTGTTATAAAGATGTAGAGATAGTGGGTTTTAAATGGGGGTTTAATTTGTTGAAGGTTGGAAGTTGGAAGAGGATGATAAATAGTGTTTTTGGTAGTCAAAGAGTTTAAAAGTTTAAAACATGTGGAGAGAATGAACCAAACATGCAATATGTGTGCTAGAATAATATAATAAAACATAGTAAAACAAATAAAACAAATAAAACAAAAACAAATAAAATAGACAGAGGCTGAAATCTGCGCTGGAAATCCAAGTTTTGGATGTGTTAACCGGTTAACGTAATAGGTTAACCGGTTAACTGTTAAAAAATTTGAATTCTTTGAAAAATCCAGCAGCATGTTTTAGCCTAAAAATAATAACTTTTTCATATTTTTTTTTATAAAGTGTTAGCACTCATCAAAACGCAACTTTTGATCAAAAACGTTTTTGAAACCGATTATTTTCGGGTATACGAAAGTGATAAAAACGAAAAACGGCGAAATGGGAGTGCTAGCCTTTTATGACTAAAAAGTGAACAAACATACATACAAAGCAATAAAGACATACAATAAGCAATTTTAAAGTAAAGGTTAGATGTCACCTTCATTGAGAATACCAAGTTCTCGTCGAATCTTGTAAAATTTCTCTTTAGCCAATGGTTTTGTGAATATGTTGGCAAGTTGATTGTGTGTATCCACGAATGTAACATCGACATCTCCATTTAGAACATGATCTCGAAGGAAGTGGTGTCGGATATCAATGTGCTTTGTTCTTGAATGCATGACCGGGTTCTTCGTGATATTGATGGCACTTGTGTTGTCACACCGGAGAGGGATACAACCGAGATCTATACCGAAATCGAGAAGTTGTTGTTTGAGCCACAAGATTTGAGCACAACAACTTCCTGCTGCAATGTACTCCGCTTCGTTCGTGCTAAGTGCAACGTATGCTTGCTTCTTGCATGCCCACGACACCAGTGCATTCCCGAGAATGTGACAAGTACCACTTGTACTCTTTCTATCGGTCTTACATCCTGCATAATCAGCGTCAGAATAATCAATTAAGGAACAAGTACTACCTTTAGGATACCATAGTCCGACGTGCGTTGTTCCTTTGAGATACTTCATGATCCTCTTCACGGCAGTGAGATGCGATTCCTTCGGATTAGCTTGAAAGCGGGCACACAAACAAACACTAAACATAATGTCAGGACGACTTGCCGTCAAATATAAGAGTGAACCGATCATACCTCGATACTTTGTAATATCTATTGAAGTGCCGGAAAGATCTTGATCAACATACGTTCCGGATCCCATTGGAGTAGACATCTCTTTGCAATTGTCCATATCAAATCTTTTCAATAATTCCTTGCAATACTTGGATTGGTTAATGAAGATGCCATCCTTTGTTTGCTTGATTTGTAAACCAAGGAAGTAGTTCATCTTTCCCATCATGGACATCTCGAATTCGCCTTGCATCATAAGAGAGAATTCTTTGCAAAGATCTTTGTTTGTTGAACCGAATATGATGTCATCGACATAGACTTGAACAAGTAAGGTGTTACCTTTAAGATTCTTGATGAACAAAGTCTTGTCAACCTTTCCTTTAGTAAAACCTTTCTCACATAGGAAGTTGCTAAGGCGATCATACCAAGCCCTTGGTGCTTGCTTTAACCCATAAAGAGCCTTCTTCAACTTGTAGACATGAGATGGATTCTTGAAGTCTTCAAAACCGGGAGGTTGTTTGACGTAGACTTCTTCATTGATGTAACCGTTTAGGAAAGCGCTTTTGACATCCATCTGGTACAACTGAAAATTCATAGAACAAGCGTAAGCAAGTAATAATCTAATTGCTTCTAACCTTGCTACCAGAGCGAATGTTTCATCAAAGTCGATTCCTTCTTCTTGGTTGTAGCCTTGTGCGACCAATCTTGCTTTGTTACGAACTATGATTCCATTTTCGTCAAGTTTGTTCTTGAACACCCATCTTGTGCCTATGATATGCTTGTTGTCCGGTCTTGGTACAAGAGTTCAAACTCGGTTTCTTTCGAATTGGTTGAGTTCTTTTTGCATAGCTATTATCCATTGATCGTCGCCTAAGGCTTCATCGATTTTTGTTGGTTCAATTTGAGACACGAACGCCATGTTGAGGCAAGCATCCTTGAGATTGAGTCGAGTTGCAACGCCTTGGCTAATATCACCAATCACTTTATCTATCGGGTGATCTCTATGAGTTCTCCATTCTTTTGGAAGATCTTGATGTTCTTCAATGGTTGGTGACTTATCTTCTTGTGATATTGCTTGTTCTTTTGATATCTCCCTTTGTTGTTGTGAAAGATCTACATCATCATCATCATCCACAATAAAATTATCCTCTTTCGAGGGGTTAGTCTCATCAAACGAAACATATATGGATTCTTCAATGGTAAGAGTACGTTTATTGAAAATTCTAAAAGCCTTACTTGATAAAGAATATCCAAGAAAAATACCTTCATCGGATTTCTCATCAAACTTACCAAGGTTGTCCTTACCATTGTTGAGAACGAAGCATTTGCATCCGAAAATGTGGAAGAAGGATATGTTGGGTTTCCTTCCTTGAACAACTCATAAGGGGTCTTCTTGAGAATAGGTTGAATATTGACACGGTTAATTACAAAACAAGCCGTGCTAACCGCATCTGCCCAAAAATATTTAGGAAGATTTGAGTCGCTAAGCATTGTCCTTGCAAGTTCCACTAGTGCCCTATTCTTCCTTTCTACGACACTGTTTTGTTGAGGAGTTCTAGGTGCGGAAAAGTTGTGAGAGATTCCATGTTCTTCACAAAAATCTTCAAATGATGAATTTTGAAACTCGCCACCATGGTCGCTTCTTATGGAAACAATTGAGAGTGACTTCTCATTTTGAATTTGCTTGGCATACTTCTTGAATGCTTTAAAAGCATCACTTTTCTGCACTAAAAACAAGGTCCAAGTATATCTAGAGAAATCATCAACAATAACTAGTGCAAAAACGTTACCTCCGAAGCTTTTTGTTCTTGATGGACCGAAAAGATCCATATGTAACAATTGGAGTGGTCTTGTAGTAGATATCACTTTCTTGGTCTTGAAGGATGTTTTGGTTTGCTTCCCCTTTTGACATGCGTCACAAAGCTTATCCTTGATAAACTTCATCTTTGGAAGACCAACAACTAGATCATGCTTTAATAATTTATTCAAGTGCTCCATGTGAATGTGAGCAATCCTCTTATGCCAAAGCCATGCATCGTTGTTGTTTGCCACTAAGCACTTCACCTTCAAGAGAGAGTCATCAAAAGAAATCATAAAAATGTTATTAAATCGTTTACCTTTTAGCAAGAGTTCATGAGTGACTTCGTGTTCTATCAAACATTCCTCCTTTGTGAAGTTGATTCGGAACCCTTTGTCACACAATTGACTTATGCTAAGAAGGTTGTGTTTAAGGCCTTCCACATAAAGGACGTCTTCAATGATTGTATGAGGAGATGCACCAATGGTTCCAACTCCAATAATTCTTCCTTTATTATCATCACCGTAAGTAACGTATCCTTTGGCCTTAAGTGTTAGACTTGAAAATTTGTTGATGTCACCCGTCATATGCTTTGAACAACCGCTATCGAGATACCATTGCGTAGAAGTTATTTTCAAGCATACCTACAAAACAAAGTCAAGTTTTGTTAGGTACCCAAATTGCTTTGGGTCCTTGATAGTTAGTACCCTTTTCAACCCACACATAATGCCCTTTGGCAACACCAATGTTGCGCACATAGCAAGCATTAGGTGTATGGCCTTTTATTCCACAATAAAAACAAATAGGTTGAAATTGACTTTTGAATTTAGGAAAATATTTTTGTTTCTTAAGACTCCTTTTCTTTTTATGAATTTGATGCATAGGTTTAGCATTGTTAGTCTTTTCCTTAACAATTTGTTCACTAGCTTTTACGAAAACGGTTTCACTTGTGCTTGGTTTGGAAAACTTAGAATATCCTAGGCCACTTTTATCATTTGGATATCTTTGGTGCCTAAGAATTTCCTCCAATCCAATTTGACCTTTTTCATATCTTTCTAAAACTCTTTTGAGTTGAACAATTTGAAAGGACAATGACTCACAATTTTTACATGTAAGGCTTTGTTTTTCATCCTTTATCTTTTGTTTTTCATCTTCAATGTATTTTTCAAAAGATTTATTTTGTTCTTCTAAGGATAATATTTTCTTCTTTTGAGATGAAATATTTTTGTACAAAGTCTTACATTCCTTAAGAAGTTCATCTATGACTTCTTGTGCATCATTTTCATAAATAGAAAAGTTACTACTAACCTCGTCATTTTCTTCATCGGAGTGATGTGACGCCATTAACGCCATATTTGCACATTCGTCGCTTTCCGATTCCGATGAGGAACTAACTTCATTGTCATCCCACGCGACATAAGCCTTTTTATTCTTGAAGTCTTTCTTGCATTTGAATCCTCCTTTCTTCGCAAGTCTTGGACAATCCGGTTTTATGTGACCTTGCTTTCCACATTCATAGCATGTAACTTCTTGATTCGATGTGGATGCATCCTTCTTCCTGAAATGTTTATTCTTTTTAGGAAAAGAAGAATTATTATTTTTGTTAAAAAACTTACCAAGCTTCTTAACAAGAAGCATGTAGTTCTCATCTTCGGAGATCTCGTCATCTTTGTCATCCTTCGTGTCAATCTTCAAAGCAATTCCTTTGGACTTTTTCTCTTGATTTTCATGCTTCTCGAGCCTTCCAAGTTCCAATTTGTGCTCTTGAAGTTTGCCGATAAAGATGCGGATGTCATTGTTGAGAGACTCTTCTTCTCCGAAATTGCAGTCACCTTCGGTTGCCATTCCCTTGTTAAAGACCTTAGAACTTTCAAGTTAAGATCGTCGTTGGTGAAGGTCTTTCCGAGTGCAATCAAGTGGTTGGTTAGATGAACAAATCTTTTTTGTAAAGCCACAATAGATTCTCCGGGCTGCATGCGGAACATTTCGTATTCTTGACTTAACGTGTTAAGCCTTGATCTTTTAACTTCTGTTGTTCCTTCATGTGTTTCTACCAAAGCATCCCAAATCTCCTTCGCCGATTTGCATTGTGATACACGAAAAAATTCGTCCATACTAAGAGCACTTTGAAGTATGTTGATTGCTTTCTTCTCATTTAGGATCTTTCTTTTATCATCTTCATCATACATATTCTTCAACTTCGCCGTTCCAACACCGTTGATTACATTGACGGGATTATGCGGACCTTCTTCGATTGCTTCCCATATGCCTTCTCCTTGGGATTCAAGATGAGCCCTCATTTTGATTTTCCAGAAATCGAAGTATTCGCCGGAGAAGAGCGGAGGCTTGTTGCTACTTCCACCATCTTTGAAAACGGGATTCGAGTTTGCGGAAGCCATACAGGATCTTGTAGGAACAGGTTACCTAAACCTGCTCTGATGCCAATTGTATAATCAGAATGCGCCTAAGAGGGGAAGTGAATTAGGTGTTATCAAAATTTTCTCGATTCTTTTTCTTAGATGGATGGATTTTTCTTTTACGGTTAAAGAATAAAAATTGCAAAGCAGAAAAGTAAAGAACACACGGAGGTTTATCCTGGTTCCCTACACAATCCGAAGGTACATCCAGTCCCCTTTCCAAACCGAAAGAGATTTCCACTAGTTTTCTTTAGAACAGTACAACCTATCACACCTTCAATGGTGAGGCCTAATTTCTAACAAAACTATACAAACAAGTGTGCAAGAACAATCCTCTTGCCACACTTACCCTTATGTCCAAACAATCCTTGGAACACAAGTCACACAATAGAAAGACACTTTCTATAGTATTGTTTTGAGTGAGAGTACAATGAAATATATCAATAAAAATTGATCTTCTCCTATAATCAAGAATTCACTATAAATATTCAACACAAGTGTTCAAGACAAAATATGAAATATATGAACTTATGAACACTTTTGAAAGATGAAAATAATTTGAATAAAGTGAATTTGATTGTATGAAAATATTTGAAATTGTCTAGGAGGTGTTTTTGAATTTGAAATTTTTAGAATTTATAATAGTTGAAACACCTATTCAAAAAGGTATGAAAATTTAAAAAGAATTTCTTTTGAAAAGGTATAAAAATTTATGAAAGAAAATCATGAAGAGGTATAACTTTAACAAAATATTTGAATTTGAAGAGAAACAATTTTTCAACATTTCTTCAGTGTTAACCGGTTAACCAAATAGGTTAATCGGTTAACGCCCATGAACGTTACCACAGATTTGAAAAATTGCTGCCGTTAACCGGTTAACCCATATGGTTAACCGATGTAATACCTCAAAATTTGCCCTCTTTCCTTTTCACCTTAACTGGCTTACCGTTTTGCATTTCATCTGCATATTCCATTAGGTCATGGCAGTCGCAATCACGCATTTGCATTGGGCTCCGAAGGCATGGGATCAAAGGATTTCTGGCAATTTGAATTGGCTTTATCCAAGGATGATTAAGTTGTTATCCAGGGTTGGTTCAGTGGGTCCATACTTCAATCAAGTTGGAGCAAGGGTTGGACTCACATTATCATGAGTGTCTTCCCATTTCAGAGGTTCAAAATTTCATTGGGTTGAATCAGAAAAAGTCCTTCAACAGGGATTAATGGTGCTAGGGTTCTCCTCAACGATACATTGAGATTTCTTCCTTATTACATGATTCATCATCATATGGGGGATGGTTTGGTTTGCATGGAGTTATTCAATGAGTGCACTCAAACAATGTAATTCAAATTAACGGTGGAGAATTCATGCCTTTGGGTTATTTTGAAGGCATCGTTTAAGTTCATTCGAGAATGCCCGATATCCATTTCAAACAAGTCATATTCATTTTCCATATCCATTTTTTGATTCAACTCAATCCATTAAATCAGAATTCACTCCCAATAACCACTGTCAGGCTTTGTTTATCAAAATCTTTTCAAGCCCATTTTGCTTAGTCCATTCTAAATCCAAATCAATGTGTCCAAAAATCCATTTTTTAAATACTTGTTTAAAAACAATTTCTTAAGCCTTGGCTTACCCGATAATCCATATTTTTTTTATTATTATTCCCATTTGTGTTAATTTTCATCACACTCAATTTATTCATTAAACCATACCTATTCTTTTAACCATTTTTTTTCCATTTACAAACCATAAACCATATATCCAATTTGTATCATTTGTCTAAATCCATGATTTTATCCAATCTCTAAGACCAATGCCCATTTAAGTGCTTATACCATATCAAGGTCCAATCCTTTTTTTTTTAAAAAGAAAAAGTCCAATTATCAAAATACTCCATTTTTCAATAACCATTCAATCAATTTAATATATATTTCAAACCTCAAGTCATTACCTAATAATCTTAGTCGAATTCATTGGGTCATCCGATTATTCATGGGTCCATCCATATTTCTAATCCATGTTTAGATATTCATCCCCGTAAAAAGGGCCCAATATTAATTAGATTTATTATTAATTGAAGTTTTCTTCTTTTAATGGTGAATTTAGTTTTTGGGCCTTACTTACAAATGCAACATGAGTTCACACTTGGTCCATGATATTCATCTCAAGTCCATATAACAGATATAAAAAAAAGAGGGATTACAAAAAATAAAACTTCAGTTATAACTTCAGAAAATTATAGTTACAAAAAGAGGGAGTTGCAGAAAAATCAGTTATTACATCAGAAAAGGAATACAAGAAATTCAGTTATAAGAAAGATTCAGTTACATTGTTACAGAGGACCTCCAACCGAAAATGACGAAAATAAATTCTTTCTTCCTTTCCCCTTTACTGAATCTCTTGCCCTCTCAAATCAATCCCTCCCATTATCATCAACCTTCACCAATCACCTTCAAGAAATTCATGACAATCATAACAGAACCCTCTCCAATCTCTAACAACTACTCAATAGAAATTCAGATTTCAGTTACAAGAAAAAAGAGTTTTTTCAGTTACAAATCAGTTATAACCATAACTGATAATAGAAAAGGGAGGAGGAGAAAACCAGCAGGAATAACAAACTCATCACTCTCTAATTATCTTCAATCAACCTCCAATTCTCCCTCTCAACTCTTCTTTCAATCTTCAACCCTCATCAACGTCACAACCCTTCATAGCTCCAACCTGAGAAAACCAACAGAAATAACAAACTTCTCCACCCTCATATTTTCCAACTCCATAATCTTAATCACTCTCTATCATGAAGCTGAACCCTTTTTTTCTGAAATCAAGAACAACCTGTCAATCAACTTCAACAATTTTCTGCAACAGCTTTCGATCGGTGTCAGATACCTCTTCATCAAGATCTATTGGCTTTTCATTGCAATCTTCTTCAACAAGCCCTGCAACTTCACGGATCAACAGCTCCGCTGAAGAAGAATAACATCAAATAGCGTTCAAAGAAGATTAGAGGAAAAGGTTAAGAGATCGAATCGAGAGAAAAAAGTGAAGTGCATACCTGAGTCAGAGCCATCGCTTATCGACAACCGCAAACTCGTTCAGCTCCAGCCATTCGCATTCTTCTTAACCCTCGCATTACCGCCAATCATCAGTTCCGTCGCTTGCATCATCATGGTCTCATCCTTTATTCTTCGCCATCAATGTAAGCAATCATTACAAGCTCTAATTTTCACCTGCAAAATAATCTGCCGTCAAAAACACTTCGCAACAATCCAACATTACGATCGAAGTTGTAACAGATTCGAAGCAGAAACAGATAAAGAGATCGTGAGTATACCGAGATCGAAGTTGAGGTACCATCGTAGTCGGCTCAACGGTAGATTTTTTTGCGATTTGATTGAGACAGAGGCAATATGAGAAAAGGCAGGAGGTAGAATCGAGCAAAGCAACAGAAGATGCATAGATGAAACCGTGAATTTCGATTTGGATTTCAAAGCGCCATCGAAGCGCTTCCACCATAATTTGATGCGACCGATTCTGAGTATGACTCGCGAATCGTCTGAAGTGGCAAGCGTGGATTGTGCTAAGAGCGTCGATGAAACGATCTTGAGAGAAGAGTGATGCCGTTGTTTTCTGGCGATTGAGGTTAACGGAGAAGCTAAGACGGAGGAGGCAGCCATAGCGACGGAGGCTGTTTTGTTCGTCTTTTGACGGCGCGATTGAGAAAGGAGATGACGAGGACGGCGATATCATGAAGGGGATCAGATGGTGGATTTGAAAAAGAATGTGGTCACGGCGGAGAAAAGAAATCGGAGGAGTGGTTCGAATTTAGGGAAGAGCGATTGTTGAGAGAGACATTGAGCGGAGATGGTGATGAACGAACACAGTGTATTGAGAGAAGTTGGTCGGTAAGGGTGAGAGAATGAACGGCGTTTTGCTGAGAGACGGCGGCGGAATATCAAGTACACCGCGGGGTGTGTGGTACGAAGAAGATGAAGCTGGCCTTCAGTTTCTTTGTTAACAAATTTAGGGTTTTTTAGTTCAACAAGTTAGGGTTAGGGTTACAAAGCTATTGGACCGGGTTCCCTCTCATAAGCCCATGGATCACTTACCACACCTCCAATTTCGTCTACACACCTCCCTTTGTGTCATCAGCCTTGGACTTGGGCCTTAGCCCATTAAATTGATATTCGCACCATCAAAATTTCACCTTCACACTCCCTGCGAAGCTCTTCATAAGGGATTGGGCCCTGGGGCCATGAAAATTCTAATGACACCACTTGGTTTCAACTTACCTCTCTCCTGTTGTCTTTTTGTTATTAGTGAGTTAATTTTGTTGTTATTTTGATTTAATCTCTTGAAGATTTGAGGATTAAGTTTGGAAATGGTAATTAGTGTGTGTATTAAGATTGATTAGTTTGGTTTAATAATTATTGTTTTTGGGACTTTAATTAAATTCTTGAGTAGATTTTAATTGTTAGGTGTATTGTTAATTGAGATTTTTAGAATGTTAAGTGTTCACTAGATTGTGGATTAGAATTCGATCAATTCTTAATTAAGTTCTTGACATTAGATATTAATTCTTCATTATTGATATTGCACTTTGTTGATGGCTTTAATGTTAGTTTGCGGCTAATTTTGAGGTAAGTATCCATGGTTTTTGATCGATTCGGATCGATTTCGGATATGGTGGAGCATCACAAAGCTATTATGGATGATAAGCATTTATTTTGCTTATGGAGGACTACATGACCTTGGATGAAGTTTTGGGATTTCTTTTATGTGAAGAATCGGTACTTCGACCAAGTAAGTAATCTCAATTCGCCACTTTAATGCACCATCTTTCTTTTTAGATTTTTGTTTAGTATAGGTTAGAAACAAATCTATAAAAAATAGGAAAAAGCATGAGAAAATTCCCCAAAAATTAGAGTAGGTTGTTAATTCAATTTAGAAATTTTTGATACTTTTATTTTCTGAATTTGGCATTATTTTTAATTTAATTCTGAATTTTTCTTTTAATTAGCTTTATTGAACTTCTTTTAATTATGCTGGATTTTGTTCATTTTATTTTTATGACTTCCAGCAACTTTTTTGAGCCATTCTTTTTTCTATAATTAGAGGACTCATAATAGTTCTTAGTATTTTTTTTTAGGGATTTTTTAGGACCTTTTATCTTAGGTTTTAGTGATGTAATCCTTAGGAAATAATGGTTAATCTTTAGGTAGAAATAATGGATTTTTAGGCATATAAAAAATAAGATTTTTAGAATCCCTCTTAGTACAATATTTTAGATAGTGGTAAGACTCTATAGTTTAAGTTTCACAATTTTTCTAGAAGTTTTAGTATTTTTTTTAGAATATTAGTTTTAGGCTTAGTCTCACATAATCCCCATTAGGTTAGGCCATTAAAAAATATAAAGTTCAATACAAAAAATAAAGTACAAAAATAGTTTAGATTAGGTTTAATCCTAGAATCTAACATAGGCTTAGGCTAGTTTAAATTTGATTTTTAGAATGAATATTAGGTTTAGCTTAGTTTAGAACTTAGGCTTGAAGTTTCATTTCCATGTAGAAATAGAATAAATAAAAATAGACTTTTTTTTTATTCATGCCTTTAATGCATTTTAGAATTTTATTCCTTATGTCCAATTTTATGCTTTGCCTCATTTGGTTTTTATAACTTGTATAGGTTTCCCCATTTGTTCTTAGAATCAACTTAACTTCATTAAGAAGTAAGTTGAATTCTAGTAGTTCCTTTTCTCATTAGGAATAGAAAACTTCACAAACCATAGGACCACTTTTGTAAATAAATAAACAAATTAGGATTGAGTCTTAGTCCCTTAGATTTTTCCTTTTAACAACTTGAGTCATTCTTTCTCTTCTCAAAAGAAAAGCAATAAAACACTTAATAAAAACCGAACAATCTTGTACGACACGAGACTTTGTTGCGGAGTGTTTATACGCGTCCTGTTTCGGGGCGAGGTGTAAATGCTTCCCGCGATGGATAGGTCTTAGTACAAGACCGTTCACAAACAAATTCAAAACATTTCTCATAAAAGCCAAAAAACAAATAACAAGCGACTATCCTGCGGGAACTTCTTTTCTCATCTCATTCATTCACAACGCGAACTCGCGGCGACTTGTCACACATGCAAGACGGTAAACGCACTCGTACCAGACGAGCCTGCAGCACCTGAGCATAGGCATACGCAGTTCCATCATAAAAAAACACAAACAAATAGTTCCCGCCTAGGTTAGGCGAACTACGTCGACTCTGATCCTCATTATCCCGATGAGGTACGTAGGCAGCGGGGTAGGGCCCGTTCGAGCACATTCTTTATTTTCCCTACATTTCCCCCTTTTTTATTCTCATTCTCTTATTTCAGTTCCTTTTCTCATTTCTCATCCCCATTCCAGTTAGCGGTTTTTATTCAGCAGCATATTATTTCTCACCCTTTGAAACAAACAAGCAAGCGTGGATCCCGTCGGGTACGACGGACGGATTGGGGTGCTAATACCTTCTCAATTCGTAACCGACTCCCGAACTCAGATCTTTGGTTCGCAGGACCTTGTCCTTTCCTTCTTCCTCAGGTTTGTGCAACATTACCTTTCCCATTCTTTCGGGATAAAAATGTCTGGCTGGCGACTCTAACCTTTCCGCGCCACTTTCGCGTTTGTACTAGGATGAAAATCCCGGGAGCGACAACCGGTTAACACTGTTAAAATTCAGAAAAATATTTCTGTTAAAAGTGTTAAACCAGTTCCAATTTCATTTTCAAAAACTATGCACATGCAATAAAATTATGAAGATTATGTTGAACACTTGTATATCATATTTAAGAGTTAATTATTGATATACCTAATCCTTGAGACAAGTCTTGAAAGTGTAGCACAAAATCTTGAATGATCGGAAACATTCCATTGATGATGCATAGCCATGGTCTTGATTGTTTGTTGTCATCTCTACTTTTTGCAATCTGGAATGAGCTTGGATAATGTTGACGTCATCAAAACAAAGAACTTGAAGTATGCTTCTACAGATCCATCCTCTGTTGGAGCTCATTGAGATCGTTTTGCATTCGCTCAACCATTCTTACTCGGTTTCTTTTAGTTGGATATCGATGAACGCATTGACCAACTATATTGCCTGAAGTTGAATAAGTTATGAAATCCGGATAACCTGTCAAAATGCAAAATATGAAAATCATGCAATGAATGCATATGAGGGTGTGATATGCAACCCTGTAAATAACTAAACATGTGTTACGAATGCAAGCATGCAAAGGATGTTATCCAATGCACTGGTATGTGATCAAAGGTCTGACGATCACTGGTATAATGTTGGTGCTGAGAAGAAATTCATGTTCTAGTGAATAGTCATAATAACAGTACCACCGATATCCCGGATCTCAGAACCAAAGGACCATGTAGAACCAAATCATAATACTGAACAATGCTGGAAAAACGAGTATGTTGGAAGTTTCAAGGCTCCTGCAAACCTGTAAACCCCTCATATCTCACGGGTTTACTACTCTAGGTCAACATCACGGACTCTCAAAGCTGGATAAAAATAATACGTTCACCATTTCCGAGAAATGGCTCATGACCAAATCGGGGAATCGATTTGGCATTTTGTACTACCCATGGAGGTCTTAGTTAAGTCCGGGGAAAACAAACATCCCTCATATGTCCCCAACTTCAAGCACTGAATCGAGAAACAATAGCACATTCAGCCCTTGGGTTACAATGCTATCATCATACAAACAATTTTCCTTACCTGGGTTCCTATGAGAGAACCAGGCCATCCTATGCGAGTTCCCAGTGGGCCCTCAGATGCGAGTGGGTTTGCCAGCAAATGTGGTTTGCCACTGTCATCACTGGAGAGGGGTGTTTCCACTGAGGTCCTTGAAGATCGGTCACCAGATGCACATAACTATCGAGGTCGTACCCTGAAGTGGGGAAGAACCCCCACACAGAATAGTTCCAAGAGGGTCGCAGTCTGGGTGTGGAACACATCGCCACTCATCATGTAACCATGCGAGTACAATATCTGTCCAGGCTAATCCTATGGTGCACTCAAGCCGGTTATTTGGCTTATCTCACAGTAACTCCCATCCCACAGAAAAAATGAAAACCATCACATCCAGACAGTCCAGTATATGATGCATGGAAAATAAATACTGAAAGTAGTAAATAAATGCCATAAAGTAAACTGTAAATGAAAATAGTAAATAAACACACATCAACACACACATAAACACCCAAAGAAACAAAAATCAAACAAATGCTATGATTGACTCTCAAAGGGGAAACCAGAGATTCTGGGTTCGATACCCAGCAGAGTCGCCATTTTTCGCTCTAAAGATTTTCATCCTAGTACAAACGTGAAAGTGGCGCAGAAAAGGTAGAGTCGCCAGCCAGACATTTTTATCCCGAAGGAACGGGAAAAGTAATACTGCACAAACCTGAGGAAGAAGGAAATGAAAAGGTCATGCGAGACAAAGATCTGGGTTCGGGATTCGGTTACGACCTGGGAAGGGATTAGCACCCCAGACCGTCCGCCGTACCCGACGGGATCCACACTTGTTTGTCTGTTTCAAAGGGTGAGAAATAAAACTGCTGCTGAATAAAAGAACTACTAACTGGACTGGAAGTGAGAGAAGGGAACTAGAAAATAAATTGAAAGGGGAAAATGTAGGGAAAATAAAGAATATGCTCACACGGGCCCTACCCCGCTGTCTACGTACCTCATCGGGAAAATGAGGATCAGAGTCGACGTAGTTCGAGTAACTAAGGCAGAAACTTGCTTGTGTTTTTTAGGATGACGTTGCCATAGTTCTATATGAACTATCAAGGAAAGTCGTGATCGTCCGCAAAGAGTAGGAGATGAGAAGAGAAGACGTGGCGTCTTTGTTTATTGTCTTTTCAAGAAGTGTTTCGAGTTTGTTGTTTGTGAAACATTCTCATACTAAGACTTGTTCATTGTGGTAGATACCTTACACCTCGCCCCGAAATGGAACGTGTATAAGTAACCCACAACAAATTCTCCTGGCGTCACTACAACAAACAAGACCTTAGACAGCGCTTTTTTTAGCCTTAGACAGCGCTTTAAAGCGCTGTCTAAACCTCCGCTGCTAAAGGTTTAGACAGCGCTTTTAAAAATGTTAAAAGCGCTGTCTAATCCCCCACCCTTAGACAGCGCTTTGGCCAAAAGCGCTTTAAAAGACCCTCTTAATTTAAATTTTTTAGGTACACCTTAGACAACGCTTTTCAAAAGCGCTGTCTAAGCCCCCTACCTTAGACAGCGCTTTGGCCAAAAGCGCTGTCTAAGCCCCTCCTATTTTAATTTTTTTAGGTATACCTTAGACAGCGCTTTGGCCAAAAGCGCTGTCTAAGCCCCTCCTATTTTAATTTTTTTAGGTATACCTTAGACAGCGCTTTGGCCAAAAGCGCTGTCTAAGCCCCCCCCTTAGACAGCGCTTTTGCCTAAAGCGCTTTCTAATCCCCCCCTTAGACAGCGCTTTTGGCAAAAGCGCTGTCTAAGGTATACGAAATTTTTTGTAGGATTTGTTTGTAACCACATTTTTTCCAGGTTTATAAACCAGAATTGGTACCTGTTTTCAACCAGATTTTTGCAGTCAATTATCACATTTTATATATGCCATTTTGGCCTTTTTTTACCAAAATTTGGCTAACCAATTCAAAACAAATTTGCCATAAATGTATCAAAATATATACAAATTTATGTTTACATTTATAAGTCATTACATATACTACTACAAATGTACACATTAATTACACACTTTGAGCTCTATCATGTATTGACACCACTCCTCTTTGATTTCATCCACTTGATCCTTTGTATAAGATGCACACTTGAATTCATCAAAGTACTACATAATAATATAACATATTTTGAATTAATTCCAACTATTTAATTATATGAGATATGTGTAAATATAAAAATAACTCATAAGTTAGAAATACATACATCGGTGGGAATCTCTAATCGGCCCAACATGAGAGTATCTCGCATAAACCTCAACATGAAATACCCGCAATCTATTTCATTACGTTGAAGAGGACACTACATATGAAAAAAAAATATGAATTATAAATCCTAAGTTTTATCAAGTGTAGTCATCACTAATATAATTAAAAACGCGGTAATTAAAAATATACCGCCACTTTAATCCATGAAATGGAGTTGGCGCCCCTCCTTGAGGTCTGGATAACTCGTTGGGCACGAAAAGCTTGTAGGACGCTAATAAAATAAAAATGAAGCAATTAGAACAATTCACATAAACTAAGAAAAATTTTGAACATTCTCACTTACGTGTCAATTAGGTCCTTCATAACCGGGTATGTTGTCCAATCATTTCCTAACGAGTCAAGATAATACACAATTTCTCGGATAGGATTGATTGCGAGCAACAACCAATGTCCACTGTAATGATTAGGCAAATGTTAGATGGTAACTTGGAAAATAATTATAATAGATGAATTTAGAATGAAATGCTAACCCGGTATTAAACGGTACAAAAAACAACTTCTCCGCATCTTTATTCTCCACGAGGATCCGAAGAACGTACTCCGTCACGGTATCCGGTCTACTTATCATTAAACTATAGCTGACGGTCGCGGGTGCTAAGAATCCGAATGACACGTCCAAACCATTGGGGCGCATAAATTTGTCATACAAAAACCTAATATAAAAACATCATTAACATAAAGTAAACATCATTAAAGTAAGTTGTTTAATTAATAAAACAAAGTAGTCCGAATTTACCTAACATATGTATTGACAACGGTGACGCCGATTTCTTCACGACCAAAAACTTGCATGAAGTCCTCATTACCAATCATTTGTTCGTAATCAAAGCCGAAAATCCCTACCTCCATAGGTATAGTCCGAACACCTCCGGTCGGTATATCGGTCATCTCTAGAAATGTCCTGAGGCACGACCTATACTTGGTGGTAGGTTTTATCCTAGCTACGGACTTCTTAGCACCAGAACTTTGTACCCGTGCGGAGGCGTTGCTAACCTCCTTTTTTTGTTGTGCGGAGGCATTGCTAGCCTCATTTACTTGAACCTACATGTCATATAAATAGTTAGATCAAATTAAGAATGTAACAACTTCCATGAATATATGTCATATAATTGTATATTACCTCTTTTCTTGAAACCGTGGACTCGGTATGCCGTGGAATCGCAGTTTCTTTTGATTTGGATTGTGTGGGAGTCTATTTAACATAGGAAAATATGTAAGTAAAATTTTAAGCATAAATTTTAAACTTTGAATATACCAAGGAAAGTTAACATAAGTTTTAATCATACCTCATATCCTACGCATATGAGGTTTGTCGGCCATGCAACAAACGAACCTACAGCTTCGTGCACCGTTGTTGCATCCGAATCATCGCTAGGATATGGTAATGCTGCATTCGGCTCAACTGCAATATCAACTGATACCTTCAAACATCCAGCAGGGAGCTCTCTAGTGTGGAGTAATACTCCGCTAACGTTATGCACTTTTCCCTTGCCAACCATCCGATAGTATGGTGACGACAAATACAGCTGACAATGGGAAATGCCCTAAAACCAATAATAACAAGAAATCGTTAATGTGTATATATGTCAAATACATAATTTAAGAAAATAGTTCAATTTAAGACAATTATATGTAATTACCTCTGGAATGTTCGGCTGAAAGGTACAGTTGATACTGTCTTTGTCCGAAGCATCTCTGTATACTGTTGAGGCGCTAGCCTCTCTTTCTCTCCTCAATGCATCAAGCTCAGCTTGCATGGCTTCCATTCTTGCATGAAGCTACCGATTACTAGGAGCCTTTCCTTTTTTAATACTCATGGAGGTCGGAGTGACTCCAAATCCCTTACCCCTCACCCGACCAGAGTACTCAGGGACATCCAATGCCCGACCAAGTATGCTCCTAGTATCATCGGGAGATAAAGACTGAGATAGCTCCTCCTGAAAAATCAGATGAATATCGTACAATTGTCAAATATTTGTGTATAAAAATGTTATTCAATTAATGAAAAAATGTTATACTTACACATTTCTGGTATACTTGTAAAACTTCTTCTTGAGGAACTCCAGATTTGCCCACACGGGCTTCCTTCCACAAAACATGTGCAGGAAGAGATGATTCTGAACTTTCCTCCTTCTGCAGCTACACATTAAGTCATACAATTTTATCAGATAAAACTAATATATGATGAACAAATTTGTTATCGCAATTTAAAAATACGTACCATGGATTGTTCTAAACGTCCATATCCGACACGTCCTTTTCGATACGGATATGCGGGATTTGATGCTCTTTCCCGATTTGTAGCACTTATTCTTTGAAAAACCGGGTCTTGTCTTTTGGATTTGAACGCTTCCCATTCTTCAGCCGATATCAAACTTTCATATTTTTTGGGAAGTTCCGCATCCACAAAATTACCATCCGCATCCTTAAGGAACTTGGATGATAAAAATGTCCGAAACCCTCTTAGAAGCTTTCCGGCCAATTTCATACAAAAGCCTCTTCTTTCATCTTCGATGTTAAAACATCGCTAAGAAAAACATACAGATTGATAGTTAGTATCGGTAATTGAAAAAACATAATTGAAAAAACATGATTGTACCTTTATCTCACTCCAAATTTTATCTTTGGACTCTTTCAGCTCTTTGTTTCTCCAATCATCACATGTAATGGGAATTTCATTCCTTACTAGTGCACCGATAAAACTAGTTAAGGTATGCCCATTAGGTTCTATAAGCTGTCCCTGGGTGCTCCAATAGACATCTAGTATGATGCCTCGAGATCTTCCTTGGACCACCCTTCTCATTACTGTGATGCCTCTTCGAATTTCTTCTTCCGCGGATACCTTTTTAGGAACTTCCTCAGGTTGGTCATCAGCCATGTCTAACCTGTAATAAACCAAGGAAACCATCAAATATCAAATATAACTTATAATCAAAGCAATTGAAAACAAAAAAATAAAGAAATCATGCATTATCATATATAACTTATAATCAAAGTAATTGAAAACAAAAAAATAAGGAAATCATGCATTATCACATATAATCAAAACAATCGAAAAAATAAAATAAAGAAACCATGGATAATTTACCTAAGTCACTAACATCTCTTTCTTTTCTTTGTTGGAATATTAATCACTTGTTTCTTAGCAATGCGTACGGATGAATTGATCCAAATTCCCTCATTATGATCGTTTCTTATATATGACTCATCCGGTATAAGATCCTCAACTTCATCATTTCTATTCAACTCATTCCGTCTAATGCATGACTCATTCTCAACATCAATATCACATTGATCGACACCGCTATCATCAGTCACTTTGTTAGAGAAAAGCACTATAGACCATTTTGTACTCTTCGGGTCATTCACATAGAACACTTGTTTAGCCTGAGATGCTAGAATAAAAGGTTCATCTTTGTACCCCACCCTAGTAAGATCAACATGCAAAAATCCAGACTTATCCATTCGTATGCCACTACTATTCACCCACTTGCAACCAAAGATAGGAATCTGAAACTTCTCGTAATCAAACACCCAAATGTGCTCAATAACTCCAAAATACGACAGATTTGCATATTTGGGGTTTAAGTCCTTCATGCTTGATATATGCATTGCTTCAGCTAGCACGGTGACACCACTATTTTGCATAGTACTCTTATCATCTTGTTCTTTGGTATAAAATGTGTATCCATTAATTGAATATGCGCTATGAGAAAACACATGTAAACTTGGACCATATGCCAAACATCTCAACCTTTCTGTTACCGAAGAAGGATCTGAAGAGCGCTTCAAATAAATATGATCCTTCAACCATTGTATGAAACTTTGATTGTGCTCTATAACTATCCAATTTTCATTTCTGTTCGGATTTAACCTTCGGAGTACATCCTTGTGCATTTCAACATATGGCTCAACCTCATTATTATTGTGCAGAACATACAAATGAACTTGATCCCGTTCATCCCTTGATATTGTCACAATTTTATTCCCAATTAATTTTTTACCTTCCATTTTGTCGAAAATCTTAGCTCTGGGGAGTCCAATCGATTGAACGTTAGACAAATATTCAGTACAAAACTCAACAGCTTCTTCAACAATGTATCGTTCAACAATACAACCCTCTGGTCGACTTCGGGATTTCACGTACCCTTTTAATATTTTCATATACCGTTCAGCAGGGTACATCCATCTCATATAAGCTGGTCCACACAACTGTGTCTCTTTCACAAGATGAACAACTAAATGAACCATTATGTCAAAAAAAGAAGGAGGAAAATACATTTCAAGCTCACACAAGGTAATTACAATCTCTTTTTGTAGTGTTGGTAACATCTCGGGATCGATCACCTTACCACAAATTGACCTAAAGAAAAAACACAATTTAGTTATGGAACTTCTTACTTTTTCTGGCAAAATAGAACGTATACCGATCGGTAGAAAATGTTCCATTATAACGTGACAATCATGTGTCTTCAAATTCTTCAACTTGAGGTCTTTCATAGAAACAAGTCTTCTGATATCAGATGAGTATCCTTCTGGAACCTTAACTTCACTCAGAGACTTACACAAAATTTTTTTCTCCTTTCTAGATAAAGTAAAAGCAGCAGGTGGTAGATATGTTCGTCTTCCTTTCTTCACGGGTGCTAATTCAGTTCTCATTCCCATTTTTAACATGTCCTCCCTTGCTTTAAGGCCATCCTTAGACTTGCCTTTTATATTGAGTAATGTACCGATAACACTTTCAAATACGTTTTTTTCAATATGCATAACATCGAGAAAATGTCTCACGTACAAAGACTTCCAATATGGCAATTCAAAAAATATCGACCTTTTCTTCCACCCACCTTTCACAATCTTATGTGCAAAAGGCTTGCCAAACTCAGTACGCACATCTTTCACCTTTTCAAAAACTTGTTCACCTGACAATGCGGGTGGAGCTCTACGATGTTCGGTGTCTCCATTGAATGCTTTTCTCCACCCACGGTAATGATGTTTAGAATGTAAGAATCTACGATGACCGAGAAACACATTCTTCTGGCAAAGTTCCAATCGGATCGTATCGGTTCCGTCTTCACAAACAGGACACGCACGTTGACCCTTAATGCTATACCCAGATAGATTCCCGTATGCTGGAAAATCATTAATTGTGCCAAACAACATCGCCCTCAGATTGAAACTTTCTTTCCTATATCCATCATAAACCTCCACACCGTTCTCCCACAAAATCTTTAAATCTTCGATCAGAGGTGTCAAGTATACGTCTATGTCATTACCTGGTTGTTTAGGCCCAGAGATTAACATAGATAACATCATGTACTTACGCTTCATACATAGCCACGGAGGTAGGTTATAAATCATAAGAATCACAGGCCATGTGGTATGTGAAATACTTTGAAGACCATGTGGGTTCATTCCATCAGTAGATAATGCCAATCGAAGGTTTCTTGCTTCTGATCCAAACTCAGGATAATCATTATCAATCTTCGACCACTGTGGTGAATCAGCCGGATGCCGATACTTTCCATCGGTGATTCTTTCATCTGCATGCCAAGTAAGATGTCTTGCATCGGTTTCACTACGAAACATGCGCCTAAATCTCGGAATTATCGGAAAATACCATAAGACTTTTGCGGGAGATAATTTTTTCTTATATCGAGACAAACCGCATTTGGGGCACTCAGTTAACGTTGCATATTCGTTACGAAACAAAATGCAATCGTTAGGACAAGCATGTATCTTATCATAGCTCATGCCAATAGAGCACAACATTTTTTTTGCCTCATAGGTTCGATTAGGAAGAACATTATCATCCGGTAGCATTTCTCTCATAAGGGCCAACAACTCTGTGAAACTTTTATCCGACCATCCATTGCCCGCCTTTAAGTTGTACAACTTTAATACCGCAGAAAGTCTTGAGAATTTAGTGCAACCTTTGTACAACGGTTTCTCTGCATCGCTTACCATCCTCTCAAACATTTCAGGACAATCATGAAGATCTTCTTCCAGTGCTTCTACAATCTCTTCAACTCGATCACAATCATATGTTTCCGTGTCTTTGTCGTATGAAGCATAGGTCGTATTACTTTTTCCACTCGATTCAACATTCCCGTTAATTTTCTCACCATGAAATATCCAACACTGATAACTTTGATCAATTCCATGCCTCAGCAAATGCGATTTCAATCCATGTGCGTCAACCTTACCAATATAACAACAACGCAAGCAAGGACAATGCATTCGTCTGGGGTTTTCAGCGTGTTGAACAACATACTTAACGAATTCCGCAACCCCACTCTCGTACTCTTTGGTCATTCGATCGGCACAGATCCATGTTTTATCCATGGTTTTCCTACTTAAAAAACGTATACATAACCAATGTTAATATAAACTTCAATAACGTATCCGATACGCCAATATACCAACTTTAATTACCTCATCCCTTTCATTTTTTATATTACAAGAATCAAAATTTTTCTATTACAATATACCTATAACTATACCTATAACTATATAAGAGTTCGTTCAATCATTTTATGGGAGAAATCTAAAGGATCTAAAGGAAACTTAAAAGAATAATCGAAATTAAATTCAAAGCAATAAGTGATTTGAAAGTAAAGACTTATTTATAAAATGGAGCACATATACGTACATTATGACTCTTTTCTAACAAACACACAGATACTTTGAGACAAATTTATGTATGATTGCGATCCTTTAAAACTATTAGTGAACACTACTTATATATTAATTGCCCCAAAATGCTATATTTCAACTATCCTTTTAATAAGAAAGGAGAAAAGTGTCATTTTTGAAATTATTTTTGACACTGTTCTAACTCTTTTGCCGACATCAGTGTCATCGTCACTTCAAATATGTGTCTACCATGTGTCAGTCATTGAAAAGATAAATATCTATATAAATACTTCATTTGCATCCTCTTTCAATCTTCCTCACTATTGCTTCAACATTTTACACACACAAAGAACACTCTCTCAGAACAAGCTTTTCCAACTATGATAAGTGGTAACAAAAAGCATGCTAAATCAACCACAACCAGAACCAGAACCAGAACAAAAAGCATGCTAAAACAGGGAAATGAACAATTCCTAATAAAATCAAAACTGAAACACATACCGTAATGAGATTCTTCAACAACTTTCAGAAATGACCGATTAAACTATTGCAATGCCTGAAATCCAGACTGAAATCCGAAAACATGAGTGAACATGAGTGAATGAATGAAAACGTGAAATATGAGTGAATGAATGAAAACGTGAAATATGAGTGAAATATGAGTGAATGAAAACGTGAAAACATGAGTGAACATGAGTGAATGAGTGAATGAGTGAACATGAGTGAATGATACTTCAATGACAGAGAATGAAACATGAGTGAACGAAGAACATGTCAAATGAATGAAAACGTTAATGAATGAATGAAAACTTGGAATACATACCGCGATGAAGACAGGAGAACGATTCAAACAAGTTTCAGTGACTTCAATGACGAAAAAGTTCTTCTGGAAACGTTCGATGTTAGGGTTCGTTCGTCTGGAAACGTTCGCAGGAGGGAAACGAAAAGAACAGAGAATGAAAATAGAAGTATGAAATTTAATTTTAATTAGACCTTAGACAGCGCTTTTGGTTAAAGCGCTTTCTAAGGTATCCCTTAGACAGCGCTTTTCAAAAGCGCTTTCTAAACCCCCCCTTAGACAGCGCTTATGGTTTTATTTTTTTTTTAAATTTAAAAGCTTTAGACAGCGCTTTATCAAAAGCGCTGACTAAGGTGAATATTTAAAAGCGCTTTCTATAAGCGCTGTCTAAGGGGGGGTCTTAGACAGCGCTTTCTAAAAGCGCTGTCTAAGACCCCCCCTTAGACAGCGCTTTCATTATTTTTTTGGAACATTTTCCGTGTTTTTTTTAAATTTTAAACTTGGACAGCGCTTTCTCTTAAAAGCGCTGTCTAAGATGCGCTGTTAAAAAGCAGTTTTGTCGTAGTGCGTACGAGAAAGTTCAACCTTTATTAGGTGTTTTTTAATGTTTATCTTTAAGAGATGAGAAAGAAAGACTCAAATCGGAAAGGAGAAACTAAGGGGAGACTAAGACCAACCCTAAGTTTTTTATTGCATGCAAAAGAGATCCTAATAGTTTGTGTGGTTTCTAATCCTAAAGAGAAAAGGAAAAGAAGAAAAGGGAATTAGAACTCAACTTACTTCCTAAGGAAGTTAAGTTGTTTCTAAGAACAAATGGGAAACCTATACAAGCAAAGCACGAAGTGCTAAGGCAAATACATTTAGAAAGTATAAAGGGATGAGGGATACGTTTATAACCAAATGCTTACGTCAACCTCCCTACAAAACCAAAGATTAATTTTATAACATATTAAAATATAAAGCATGGCAAAAGTTCAAACAAGGCTCAAACTAGCTAAGAAAATGCATTAAGGGATTCCTAGGGTTAAATCCTAAAACTAAAGGATCATAAATGGCACCGAGCTTCTAAAGTCATCATCTAAACCCTAAAAAAAGCACTCTAAGGTTCTAAGATTAACCATTTACAAACTATGTCTTAATGAAGTGCTAAAACCCTAAAAGAAACCCAAGTCAAGTTAGATGGAAAAAGGCTCTAAAAAAATAGCAATGGTCATGAGAAAATTAGGAAATTAATTCCCTAAGGTCACCAATCAGAAACTAACATTGTTTTAAAAAGCCTCTCAAAAATTCACAATTTAACTATACCAAATGATCACTCAAATCTACTTAAGGATTACTAGCAAATTTGTACAAACAAGGCTACCTAAACAATAGACAAAATGAGTTTAAAAATATAACAAAAATATTTTTAGGTTCTTTTCTGAGTCCTTTAAAAGATGAAGATAGAATAGGGGTGAAAATGCGTCTTGAGGTGAAAGAAATAAATTGGACAAACTGAAGCGTTAATGTGGGAATTCAATGAAAAATAAATTAAGTGAAAAATCAAAATAAAATTGAAATTCACTGAAACCAAAATGTAAAACATGGAAAAAAATCTAAAATGAGTTAATATGTTTATGTAATTTTTGGGGAGTTTTATCCTGTGTTTTAATATTTTTCTTGGATTAAAAGTAAAACTAAGATGAAAAAACAAAGAGGAATGGAAATAAAAGGGGCAGGAGGTGTTTTACTAGTAACTAATGCAATTAAAATCAAGGGAATGGGAAAAAATAGGGGTGCGAATAGAAGAGATTTCAGGTCCAAACGCAGATTAGCCTGAGGGATCATGGCATGTAATTAGTCAACGTTTTGGACTCAATGAGGACCGTTTGATCTGAGGCTTCTCCTAGGTCTTCAAATCTAATGGTCAAGAAACGAAGGTGCGGGATAGTATAATGTATGGACACGCAAGGGATTGGGATGATGAGGTCCTACCAGACAGTGACAAGTGTCATCGCCGGTATGGATGAAATCCAAAAACTACCTAATCCTTATCCATCTTTATCTCTTGTTCATTATCTCTTAATACCTTATTCACAAAAATCAAAACAAATAAACATTCATAATCAGAACTCTCCCTACACCATTCCTTCTTCTGAACCCCTAAGCCCCAGAGTCGACGGTGGCCGGCAGCGTCGCCACCGTCTTTTCCGGCAACCAAACCACTACTACTCGCGAAACTGTTAACACAAACCCTCACTAGTTTTCCTCCCTCATTCCAAATCCAAACTCGAATTCTCCTAAAAATATCTTGGGCTCTCAGATCGGATAGTCCTAACAACAAAACACAATGTTGAACCCTATACTCCAACGCGACTATTAAGGAGAGAGAGACGCGCGTGCCTGAATCGAAGACGGCGAGAGAGATGCAATGAAGGCTTGCAACGATTGGAAACTTCTATTTAAAAGTTATAGCATCGTTGCTTTCATTCGGATCGAAGAAAAGCGACGAAAATCCGATCGGTTGGATGAAGAGCGGTGATGCCTCCCTCCCACACTGCTTTTGTCTCCTCTCACGATCAAAACTCAAGTTTCACCAATCTCTCATGAACGTACGTCTTCAAACAAATCTGATTCAGGTACATGTTCGATGTCGCCTCCTTCTCATCCATATGATGTGTTGTTGTTATCAATTCTTGAATTGCGATTTTCGCTTCGAACCGAATGAAACTGCTTTATGAATTATTGTTGCGTGATTCTTGTTCCTCTCCTTCTTTTGTATGACTCCGAGTCATTGTGAATCCGTGTTCTTGCAGATTGATATGATGATTGAAGAAGATATTATAGTTGTTGAAGAGATGATGAAGATGATGGAGCAGTTTGAAGAAACGTTTTGTCAGTTGATGAAGTTGTTGAAGATTTTAGAGGATTGAGAATTGAAGAAGTTGCATATTTGGATTTGATGAAGCAGTTGAAGCTGCAGAGGATTGAGAGTTGATGTGTGAAGGTTCTGAGGTGGAGATAATGATGAAGATCATGCAGTGAGGTTGAGAGATGAGGTTGAAGAGTGTGGAAAATCAGGGAGAGTGAAGTGAGGGAGAGTGAAAGAGATTGAAGAAGTTTGAAGCTGAGAATGATGAGAATGAAAAGTATGGTCAGAATCCCCCCGCATGCCCAACCTGCAGCAACTTACATTCTTATATGGATGAAGATCGTGAGGGTAAAATGGAGACTACAGGTAAATTCAGTTAGATATTCAGTTAGGAGTCAGTTAGAGTTTGTTAAAGGTTTGTGATTTTGTAACTGAATAACGAAAGTCTCAGTTTTGCGGTTTGTATATGTCACCCTTTGTGAACCTGTTCTTTTTGTTATTACTGATAGATTTTATTCCTTCTTTGAATTGATTTTTTGTTATCTATAACCGAAATCGAATTCTGTTATTTCTATTGTGTATTATTTTCTTTTGAACGAATTTGGATGAAGCTTGTTTGGTGATTCTTGTATCCGAATTTCTGTTATGCTTCTGATTCTTTGTAACTGGATTTTTCGTTGTAGGATTTGTTGAAGATGGAGAGGAAATGCTTCTTTGTTGATTGAAGATTTTTCGTTGAATCTCAAAATGAGGATCATTGCGACACAAGGTGATTGAAGATCGTGGAGCCATGAAATCCGTTATTGCTTCATATACATAACTCTCGTTCTTGAATCGAGAGTTATCCAAGAGTTTTTTGTTTTTTTCTTTTCGATTGAATTCGGCAGTTAGACGTTTAGTATTTGTAATTGAAACACGGTTTTCCATTATTACTTGAAGAAATTTTGTATTGTATTTTTTTCCAGATTTTTTCCTGTTATGCTATTTGAGTTATGCAGTGAAGATGAACTGTGATTGAATTATTATTGTAAGACTAAATTTGTTGAGTTTTGATATGGATTTTTTATTCTTCTCCTTTTTCCTTAATGCCGTGAAGAGAAGAGAATTTAGGCCCATGAAAATAATGATCCAACCACAAAATCATAAGCTCTAAGTCCATAGAACTCCCTCGCTGTAATCAATTTTCTGGTCTCAATATCATATCCAACACCTGATGTCTTATTCTTGCGCCTCCCATTTATTATTATCCCAAAATTTTATCTCAAATTTGTTGTATGGGCTTAGCATTGGATGGACCTAACAACACAAACATAAACCATGAGATAACTGACAGAATAATGTTTTGGAATTTCTGGAAAAAATTTGAGATGAATTTAGATAATGGTGTATAATTTTTTGGGCTTTTGAATTGTGAATAATAAATGGGCTTTTTACTTTTTTTTTGTATTTGGAAAAATGATGTCGGGTTGAAATTGAATGGTGGATACTAGGTCTTGATAAATGGACATTGACTTATGAATTGGATAAAAATGGTTAATAATGAATTTAGGAATTGGATGAAAATGACGGAAATGAACGGATATGGGTATGGACAATGGAGAGTCAAATTACACCAGAATCATGTTTTTTTACAACACTTAAACGTAACCATTTCCGATCGACTCGCGACTCAAACAATTATCGTCTGAATCAATTTGCAATCTTGACCTGGTTAATGAACCCAAACTGCGGAACATAAATCCACTGATAAACACAAATGAACCCGTGATGATCTATGCTTTGAAATTAAACTCATGAATCACTCCTCAACAATCTGACGAATTCCACACGTGAAAACTTGACATGGGTACACACTGCCCGAGAAATGAGCCAGTGACACAAACAACTTGTTCTTGAAGAAATTTCCTAATAGTTTGACCAAGATCAGGTCAAACACCCGTCTGAAGTGGATCATAATCAATCGGCCACATCTGAAGCAAAATCACTGTCATGCCTTATGATATGCTTTATTTTTTCTATGATATGAACGCAATGAAAAGATGCAATGCTCATGATGTCTTAAATGCTATGAAATGAGAGGGAAAATTTTGGGGTGTTACAAAAGATTTTCGAGTTTGATCCCTTAAGTATTAATAGAAACTTGTTTTGTTTTCTAAATTTCACAGTAAACAAATTGGCACGCCCAGTGGGACCTTTATGCGTGTATTTTATTTTGAATTTGTGTTGAAAATTATAGTTTTTACTTCATTAACTTCTCATTCCATGAGTGTGAGTGTGCATGAGTTTAAGGCGTGGTAAAACAAAAAAGAGAGAAGTTAGAAGACCTAGAAGAAGATACGTTAGGAGAATGACAATTCCTAGAAATAAAAATGGAGAAATAACAATGGAGAACATCCTTCCAATAACGTTGGGACGGGTACAATTTATGCAACTGCGACTAAATCAGTTCCTTTGACCTTTAGTACTACGGTAATACCATCTACAACGGTTACACTAATAAGTTTTATAGAAGGGACAATTTTGTCCCCAATACCCCAGAGTCACCCAGTGACTCCTAGGCCAATTGTGGCGTCAGACTTCAGGCCTTTTGCCACATATTTCGCAATACCCATACTCGGGCGTGATCAACCTTATGGAATGTCAACCACAATAATGACAAGCTTGTATAATCACCCATCAACATTTGCTTATAATGCTGAAATATGTATTCGCCCATCATGGCGTTTGGTTCAGACATAAGTAACCAGGGTCGAACTATTCCACCCCATACGGGGATGGGATTTGGTTCCAAGGCAATACCTGCTTTGACGATGAATTATGTCATGGCAATGTGACAATAGATGTATGAGAGTAATCATGACATGGTAAACACTCTAACACAATAGATGGGTACAATATTCAACCCATTGATTCAAAATACGAATCAGAGCTACCAATAGTTGGCAACTTAAATGATCAAAATTGTTGATTTTTTTGGTGCTCCCCCCAGTACAGGTTTGACCGGTTGCCCAACCTCAAGTCGTTAGACAGGTTTGAAACGAGTGGGTGATGTTGGAGGAATATATTTTGATCCAAGGACAATAAATGGTGCCTTAATTGGTTGAACAAGAGATATCTGGAAAAGAAGAGCATCCACCTGTCGTGATAGTTACTCAAAACCAGGACGATGGCCAAGTCGTCCACCAGGTTCAATAGGGTAATATGCTAGGGTAAAATAATCTTGCAACCATTGTCGAAAGGATAATGACATAAAATAGGGCGAACATGGGCCGACAGAGGCCAAATTATACATTTCCACTTTAAGATTATGTGTTGCAGACTGAATTACCAAGGGAATGAAAGGTCTCTAAATTTACTAAGTTCATTGGCGACATAAATGAGTCTACTGTCGAGAACATTGCTCGATACTTAATTGATACAGGTGACATAGCAAATAACGAGAACCTAAGAATGAGATATTTCCATGGTTATCTCACAAAGAATGCTTTCTTATGGTTCACTACCTTGCCTTCCCATTCAATCAATGATTGGACATGTTTAGAGTGGTTGTTCATGAATAGTTTTACATGGGGAATCAAAGATTAGTTTGAAAGAGTTGTCAAGTGTCAAGCTAAAGTTCGTTCAGTCAATCGACGCTACCTGAATAGATTTTGTTTGTTAAAAACAAGATGCTTCACCCAGGTGCCCGAGCTTGAGCTTATCGAAATGATTGTTTGGGGACTAGATTATTCCATTAAGAAGAAACTAGATATACAATATCTGAGAGATATGGCCCAATTGGAAGAAAGAGTTCGACAGGTCGAAAGACTAAAGGCCGAGAATGGCAGAGTAAGTAAGGGTAAGAAAGAGTGTGTGGCTTATGTTGACATGGAAGACCGAAACATAGTGTCTGAGGTCGAATATGACCATGTCGAAGGGTATGAGGTTGACGTGACTGAGTTAAAGCTAGGTCCCCCATATGTGTGTAAGTTGCTTACACCTGTAAATGGGAAGAATCCTGTAGAACTTAAAGAAAACGATAAATTCCCTAAGAAAACTTACACCTTCGACGTAACCAAATGCGATGAGATTTTTTATTTGTTAGTTGTAAATGGCCAAGTGATTGTGCCTCCAGGTGCAAAAGTGCCACCATTAGAGCAAAGAAAGAAACAAGGGTTTTGTATGTACCATAATTTCTTGGGGCATAAAACCTCACAATATTTTATTTTTAAGGATCTTATTAAGAATGCATTGAATGAAGGCAGACTAAAATTTGCTAAGGGAAAGAACCCTATGAAGATTAACTTTGACCCCTTAAAAGTTGGAGATGCTAGTTATATAGAGCCTGCTGCAGTTAACATGGTCGAAGTTACTAAGTATTTTAACATGGATGAATTTGAAAAACTGAGAATCATATTAAAGTTATGTTCCCAAAGGCTGGTGAAGGTCTCGTGGAATTTCTTTACATATGTCAAGCTGAGGATTCAGAGGTGATATTGTGTCCTTGATGCAACAATGTGTTTGATAAAAAGGCTACAATAAAGGTCGCGTGTACTCAGAAAGAAAAGGAGAAGGAAAATCGGAAGAAGAGTGTGCCTCAATATTACTTCGACAAAAGAGAGTGCCACAAAAGAAGGAACATGCACCTGGACAAAATATAAATAAGTTTAATACTTACAGGCCTATGCCAAGTGGACTAAGCCCGCTAGAAAAGAACATGACGGGAATCCAAAGTGGTGGAATTTTGAGATATGTCAAGAGTCTTCCATGACTTATCGAGAGAATTTCCAGATGTTGAAAAGACATTCTTATGGGCCTAGTGCTAAATATAAAGGGAAAAAACTCATGATAAGAACACAATGGAGAAGATTCCAGAGAAAGAATAAGGCATAGAGAGATGCTATAGAGTCTAGTAACAATAAGAAACGTCAGAATTAAACAAAGGATCCAACAAAGAACCCAGTGGGAAGGAAGCTTTTTTCTCCCAAGACGAGTTTGACGAAAGGAAAGGTTAGGGAAGATGAGCAGGCAAAAGAAGACGAAATGGTAACAGACAACTTCTATTTTAGGTCGGAAGGGGATTTTGACGTGCTATGCAATGTAATTTTTGTACTCCCTATGAAGTACGATCGTGCGACATAGGTTATTGAGATTGAAGATTGTGAGGAAGAAGAGCTAAGGAAACACAAGACAATATGTTATTTTGTGATGAAAAATGAGTGTATAGAAGAGCATAAGGAATTCTTCGAGAGACCCCATGAAGGTATGAAAAACAACTGGAAGCCCCTCTTTATAAGGGTTAAGGTCGAAAGCACAACTGTTAACAAAATTCTGGTGGACGGCGGGGCAACGGTGAATTCGTTGCCCTCTTTTTGCTATCTAAGATAGGGAAATTTGATACGGACCTAAGGCCCCATAATATGGTATTTTCTAATTATGAGGGTTAAACTGGCCAAACTATGGGGGTCATCCAAATAGATATAATAGTATGATCCATCACTCAACCCATAGTTTTTATGGTAATAACATCAAGGGCTAGTTACAACTTGTTATTGAGGAGAGAATATATACATGGAATATGGGCAGTCCCTTCACCCCTTCACCAAAGAATAGAAATCCGGCTCAAAGATGGAATAGTTGAAAACATTGAATCTGACCAGGGCTATAACATAGGCGAAGTTAACCATGTGGACAATAGAAATTTTGACAGAAATCTGGCCAACATCGTGTAATGTACTCCATCAGAAGTAACCTATATGCCATTTGAGGAGGCATTTTTCTCTTTAATCCTTCACCCCACCCATGGGTTCACATGAGGTCGAGAGATCATAGGGGAAAAGTTTTACAAATCGGATGCAATCCGACCAATAGGTTTGGGAGACGAATTTAGCGATGATGACTGAGTTCGATGCATTAGATTGAATCACGACCTACATGGCCGAGAATAGACTCAAAGCGACTTTAGAGGCCGAAGTACCACACATGGATGTTGAAGCTAGTGTGATATAAGTGTTCAACGTAAGTAATCAAATCAACATTGGAACTTGATCTGTCAAAGAGCTACAATTAGAAGGTTCGGAAAAGGACGGTCAAAAAGGCCAGAGGCTCTATTGTATTTACCATGACGGTACTTTAGTTCTCACATGCATAAAAAGTGAATCTCTATTTTTGACATCTGTATCATTCTTTACACCTTTCTGAATTGTCTTTAAAACACTTAGAATTATTGGTAACTTGATTTTCTAGGAAATTTTATATGTTTTAATACTTATATGTTTAAAAATCTCTTAAATGCCATTTAATTTTCTCAAACCTCTAACACTGTATATTCTTGTGCCCTAACTGAAAACCCAAGAAAAACACCTCCATCCTCTTTGTGGAATCTTCTTTGGTCAATCCGTTAAAAATTGATTCCAGGCAAGACCTTAAGATCAAGCCAAAGACTACTTCTATCAATCAAGATGATTTAAAGCTTCTCAATGAGCAAGTAATTGGCTTTGATAGCTTTACTACAAATGGTTGTAGTATGAAGAAGTATTTTGTGTCTCAAGGCTGGATGAAATTATTCGATTTGTTGAATGAACCAACTTATCCAACTCTGGTTAAGGACTTTTGGGTTAAAGCAGAAGTGTATGATGAGTTCTCTGCTCAGACTGAAGAAAGAATGGCTATTGAAAATGACAAGAGTTTGAAAGGTAAATCAAGAGCATAAATGTTTTTGAAGGAATTAAAATGTAGAGAAATTATATATGTTGTAATGGGTATAAATGTTGTTATATCTCAAAAAATTATTGCTCAGTTAATTGGGGCTGAGAATAAAGGAATGCTAATTCACAACAGGAAGGATGAAGGAATACGCAAAAGTGAAATTAAGGATGCTCTCTTCTGTCATACCCTAAATTTTGATCGTAAGATACCCACATACCCATCATTTCAATGGACAATGTTGAAGTTTACCGGTTCACATCCCCATAGTGAATCAAGATTCCTGAGTCCATTAGAAGATTCAAGCAAAGGATCAATCATAAATTCCTAATATTTTCAATCTTTCAAACATCTTCAAAGGATTATGGAATATCAAATGGTGATAATTCATACAAAGATTTCACAAATTTCCAATGATTTGAGTCCCGAGGCCTCAATGTCACAAATCAGGGTTTTCAGTCGACTGTGCACTCCAGAAGAATCTTTTCCTGGGAAAATGAGCCAAGACATCCACATGTCATCCAAGGAGATTAATAAAACCTTAATAGAACATCTACAATTATGAATCAAGGTCAAAGGACGCAGATATCAAGAATCCCTAAATTAGGGTTTCACAGGGCCTAATTAGGGTTTTGACTAATCATGAAACCCAAAGTTAAAATTCTCAACCGGACATGAGCCAATACCATAGGGAATATTTTAAATTTCTCATATACATATTGGAAGTCCATTCACAAGTTCAAAATACCTCATAGGATTCTTAGTAAAAAAAATAAAAATCAGGGGTATCTAGTGTAATTTTCATCTAGACCAAAAAGTCAAACTTTAACTTTTTGACCTAAAATGAACCCCATGACCTATATTAGAAGAATGTATGGTCCATGAATGTATTTGATCAAAAAAATTCAAGAACTTTGAGGTAACTTGTAAACAGGACTAACTTAGAAATTTTGGAAAATTTTCCAAGTTATGGAAAAAAGTGTGCAAGTACCCTACTTTCAAGCATCATAACTTGTGATTCAAGCATCAAATTTTTGTGATCCAAAGCTCAAATGAAATATTTATCCACAAAATACAAAAGATTCAACTATAACAAACTCCAATTCATCATGGATTTTTAGTTGAAGATTGAACAAATTCAAGAAAAAGTTGGAAATTTCAACACTTAGACAAAATCTGCCTAAGTCCAAAATCAGTCAAAACATCAAAACATGAAGGCTTTTTTCACATAGTTCCAAGCTGATCCAGATCCTTGTGAAAACACCAATGTTGTCACAAATATTACCAACAATTCAAAGAACCAATTGGCATGAAAAGATCTTGCTTGAGCATGAATAAATCTCTTGTCAAACACTCCATGTCACAACTATTTTCCAAAAATAGTTTTTTTATCAAACTTGAGATTTAGATTTTGGTGAGTCAAGGGATAAGATCAGATTATTAAGAGCATCAAAGCAATCATCACAAACCTGATCAACTTGCAAATTCATGATTGCACTCAAAGAATTTCCATTTATGGCATTCATGAATTTCAACATCTAAGCACTTGATCCAAGGGTCATGGTTCTCCAAAAAGGAATATCCTAGAATCTCTTGATCAACAAGCAACATGTTCTCCTAAACAAATATTATAACATCTAAAGAATGTGAATTTAGCTGCTACATAGCTGAGCTATTTAATTTCATCATTCCATGTGTAAGAGATATTATGGCAAGCAAATGATCAACAATGATGAAATTACCTCTTCAATACTTGTAGGCTAAGTAATCTCAACATTTTTGCCTATAAATAGAGACCTCAATTGACTCAAAAAATCACTCCAAAGCTTCACAATTCATAGCTTCTCTCTTTCACTCTCAAAGACTCAAAACTTAATATTTTGAACAAACACCATCAAATTTTGAGTTTGAGCCCCAAAAAGCTCAAACAAAACACCCTAAAACATCACATATGATGTATTAGAGGTGTTCAAACACTCATCCCACCTCTGAAGCACCTCTAACCCAAAATCACCCTTCAAAACATCAAAAAGGCCCACTTTCTGCAACTTGAACACCACAACTTGTTCCAGCCAGTTGCAATAAAGTCCAAGTGTTCAAACACACTCCATATGGTGTATGGAAGTTATTTAAATCATCACAACTCTTTTGTAACACCTCCACCTCAAAGATCAAATTTATGTTGTAGCTCCAAGCACAAGTAAGCCTAAAACTTGGTTATTTCATAATCCATGCATATTTTCTCGCACTATCCTTTTACCATGTGTGTGTAATTATATTTTAAGTGTTTCCCCTAAATTAATTGCATAGAAACATTATCATGTAGAATTTCACGAGGCTTAGGCCAAATTAGGGTTCTTCAGTGTTCATCACTGATTTCTTCCATTGCATTTAATATAAATGAAATTAATTGTTACCATGTTGTTCGTGAGTTAAAATCAAGCAAATTTGGTGTTTATTTCATTTAATTTCATCAAGTAATCACTGAAATATGATAGATTTTGCAAAATCTGCATTTCTGGGCAATATGAAGAACATGCGTGTGTTCTTCATGTGTTCTTGGCGCCTTTTTTCAAAAATTTGAAATTTTGAATTTCATAAGTTATTTTAATTGATTCAAGAATTAATAACTCTATGATTCTTTTGAGTTTTTATATGATTCTTTTTTCATTAATTCTCAAAAATGTTTAGATATTTTTTTCCTCCAAAAAATCACAAGAAAATACATTTTTTAATACATTTTGTATTTTTATAAAGAATTTATTTTTAATTGTTTTTAAACATTTTAAAAGTCTTCTTTCACTTGATTTTTTTAACACAAATGAATTACAAGTTATCTCATGGATAAAATATAAAATTTTAAACATTGGTCCAAGGTTTCAACTTATTTTTCACTTATGTTTGAAATTTCTATAAGTTTTTAATCATTTTTAAATGTTTAAAATACCAAAATTAAGGTTTTGATCTTGTCACCCCTAATTTTTCAAATCTTACACTTTTGGGCTTCTATTAGAGTGTAAGATGTAACACCTGTTTATTTAATTAATTATTTAATTAAATATAATTGTAGTATGTGTGTTGATTTGAGTTGATTTAAGTTGATTTCCGAAACATCGGAATATTATGTTGATGGTTATAAGTTGGTTTAAGTTGAATTTAATTAATTAAGTCGAATTTAATTAATTAAGTCGATATAAGTTGTGGAAGATGTTTCAGAGTATTCTTGCGTTTATTGTTGGATACATTGATTGGATTGCTTGAGCCATTTGGTTGATAATCGGAAGTTAATCGATTAAGTAGAGAGAAAATAATTAGTCGTGAATTATTAAATTGATTTTTGGTGTTGTGGTGAATTAAGTCGTTAAGTCAGATTATTAGTCGGAAAATTGAGGAAATAATATTAGAAGTGATATTATTGATTGTTGGAGCGTGTTGGTTAATGGGCTTGGATTGCGTCGGAATTAGCAAATTGAGGGGTGTATGGCTTAGGCCCATTGGTTGTTATATTGAATTATTATTATTATTTTTAATAAAAAGAAAGAAAATAAAAAGAATTAGTCAGAAGAAGGTATCAGTGAGAAGAGGAGGAATCATGAAATTGGAGAACGTGGAAAAGTGGAGAAAACGGATATGAGAAGTGGTCGTCGGAAAACAAAATCGATCGGAGATTCGAGCGGTCAGAGATTAAGCAAAAGGTGGGGTTCGATCCTTATAACTGGGAATGATAATCGGTACTGGGATTTAGGTAATTTAGGATGTTGTGTTGTGTTTTGTTGATGTTGATATTGTTTATGAAAATCTGTAAATTGATGCTGTGATAATTATCTGGTATGAAATTGTTGATGATCGATGATTATAAATCGTTTATAAGTTGTTATGTAAATGGTTGATTTTATTTGTGTTACTGTGTCGTGTGAATTTATGGAAAATATGGAATTGGGGACAATGACACAGAGACCAAAAGTTGGAAGAGCACATGTGGCGGGAGCCACATGTGATGTTTGGAAGCCACTTTTTAGTGGCGGGAGCCACTTGCTCCTAGGCACCATGGCACAAGCCAGATGCCAAAGTGGCGGGTGCCACTTTTTGTTGTGGCCACCAAGAGAATGAAGTGGTGCAAGCCACATGTTTTCATGTTTGAAGGGTGGAGCAAGCCATCCTATGTAAATAAGGAGCATGTGATTTCAGTTTATGCAGTATTTCATTAAATACTTTCCAAGTAATCTTATACTATGGTTATTAATTCTAACTATAAATATTCTAATTTTATGAAATAGTATTTTATTAAGAATCAGAAATTGGTATTGAGAAGTTAGAATTCAGGAGAAATTGTAATGCGAATAAAAAGAAATAGTTTTCATAATTAACACTGTGTTATGTAACTTTTGACAGAAAGTAGTAGATTTAGGAATTTATCAGAAACATATAGTAAGCCTACATTTTCATGACATATATAATTCATCAGAAAACAGAAAATTGGCAGGCTTTGCAATAAACTCGTGATGATCGCAGAATGTTAATAACAGTGTCGTTTTAGTCGGTTTAGCCGAATTAGGCAAAAAACTTACTTGCCCGAAATTTAATGAAAATAGTCGGGGTAAGTCGGGTAGTTTAATAGTTGATTTTTGTTGTGTTGTTTTGTTGAAAATATGTTGTAAAGTCAAGTTGCAGGTACAGTTGAGTTGGTAAGTTGTTCTGGTTTACATAACGTTCTAAGTTGATTATATGGGAGGCCTTACAAGCCAACGTTGAATTTATGTTGTTCACGTCATATAATTTATTTGTGTTGCTTGTTGATTCTGTTTATGTTGCTCAAGTTGTTTAAGTTGTTATGTGTTGTCAAAATTGATATGTTGTTCAAGTTGGAGGCTAAATAACCAATGTTGATTTAAGTTGTTCAAGTTGTATAAGCTGGATGTGCTGTTGACGTTGAATGTTGATATGTTGTAAAGTCGTGCATGTTATGTAAATCATTTGCATTTTTATGTTGGAGTTGTTGCTCACATCACGTTGGACTGGATTGGCATTAAGTTGAAAGTTGAAGGCTTATGCCTGATGCCTTGGTAAATTGGAAAAATTATTAAGTTGAAGGCTTATGCCTTGCAGATACCTCGATAACATGGTATATTTTAAGTTGGGTGTTTTACTCCAATGGTACCACATGTATTTTCATAGTTGAGTCGCATCGGTGTTGCATTATTCATGTCGATTATGTTGTTCAAGTTGATAAGTTGTTTATGTTGTTCAAGATGATAAGTTGTTTATGTTGTTCAAGTTGATAAGTTGTTTATGTTGTTCAAGTTGATAAGTTTTTTATGTTGTTCAAGTTGATAAGTTGTTTATGTTGTTTTCAAGTTGATTAAGTGAATTGTGTTGATTAGGCTGATTAAGTAGTTCGTGTTGAATATATGATAATGTGGTTTATGTAGAAAATGTTGATGGATATAATAGTAGTAAAATAAGTTGAGAAAAGGTGGATGAATGTTAAGTTGTGGTTTTGGTTGATCTTGTGAAGTGGTGAATTGTTTAATATCCTTATCTAAGTATTGTTTATCATATGTCATTTATAATTATCAATATCTCACCCATTCTGTTTGAATGTTGCCCCTATGTTGGTAACGTGTAAGTAGCTTGAAGGAAGATGATTATCTTCGTTAGATCGAGTTGGTGTTGGTGCTCTGATATGCAACACTCG